>CM070039.1:6845436-6864110 GCA_036250615.1 Ptychadena robeensis
TTGATGGTTTTAATTCCTCTTTTACTCAGTACAAACCCTTAAGATAGCTTTGCACTGATTCCATACATATGTTTAACCATGAACATTCTTAATGACAATTATTAATTGATATACACTAAGTTACATTCAAAATATGTGTATACTGGTTTTTGTGCGTATAATGAAATATATAATGTAATGCAATGCCATGGTGGAAATGTATTGAGAGCTTGTAATTAATAGTGATGATCGCGAATATTCCGATTCCGAATATTAATCGTGAATAGCGGCAATTCGGAAATTCGCGATATGGTGAATATTCATAAGATGGTGAATATATTGCCGAATATTCACAATTCCGGATATTCTGTATTTTTTTGCCATTACACACACCTCTCAATGCAAGTGGACGAATGGAAAGGCTGCAACAAGAGCTTAGCAACACTCCCTGAGACCATCAACAGTTTTTTAATTGAACATTGGAGTGATGCGAATATTGCGAAAATCGTCACTTTTGAAAATTCGCATAAAAATTTGTGTTATGTTAAACATATATTGCGCGCGCTAATTTGCAATAAAAGCTGCCGATATTCGCAATAACAAAAAAAACCCAGAATATTGCAGAATGCGAATATTTTCAATAAAATTCCCGGCATGCTGCGAATACGAATGTTGCCTATGCCGCTCATCACTAATAATACTAATACTAATAATTAATTACTAATTAATTCTGTTTTAATTGGTTGTAATAAATGAGCGGCATAGGCAATATTCGAATTTGTGATATTTCGTGAATAATTGTACTAATATTCGATTCTATATTCGGAAATTCGAATATTCGCGGTATGACCATGCATTGCGAAAATCATATTCGCACTGCGAAAATCTTTAAAATGAATGGTCACATGCTATGTTTATTTTTCGCAATGCGAATAATATTTTCGCAATACATGCCCATATTGCGAATATTCGGAATTGCGAATATCCACTGGCATATTCGAGATATTGGCGAATTCTCGAATTGACGATATTCGCGAAAAATATTCGTCATTCGAATATTCGAGCTCAACACTAGTAATAAACTACTGGAAGACAAAATTCACTTGATATAAGGTGTATACTGTGCAACACATGCTTTGCCAGTACACAACTCAACATGTTTGAGCCTTTATATACTGATTCAATTTGTCAGTCTAGGTGAGGATGTGTGTTACTACCAGGTTTAGGTTAAAATAAAGAATAAAAATTTTTTAATGCAGAACTGGTGAAAAGCAATATAAAACTTGTTAGGGTTCCTATCTATCTCCATAGATGGGTGATCTGATTAGATGATTCTGAATATACTGTAAAAGAATGGCGCAGGTTGTGACAACAGGTGACATCGGCCAGGGGAAAATGTCTGTATAAATCCGCCTATGTATAGAGATGGGCGAACATCGCCATTTTAATGTCCGCGGAGCACATGGGCGGCGGGCGGACTTTTAAATAAGTCCGCGTCCGACCTGTTCGCGGGACAATTCAAAATTCCCAAGCTCTAGGCGGGGAATTGAATCTGAAAAACAGGAATGTGAAGTCAGTAGTGAGTGACGTCACATCCGGTCCTTGGACCGACACAACCTGGAACGATAGTTCCTGGCGTAAGGGGCGAGGCTGTGACGTCACTGGGGTCACTTCGCCTCAAGCCGGATTTTTCACTACAAAGAACGGCTGAATGCCCCGGTATTAGTGAAAGATTCTTACTCCGGCACGATCTCGCAGGTTATGATCCCGGCAGGAGAAGAATTTAGATATTTTCTAGTCGGCGAACGGGGCGGGTCGAAATCCGTACTGTCCGCCGGCGAGAGGATGGGCCGAACATGCCTCCGCCGAACTGTTCTCCGGCGAACAGTTCGGTCCATCCCTACCTATGTATAGATATCTTTGGGCAGCTTCTCAGATCTACATGTATTAATAAACATCAGACAGCAGCCAGAGATTAGGAAATATGCCAGCTGCTAAACAATCTTCTGTTCCACAAAAGGCTTTATGAACATACATGTTTATATTTAAGGATATTTCTAGGAACGATGTGCTATTAGATTAAATATTCTTATTCTTTTTTTTTAAGAGAATTGCATAAAGAATATCTGCAATAGAAAAGAAAAGGAATTGGACACATATCACAGCAGCCATTCCTTTAGGGTCATCTGATGTCCCTATATCGGTACCTTAAAATATTTTTCATAATTAACCACACTGAGAATGTTTTAGGCCATTTCACAATATCTGAGGATACGGTGCAGTATTTGCCCAGTAATGGACGATCTAGAAGTAGCGCTGAGTCTGCTACCTATGTCCATTATAGGCGAAAACCCCATATGCATGGGAGATGCATCTTTTTATATACATAATAGAGACATTGCTAAAACACAGTTCTATCATGTTTAAAAGGGATGTATATATTCTGTAAGGAAGAAGATGATCTGATTTCAGGGGTGGGACCAGAAAACATGGAATAAATGGTCTTCTTCAGGAAGGCAATGTGTGGATTTGGAATGCATTCTTTATGCAAACATCAGGGGTACAATAGGCCAGGTATGAATTTAAATAATATCAGTTTGTCTGCTACTTCTCCATTTAATAGAAATGCATAATGAATGCATAATGCATAATAACAGCTCTTATATGGATGGGCCTGGCTATTTACTAACCATGCGATCTAAAGGCCTCGGGAGCCGCATGTTGGGTGAATTCCAGCACTGGGACTGTTCAGATACACCATATTGACAACAGTAATCTAAGTTCTACCTTTGTTCAATACATATCCTACATTGAATTTCCCTCTAGTAAACTTTACTTATATACTGTCTATTACACCTAGATTAAATAGTTCCAACTACCTCCCTGAGGAAGCCCCCCCTGGGCGAAACGCGTCGGAGGACATATGGACCACTAGATGATTCACTTTTTAAACTTTAAGGTCATACTGATGTCATTTCTGATACGTGTTTTTATCTGTGCCGGCGTACCAATGGGACCGACTGTGGTACCATTTGTTTGCCGATATACTTGTTAAACCAATGGTCCTTACCATTATTGAATAAAGACCTTTTAACTTATGTTTAAACTCTGATGCCTGCAATTGCCATTTCTAGCGGCCCTGTTATTCAGGGACCAAGGGGTGATTATTTGCCCCACCATTAGGGTTCTTCTCTCTTTTTTCCAATAAATCTTTTTGGCTAGGGCACATTACCAATTTGACTAATATACAGACACCTCCTACCCCTTAGTTATTACTTTATATGTTTAATAGATTATTTTGCAAAATATAGAAATAGATAGATATAGAAAATATCCAACCATGAGGATAAAAATCGACTGTCGTTGGACATTTTCTTATACCTACCTTTTCTTGCATCCCCAGCTTACTGATATTTCAAGGTTGCCTATTACTGCTTTTCTCCTGAAGAAGCGAGATAACCTCGCGAAACGCATCGAGATATGCAATCAATGTTTATTTAGCAAACTTACCTAACAATTGAATGTTTGTAACATATACAGTATATAACCTGAATATCTATGTATAAACTTTATGTTGACTTAAAACTTATATCTAAACTCTTTACCTTAAAAGTCCCTCCAAAAGGTGACCAGGGGTTGATCCCTGGTTCACATTGGGTGCAACTCTTCACTTTTCATTATTTATTGGGATGTTGGCAATATACGTCTCCTAACGGGGAACTACCTCTCTCTCTCTTACAACTACATTGTTGGTAGAAAAGCCAAAGACGGTGGACAAAAGTCAGCAATGTAACAATAGGTTCAAGTAAATACATCCTTGAATATCTCTACTATATATTTACAAAGCTAAAAGGACAAAGCGGTTTCTTCTTAATGACAAAAAATCACATCAAATTGCTTGGTACGGTATGTGTAGGAATTGTCATCTATTTTGCAAAGAAATATAAGCAGCAGACCAAGCCAACCACTTAACAATGTAAAACACACAAAAAAGAAAACACATGAGATATATCTTTCTCAAATGATGTCTTCGTGCAGCAAGATTCTTCTCCTTTACATTGGATTACATCTGTATACATTTGAAAGTAGATAGAAAGAATTTATTCTAATGTGTTTTCCCTGTACTGTTCCCTTCCAAATTCTCCCCCCCCCCCCCCTCCTCCGATCTCTCCCACTCGCCTTGTATGTTGGATGGCAGCCCAGATGTGTGTTGCACTGATGACTCACAGAGGTCACAACAGCTGGAGCTTGTTATATTCACAAGATGTGACTCCAAGCTGAACCCAACAATATATGTGGGGGCTTCTATAAAGTTAGCCTCCCCTCCATATCCTGTGTTATACTTCTCTCCCTCACCTCCTGAAAGATTAACCTCATTGTTGTCGTCTGTGTTCCTGCTGCCTCGAGTCATATCTACAGTTTTTTATTAGTAACAATGGGCTAACTTTATTGTTCCATTAGGCCAACTGATATAAATATTGCATATGCTTTATATATTTTAGTTCTGCCCAGTGCATAGTGCTAGAATCCTTCACAGCCTTCACAGTGGTTGCTTATGAACAATGTACCATATGGTTTGCTTTGCCACGTATTGACCAATTATATTAATATACTATTATCTCATTACACTTAAGCCCCCCATACACCTTAAGATCGATCTATACAATTTCCATTAGATCTACCAACAACTGTGTAGCATAGTGGCCTCCCTGATAGAATACATAGTGATTGGAAAATATATCACTGCTATGTAGTGCCGGGTCCTCCCTGATAGAATACATAGTGATTGGAAGGTATATATCACTGGTATGTAGTGCCGGGTCCTCTCTGATAGAATATATAGTCATTGGAAGGTATCTATCACTGCTATGTAGTGCCAGGTCCTCCCTGATAGAATATATAGTGATTGGAATGTATCTATCACTGCTATGTAGTGCCGGGTCCTCCATGATAGAATACATAGTGATTGGAAGGTATATATCACTGCTATGTAGTGCTAGGTCCTCCCTGATAGAATACGTAGTGATTGGAAGGTATATATCACTGCTATGTAGTGCCGGGCCCTCCCTGATAGAATACATAGTGATTGGAAGGTATTTATCACTGCTATGTAGTGCTGGGTCCTCCCTGATAGAATACATAATCTACATTTTGGTGATAATAGCATGTTCAGGGCTCTGCAATTAATCATCTCTAGATTAGAACTGAGCTGATTATAGCAGCATCCTTCTTGAGAGTTTTCCGTTTCTAATGTACTATTTGGGGAGTGTAAAGCATTTTGCGTATATCTCCACATTCATCAATTTATAGTCAACGTTAGATGAACGACTATTCGTGAGGCCTCTCCCCATTAAACTGTACACTAAATTCACTGGATAAAATGAAAACAGATATATTGATAATTACACATCTGGGATCAGTAAAAAATAAAAAGACTCCTATTCCATGGTATTAAGAATGTGTGGGCTACAGAATTAATATTTACAGTTAATGTTAACATGGAATTAATATGGCATTTGGACCTGGGACGTTTTCTGGGCAAACACTAAACAATAAACACATTTCAACACCAAACATATCCAGAATTTAACAGGAAAATTTTCCAGATGTTCTCCTTAAAGAATGTAACCCCTCTGGCAAGACAAGAGGTTTTACTATATCCTCTTAAAGCTAGCCATACATGCGTCGACTCATGAGCGATCGATCGCCCATCCGATCGATTCCGGTGAAGCCACAGGCGTCCAATCAAGTCTGTGCCTACCACCTTAGGCCACCGATTCCTGGACGATTCTGTGCCCGATCGCTCACTTCACAAATGTCAACTCCCCTTGATGTGTGCTCAATCGATCAGAAAAGACCAACAGGTTGGTTCTCTGGCCGATCCGATTTGGGGGCCAAGTCGATTGGGCGGGGTCGATCGGTCAAGGTGGGCTGCACTCAATTCCTCGTCGATCGATTGGCATGCACGCGCCCGGTGATCGATCGGCCAGGAATCGTGTGGGAAATCGCCCCTTGTATGGCTACCTTAAGTAAGCCCTGATTTCTAATCATCCCTGTTTGGATTCATAAGATTTTTCCAAGCATGGAACACTATTATTGTTGCACTTACAATATTTTGCATGCAAACCTTGGTACTGATCATCATTTCATCAATAATGTGATATGGTATGCAAGTCCCATAGGACAATTATATAGTTGTCTTTTTCACTACATGGACTTCCTTTACCTAGGAACATTTGGGATTCAACCACATGTCAGGCTTATGTAATACCATATACAACTGGAATAGGGAAGGGCATCAGGTGTCTTGCATGCTTATGTGCTAAAGCCCCCCATACACCTTCAGATTCCTCCATACAATTTCTATCAGATCTACCAACAACTATGTAGTATAGTGACCTCCCTGATAGAATACATAGTAATTGGAAGGTATATATCACTGCTATGTAGTGCCGGGTCCTCCCTGATAGAATACATAGTGATTGGAAGGTATATATCACTGCTATGTAGTGCCGGGTCCTCCCTGATAGAATACATAGTGATTGGAAGGTATATATCACTGCTATGTAGTGCCGGGTCCTCCCTGATAGAATACATAGTGATTGGAAGGTATATATCACTGCTATGTAGTGCCAGGTCCTCTCTGATCTGTCCGTACAAGGGTCTAGTAGACATCCTGAATATAATAATTTTTTAAACACACAATTATTATAAAAAAGTACATAAAAAATCTCTTGAATACTTATTTGGTATGAAAGATTTCAAAAAAGTATTTATGTTTATTTATAATAACATTTTTATTACAATTGGAAATGTGTTTTGCTTTTGTTTTACTTTGAATTGTATTGGATACAGTTATCACTGTATCTAATACAATGGCATTTGGCACCCTCTGAAAGGGTTAACTTCAAAGACCACATCTGGAAATGACAATGGGGTGATATTCCAGGTATGCTCTTTGAAGATAGCCCAATTTGCATATGAATGTCCTGCGGCTCCCCCAACTCCCCCCCCCCCTCCCCCGGGCATCGGGGCCGCGGGAGATTTATATGCAAATTGGGCTGGAAGAGGGGTGACATCCCCAGATCATTGCTTCAGATCCCCAGCAAGCTTCAGATCCCCTCATTGCTTCAGATCCCCAGCAAGCTTCAGATCCCCGGGACAGCACAGAGCAGAATGTGCTGCTGCGGGGATCTGAGCTTAGCTGGATGGCCGTCAGAAGCACTAGGGGGGTTAAAAAAGATAGTAGAGTCATGATCCCATCTGCTAGCTACTTGTCTATCCAGTCACAGATTGGAAATGGGAAGGTGGTTTAGCTCCATACTGTAAAAATGACCAGGCTGGCTTTGCTGCCAGACAGGGCCGTGTAAACCTCAGAACTTGATGTACAAAAGTCCTCTTTGCTTAGATTAAAGTGTTCAGTAAAAACTGAACCAGAACTGCTGATATGCATACTTGTTGAAGAATAACTAAATATAATAATAACAGTCTAAAAAGGTACCAAATCCAGTTAACATGGGGATAAGCATCATAAAATAATAAATAAAATAACTTCCTTTCTTTTTCCTGAGGAAAACCTTATTTATTTTATTTAGATCTATCAACAACTATGTAGTGCCGGGTCCTCCCTGAAAGAATACATAGTGATTGGAAGGTTTAGAAAGGTCCTCTTTTTACATGGTTTGTACAGAAATTGTATGGTAAGATTGTAAGGTGTATGGGGGCCTAACAGAGATAATGGTATCAACTGCTGTCTGACAAGTGATAAGCCATGTCCTTTCACTGTAAAGCAGGGTACAGATGTTAAGATATGGGCCAGATCGATGGCAGTTTCGAACGCTCACGTCCATCTATCTGGCCCATATCATATGCAGCCATGGCATGGAGCGGGACCAATCAATCCCACTTGAAACATAGCCATATCGGACATGACTGTTAAATACGGCCTATGTCCGTTGCTTTGCCTGGAGACCGTGGGTCTCCAGGCAGAGCATCGGCTAAACCGGGGAGAGAGCAGAGCTCTGCCGATATCTGACAGCAGAATGATGATGTCATCACACTGCTGCAGGGAACTTCGGGCAGCTCAAACATCGAGCCATCTGTAACCTGCTTAAGGCTAAAATTCCTTGGTACGTACCTAATTCAATTCCGATGTGGATGTGACCCATAGCGGTGTGATTTTCAGAATGCAGGTTTTCTTCAAAATGTAGTGGAGTTTTAGCCTAATGCAAACAGCAACAGCCTTTATAAGAGTGACAATCCTTCTCTGAAATTAAGGAGAAGTGCAGCATTGCTACCAAACAATCACATGACTTCAATGGTAGGACCAACTGATATTTGTATAATTTCACACTGGGTATAGATGTTTCCTTTTCTCTACAGTGTTGGCATTTATTTTGGATGGGGACGCTGGTAATGAGATCGGCCAAAAAACTATGTATATGATTTAAGGTGGGCAGGTTAGATTTGTTAGATTTTCTGCCAATTTGGTGGCGAGTGGGTACGGCGGTCGATCTGCGGCATAATTGAGTGCTAATCTAAAGCAGAGTACAGACGGCTGGATATTCGAGCCAGCCGATGTACCCTGCAGCAGCGTGATGCCGTCATCACGCTGCTGTCAGATATCGCAGGAGCCGGGGAGAGCAGAACTGTCTCTCCCCAGCTCCTCCTCCTCAGCCGAGCTTTGCTGGAGACCCAGGCAAAGCATCAGACATCGCCGTATTAACGGTCATGTCCAATAAGGCTGTTTTCGAGCGGGATTGATTTGTCCGATGGGGGCAGATTATATGGGTCAGATAGATGGCCATGAGATGGCAGGGTGCTCGAAACGGCCATCAATTTGACCCATATCTCCACGTCTGTACCCTGCTTAACCGTCTATGCCCAGCTTAAGACACAGTTCCGATAATTACTTTCTTTAAGTCAACTATATATATTAGACACTTGTAATCTACACCTGCATGCATGGATATATACAGAGGTCTCGTACAGCACTGTGAATTGCCTTTCAGTGATTTATCAGTTTTTTTCTCTACTGATGTCATCTGCAGCTGTGTCTTCTGAAATGAATTAGGGACATGTTTCTTGGGGATTTTCATTGGAAATATAGGATATTGAAAAGAATGTGCCAGGAAATAAACAAACCATTAAAGAATGACTAAAAAAGAGAGGAGTTTTGTATTGTTTTGTCAAATACTTCCAAGTAATTTGTTGGTACAATCAAAGGAATGACCAAAGCTGCAATGTTTGCTGAAATATTAACAGAACATTAATCAGCAGAAAATGATAATAAACATCTGTTGTCATTAGCCAATTATGATTGATTTGCTTAACTTGGAATGTGCTATCAGGGTATCTTAACCAACATTGAAATTCTAATAGCGACGGCCACTGTACTGGTTCAAGCCTTAGGCCAAAACGCTGGCATTTTTTGGGCGCAAGATGCAAGGAGGCGCACATTCAAAATCAACGGGGACACGCACATTCAAAATCAAAAAAACATAGCCACTCCTGTTTAAAGGCGTTTTGCCTAAGAGTGTTGAAAATATTGTAGTGTAGTTGCCCAAACACCGTGCGGTGCGGTCCCCTTTAAGGAAATATTCCAGGAGAAGTGATGGCCGAACTGCCCGCAAGGCGGACAGTTCAGCCGCAAACAAGCATGTTCGCCCTCCTTCTCGCCAGCGGACAGTACAGGTGTTCAACCCGCCCTGTTCGCCGGCGAGAAGGAGCTCTCTATTTTACCTCCAGTGGGATCAGAAACAGCGAGATCCCGCCGCAGGAACAATGTTTCACTGAAGACCGGGTAGAGAACACGGTCTTTCAGTGAAAAATTGGCTCGCAAACCCGGATGTGATGTCAGTGACGTCACATCCGGTTAGCACAACCAGGAACTATGCGTTCCAGGTGCCGGATGTGACGTCACTGACGTCACATCCGGGTTTTCAGATTTGAAACCTGTCCGCGAATGGCGGACTTTTTTAAAAGTCCGATCCGCCCGTTCGCGGACAGACATGGCCGAAGTGGACCATCAATACCCAGGAGGCAATGCAGGCTCTGGGGTTAAAAGCTCGGATCCAGGAAGTGGGAAGGGAGTCCAGAGCAGGGATACCTGAAGAGACAGCAGCGACTGGGCACACGAGCTGGCTCCACGTTCCCCATGCTCCCCCGTTCATACAGGCGTGCATGCAGCCTGTGGACCCAATAGCACGCAGCATCTTCCGACCTGGTTGCCAGGAGAACTGCCTTATTCGAGGCCATCCTGAGTGTTCTCTTCAAGTGGGGTGGGCCGGAGACTACCCAGCGGGGCCTACACTGTGGAGCTCATATCCCGCGCACCAAACATTGGCCGGGCGGTACCGCTGTCTCGACCCTGTGAGCAGTTGGGATTTTCTCCCCTTCCACCTGCTCCTAGGACCTGTCCCTGTGTGCTGAGGGACAGGTTGAAGCAGCCGAAGTTAAAAACTGCAAAGTGGACTTATTATTAACTACAGTTCCTGTTGGTTGCTGTGAGTTGCTGTATTAGTTTTCCTGTTTCGGCTGTTCTGGTTAATAAAGCCAGGGTTATTAGCATCACGCGTGTCTCCGTGTCGTAGGTTGATCCTGAACCTGTGCAATATTACCAAAAAGATTCAGATTTAAAAACTTCTACGATGCACAGAAAAAAGATTTTTTATTACCTGTTTTAGCGATAGTGTCTTCCCCTGACAATTAGAAAGGTCAAAATACTCCTAACAAGCTGAAAATAGAGATGTCATAGAACCCTAAATGGTGATACCAGAAAACTATAATTCCACCCATTTGGCTATGTACAATGATTCAGTTCTGTGTAAAAAACAAAATGTCCATGAGGAACTATTTTACAACAGGGCTTATACACTATATGTAAATTAAGAATAAGGTTTGCTGTTTACTTGAATTTTTAAATGAAAACTGTACACCCTGACATGGAGGGAAAACGGCAGGGGAAATGGTGCTTAAGTGGGTAGGCTATGGAGGAAAAGGGTATTGTAAAAGAGATCCGTGTAAAACAAACAATGTAGACACTTGCCTTGCTGTTGACATCATCACGCTGCTCTTAAGAGCTGACAGCATCGGTGGGCACCCTTCGTGTGCCGGCTGTTAGCTTGAATAGAGACGCCGGTCTCCATTGAAACTTACAGCATCGGCCAGAGATTTTTGGACATGTCCGTTCTCTGGCTGGCTGAGCTGTGGGGCGACTGTCGCCACATGTGGGCACCCCCGATTGGCAAACAATTTTGCCGCCGGCCGAGAGCGTGCACGCCCATCAGTGGGCGGAAAAATCAGCAGCCGTTCGGTGCGTGTATGGCAGACTTTAGGCCTTTTGCTTATATGGAAGAGGAAGCAAAGTCAGAACTAACCAATTGGTTATAGACAGCAAACAATAAAGTGACAGTTGAAAGAAAGGATTCATTCTAATGTTATTTATCAGACAGGGTACATGCATTTTGTTGTCAACTTAAATGAAGGCTCCATTGCTCATTCAGTTGAACTCTTGTCTAAACATAATCTTAGTTTTAAGAGTTGGGAGCAGTTAACCCCCCTAGAGGTCTACAATGTAGACCGCCTCTGTCCACGTCGCCGGCATCATTGATGAATTATCATGGAGGTCTATGGCACGCATCTGCCCCTTCTGAGTCAGTGATGTGATCTGTGCAGTCCCGGCAACCCGGATATGCTGCAGCGATGTAGAGAATAGCCACACATTTCTGAGGATGTGGGGCATTCATGCGATCCTGGCCCGCCCGGGGTTTGTTTGACCGCTAGTGATGTTTTGTGTTTTTTTTTTTTTTACTTTGAATTATATTGGATACAGTTAGCACTGTATCCAGTACAATTCCCCTTGGCTACCACTGCTACGGTGATTCCAATCTAAAGAGGAGGCTGCTGCAGGAGAGTGGATCCCGGGAAATTCAAAAGTAAATCACACTAAAATAGTTTTCCATGGAGAAAACAGTTTCAGTGTGATTCCCCAGATGTGCCCCTTTTAGGTTAACCCTCTTTCCCCTGGTGTGATGGACTTGGTGACAGGAGAGAGGGTTAACTTAAAAGGGGCACATCTGGGGAATCACGCTGTAAACAGTTTTATCCATGGAAAACTGTTTTAGTGCGATTTACTTTATAAGAGGAATCCTCTTTAGATTGGAACCACCATAGCAGCGCGGAATGGTAAATGCCGGGGCTCCGATCTTCGCCGGACTGCCCCATCCAGTGCAGTACTGAGAGATGGGGTCCTCAGAAACGGCAGGAGGAGAAAACTCTAATGCCAAGCACCTCCTCCTTTGTGAAATGTGTGCACCCTCACTTACCAGTGTGACAACCAGGTCCTTTTCTATTTTTCTATTCCCCACACAAAGAATAACGAAATTTCCACACAGCTGATTAGGGGGAAAAACTATTTATTTAAGGAGTATATAAACATCTTTAGGGGCTACAAACCACACACTAACCAGCTGCTCAGGGGATGTGGTTGTAAATTAAAGGTATATACACCATGTCATGGCCAGCTATATACAATATACAGATATACAATATTGAGTATATTACACTACACCAGGCGAATTCAGGGTCACAGTTAGCAGCAGAGCATTCTATCACCTGTTAGAGGCAGTGTCCTAATGCAGGTCCTTGCACACGTCCCAATAAAGTCAATGCACTCAGTTCCAGATGATTTAAGAATGGTACTGTATTGATCATCCTTGCAGGTATAGTATACAGCCATGTGGAAGGTGCAGTTATCTCTCAGAAGTCTCAGGCCTATCCCTGATCTCCACCCAGTGTCATCTCCTCCAGGGCTAGGGGGAACCCCTGCCCTATACCAGGACAGGGGAAATGTCTCTGGTTACATTTTGGCAAATTGGGGGTCTCTAGTCCCACAGACCTGCCTGTCTCCTACAGGGACCATATACCTCCCTTGGTTAGCTTCCTACTGGCGAAGACCCTAGCCTCCCCAAAACAGAGCAGTAAATAAGAACTTTCCCAGGCAGGGCACTACCAGTCACAGTAACTTAAAATGTTTGTACAAACTTAAAATGTTTGTACAATAACTTAAAATGTTATTGAAGGTATATACACCCAGGCTCAAATTCACATAAAATAGGCTAACCTATTACAAGACTTGTTTCCCACAGTTCCAACTATGTCTGAAAGCCTTCTCCTGCATTGGAAGTCATAGAGAATGACTGTATCCAGGGTGCAGAGGCTGAGTGTATCGGATCCTTGTCTGAAATGTGATAGGTATGGATGGGCATGTAAAGTAGGACAACTACTAGTATAAGACCAATGATATTGCCTGCCTAGACAACAGCACACAGAATCAGAGTTTAACTATCTGGCAGACAACTTGGAACTGAGTCAAAACCAGGAGCATTAGAAAACAAAAATGATTAGACAAGAATAGAAATAAAGCCAATAAAGACAGACAAAAGGAATCCGATGCCAAAGCCAATACAAATAATCAGAAGCTGAAGCCAATAAAGCTCAGACCAAGATATACAATACAGAAGGACCTAGCCCAAACAATAAGAATGGTCAGAGGATGAAGTGAATGAGTCACAAAGCAGAGTGACTCAGAAAATGCTCCGAATGCGGCCAAATTAATAATCCCCACTTTGTGGAGATAAACTAGAGCACCGACACTTGAAGAATGGTTAAAACGCATTGATCAGATTGAAGAAATGGAATGTCTAATCCACACGGCGCATGATACGCTTTCTAGATATGTACAGACTTGGTCTCAGTGAATTCTTCACCGATCTAACCATTAGCTAACTGATTGTGACTTGAACTCCCCTTTTCAGATCCTTAGACCCTTAGGTGTAATATGTATTTCCCGCACTCCGTATACAACACTAATATACATACAAGTTATGTTAGTTTTACAAATTTACTTGTATTCCTGTTCTTAATGTGTACTATTACATTCTCAATGTCTCAGTATACACCCAACTTAACATGTACACATGTTCTATTTTGTACCTTTTTCTGTTACAAATACCGTATTTTCCGGCGTATAACATGACTGGGTGTATAAGACGAGCCCCAACTTTTCCAGTTCAAATATAGAGTTTGGAATATACTTGCCGTATAAGACCACCCCTTCTTACGCACACCAAAATTTTTTTTGAAAAAACATCAGATTTGCTTTCAATATGGTAATTTTAATTCTTATGAAATGGGCAAACTGCCTGCAAGTAACGGGAAATCCCAGGGCCTTACATATGTCTACTCTGACTTTCAATTCCCAGATCTCCAACAACCTTAAAAGTGCTATTTTTTTAGTAATTTATATTCTTAATTTCACACCCCTTACTGCAACCTCTTATATTTATGTTTACCTGTGGTTATCCAAGTGACATAAATTGCCAAAATTCTTTGAATATAATGTATACAATCAAATCATATCACAAGGTCACATGATACAGCGAAGGTGTTTTAATGTGTTTGAGCTGCAATACCAGTTTCAGCCACTGGAGCCACAGCCTTTTGTGAGCACATAGGCTTTGTCTCACACATCGAGGAGGGAGAAAGGGAGGGGGATAAGGGGACGCTTCCAAACTCTAACAGGCAGACTTCTCTGGTTCAGAAGTTTCAGCACTCGGCGTATAAGACGACCCCCAACTTTTGAGAACATTTTCCTGAGTTTAAAAGTAGTCTTATACGCCAGAAAATACAGTATGTTTCTACATTTTCATATGTAACATGTTTTTATTCTGCCTATTCCTTACACTGCTTGTAACTCAGGAGATTGCTCTCCTATATTTTTCTTATTCAATAAAGCTGATTTTGGGGAAAAAAAAGAAAAAAGAAAATGCTCCAGCACTAGGGACGTCATCGCAAAAACTAACAGAGTAAAACTATATAAACATGCATAAACTTTCACTATACTGGTTCTGATTTTGCTTGACAAGCAAACAGCAATTAACATGTCAATTTTCAATCTACTGTTGACTATTGGTACTACTACACAGTTAAAATGATGCAAATGTGATTGCTTAAATTCACTTCCTTACCGGTTATGAAGATAAATCTGGGTGTGCATGCTCTGTGATCTGATTATAAAGGTGGGTTTACACATCAAGATTTTTGTTTCGTCCAACCTCCGGTTCGATTTTTTGTTAGATTTTTTTATCAGATCGTCCATTTATCGAACTCAATTAGATTTTTGGTTCGATTTTTGTACAACTGACGCAAAATATAGAATGAAAGATAATCGTCCGGAACACGAATGAAAAATCTCTGTCAGATTTTTTCGGTTTTTAAGGAAGTGATGTATTCCTGTGGGCGTTGCTAGCTTCAAAATTCTATGAGGGCTTCTCATTCAACACAGGTACAGGGATTACAGCACGCAGTGTTAGTGATAGAAGGTGCCATCAACCTGGTATCTGCTGTACAGTGATTACAGCAGCAAGTTGTTAATTTGATGGAGGTCATCTCTGGGTATCTGCTTTACGGGGATTAACAGCAGCAGTGTTAGGATGGATGAGTGCCATCTTTGGGTATCTGCTGTAACAAAGGGATTACAGCAGCAGTTTAGGTGATGGAGTTGCCATCTTATCTCTGGTATCTGCTGTATAAGGGGTTACAGCTAGCAGTGTAGGTGATACGAGTGTCCATCTCTGGGATCTGCTGTACAGGGGATTACAGCAGCAGTGTTAAGGTGATGGAGGTGCATCCATCTCTGGGTATCGCTGTACAGGGGATTACACAGCAGTGTTAGGTGCAGGGAGTGCCATCTTGGGTATCTGCTGTACAGGGGTATTACAGCAAGCAGTGTTAGTTGATGGAGGTGTTCATCTCTGCGGGTATCGCTGTACAGGGGATTCAGCAGCAGTGATTAGGTGGATCGGACGTGTGCCCTCTTTGGGTATCTTGCTGTACCGGGATTCACCAGCTCGCAGTGTAGGTGATGGACCCGGTGCATATCTGGGGATTGCTGTATTTAAGGGGATCTTACAGCAGCACAGTGTTAGGGATGTGAAGACGGTGCCAATCTCTGGGTATCTCGCTGTAAAGGGGATCTTTACGAACAGCAAGTGTTAGTGATGGACGGTGCAATTCTTATGGGTATCTGCTGTAACATTGGGGAATTACAGCAGGCAGTGTTAGGTGCTGGATTTGTCCCCCAATCCCACAGGTTTTATGGTTGTCACTCTGGGATACTGCTTGTATACAGGGGATTACAAGCAGCAGTGTTAGAGTGATGGATCTGTGCACATCTCATGTTTGGTATTCCTGATGTACAGGGGCCAATTACAGCAGCAGGGTGTTAAGGTGATGGAGGGCCCACCTTCTGGGGTATCTGCTGTATAAGGCGAGATGCAGCAGCAGTGTTTTCAATACGACAGTGGAATACATTTTAAGTATGTTGATTTAAAAGTTGTGCTTGCAGTGACGTATACAGGTGTGGGTGCTGGTGTAACAGCACATTGTACCACGGTACACTGTTCTGCCAGTAGTATCAGGTTTGTACAGTGTGCTGTCAGGGGAGTGTACACACACACCCCAAAACCTAAACATTTAAATATTTAAGTATGTATTTGTCGATTGAACACCACGTTGTACGTTCCCGCCACCATGGCAATTGGGTTTCGTTCGGAAAGTTTCTATCGGAAAGAAAATATAACAGATCATGGAGGAATCCAAAATGAATTGTAAAAAATCCCACCATCATTGCGCGAGGAATACGTCATGCTACGAGGTTAAAAATCGAGTCAAAAAATATCGATGAAATAAGGAGCGTCCGTTTTTACACAAAAAATAACAACAGAATGAAAGTTTAACCAACATGTCCGATCACCTTGTGGGCCGATTATTTGTCAGATCTCGGAAAAAAAAAAAACATCATCGGTGCCAAATGACGTTTCCGATTTTTGTAGCAATAAACCAAAAAATCGTCATCGTCATCTCTGGTCGGCCGAAAAAATCTTGACGTGTAAAACCACCTTAAATCAATTGATCGAAACACCTAGTATCAGATACTTTTCAAAGTAAATGATCAATGTTACTATTATTGATTACTTACTGTTCCTGTTATTGATTCAATAGAAACATCAATTCTGAAAATGGCAAGAACAGAATACTGTATATGAACTGTGAAAGAGGAAACACATAAGCGTCATCACAACTAATGTGAACACAAAAATCTATGAAAGATATAAATGACAAGAAGGACCCAAAATATTGGTGCTCCAGTAGGGATTTATGTGGCTGCTCTTCATTGCATTTTCCCTTTATTGTCTGCCCTGCATTTATGTCAGAAAACTAACCACATATCACAGAGAATGATATTGAAAGAGAGTTGCACTAGTCCTGGTGGTGTGGCCAACATCCCAAAATAAATATTGACTAAACAAACAGATAGGGGGAAAAACCCCTACATCTTCTTAAATTCCCCCTGGGGAGGTCCCAGGGGCAAGGGACTTTAACGGCCACATAGGTGTGATGAGATAAACATGTAGTAGACAGTTCAAATCAATAAACAATTTATTGCACGTAATAGTTAAAACATAAGACATGTCAATGTCGGTCGATGTTACAACATTATTTTAAAAGTACTCGGAACTTCCATAAGAAGTAAGTATAGATAAACATTTAAATACACATATAAAATTATATTGGGTATTCAATACGTTTAGGATAAAGGTCCTGTATGAACAGGATTGAACCCCACAGAGAATGGTTGGCACTGGAATAACACAAGAAAGAAGAGGAAAGCAAAAAAAAAAGACTTTCGATGCAAAACTGGAATTAAAATCATTGTTTACAATAAAATAAAATAAAGAAGAACCAAGAAATGTCTAAAGCATTTGAGAATTAAATTGAAATGGAAGGAAAGTAAAGCATGGACAGTCCTACAGAGACTACAGTCCTGAGACTACAAGTTCATCTCCAGAGGTCTCCAGAGGACTTAAGCTAACCACACACGGTTCGATTTTGGTTCAATCGATGCTCGATTAGATGAATTTTTTCATCGATTGAACGAAAATTGAGAAATGCCCACATGGTACGATCAACGATAATTGTTCGATGAAGGCAGAAAAATCGAATCGAATTTTGATCGGACATGTTGGAAAATCATCGTCGATTGTGCCAAAATCGTTTTATAATCGTCGATGTTTGTGGTGTTTCTCCTGGATCGATTAGATTAGATATACATAACATAGACCACTTCAATCTGAACTTCAATCTTTTCAATACCAAAATCGACGATTTTAGTAATATTTTTTAACCAAAATCTCACCACAATCGCAAACTCAATGTGGGGTGTATGTTGATGCGATTAAGATCAATTTTCGATTAGACGATTGAATTCCTCGATCTAATCAAGCATCAATTGAACCAAAATTGAACCGTGTGTGGCTAGCTTTAATGTTCCTGAGTTAATTGTAAAGACGTTTACAGCCCATTAAGTTAAAACAAAACATTGTTTGAATGGTGGATAAGAAATCTCCATCAATGTCTAAACACATTTAAGCTGACCCACATGCACAGGGAATACAGTTGTCAGCTTGCACTATCAATTGCTATCGGAATGCAACGTGACACTATAGCAGGAGATCCAGGGTTACCCCACTGCTGACACAAAAACATAATAAAGACAAGAATTAGTGTAATAAAATTGATAGGAGAGAGTAGTGGTGGGTAGGTCTGTTAAGGGTAGAGGAACCAAGTCAGAA
>CM070039.1:6864135-6886513 GCA_036250615.1 Ptychadena robeensis
AGAAAGGACACCATCCCCCCACCTCAACCAGTGAGGCTTTGTAAATGTAGGACAAATAGAAATTAACCAACGGCAAGTCGTGTTACCGTTGTCTGTGGGGGTTTCAAAGGTGTATTCTGGCTAGGTCATAAATTACCGACAATGTGGTGTTTTAGTAAAAAAGGTAAAAAAGACAGCTTTATTTGAGTAAACAATTAACAAAGTTTTGGTTGTGATATATAATAAAATCGTGCCATGTAACATTCTTACATATTCTCCAGGAGGTGGGAAAAAAGGCCCACAAGGATCGGGCCCCTGTTTTGACCTATACCAGATCCAACTCACTAAACGCGTGGTTAGTTTGGTATGACCAGGGTTGTAGTTTGTCGACGGTTTCGTCCCCTTGGACTTTTTCAAGGATTTAAACAAAACCTGTGATGCCAAATGATTGTCTAATTATTAACAATACATACTATAGAGTCAGATTTAATAGTCTTTACTTTAATGCAGGACATTACTTACGTGTTAAATGGTTCAACGTGCTTTAAGAAGAAATGCCTCCTGTTTCTAAGGCTGTTGTTTACTGGATTAATTCACGCATATTGCCAGAGTTATGATGTTTCTTCAATGTTCTGGTATTGAGAATGTAGGGGGCCCCTCCTCTTTTCGGATTTTCTAAAATTTTATCATAATGGTAAGGGTTCACCCCACATAACTAATAGGGGGGGGGGTTTGGGTTTTGTCTCTCAGGGTAATCCCGAAAAAATCAGAACTATCTTGCAGATACTCGTACGAGTCTTAGTGATTCCAATTCAATCAATATGCACCAATGCCATGTAAACAAAACAATAAGGGACACACCCAAGTGTTACTTCATTGATTGTTGTATTTAAGAAAACAGAAAAATGGGGAGGACTGGAGTGTCCTGTGCTTCAATTTTACTACAAAAAAGGGGAGACTAAAACGCCCCTGTGGTGATCGTCTACCACCGTGTATACCCCATAACTATAAGAGCAACGCAGCTGTCACAAAAACTAATTAAAGGCTAGGGAGACCCCTTCTGTCTTCTATACAACACCCACCCCCCCCACAAATAGAACCCCTACCTTCCCCTAACCACCCTCTATATATATTTAATCCAACACAAATCAAATACCAAACCAATACTCGCCCCACATCACACAGCCTTACCTCTTTCCAATGAGGGTCCTCACTAGAGGACAGCCAACGGAGAACTAACCCTCTTTCCACCCCCCAAAAAAATAGCCCACAAACAAAAAGGAAAAACCACCATCCTACCACCACTACCATTCCCACATTGTCACCCCATTACACATTACATTGGTGATATTCAATAAAGTTCTCATTTGTCAGCTGCAAGGCTGTGAATGTTATTATGATATAAAGTGAGTTGCAATCTAAGAAACTAAAAACTGGGTGCTTCTTTACTCCAAACGGTTATCAGAAAAAAACAGTCAGCGTGATGAGGGAGGGAGGAGGGAAGATGCTGACGGCCAACTGTTGTGGCGCCCTCGACTCCGCCTGCCGATGGGGGTATGAGAGGACCGCCAGGACCTTTATAGGTCATGACCAAGCCCCCCCATTAGCCCACAGGAAGCGGAAATGTACGCGTGGGCCCTAGTGGGAGCGGGAGCCGCTCTCCCCCCGACACACCGTCCACAGCGCCGGTACCGGACGGGAGCGTGGCGATGACGTCACCACGACCCGTCCGTATGAGATGACGTCACGCGCACACCACGGCTTGCGACGTACACCTAGAGTACCAGGTGCTGAGGTCACCGGCGGCCATATTGGTCACAATTGAGGGCAGGGAGGACATTCTGCGCCCGACGGTCAAGGATGGGAATTTCTTGCGAGGGGCGCGCCGAGAAACCCGAAGAGGGACTATGCCCAATGCCTCGCCCCCCACACCAAAAAAACCCCCCATCACATCAATATCACTAGATAATTTGGACAATTCATATATAGACTTCTATGCCCAGGTAATACCCATGGCAGCTTTGGGCCGTCGTGCTATAGATCTTAGGTATCACCCCTTCCCACTACTGTTAGTGCTAATAATGGTGGGCATTTGTTCAAGTGCGTTTGGCCACCAAATTTTTTTGCCACATCCACAAAACTTATGTATACAGAATCTGGTTATAATAAAAAAATACCGAATAAACGGACATTAAAAATTTATTGTGTAGAAATTAGACAATAAAAATAAAAAGAATTTTTTCAATTAACTACCAAAAAAATCTCAAGATCGATACCTTGCTTACACCAGCTTTGACGGTATTCGATTTTTTGGGGTGGGAGGGGATCTAGGATTCCTGAATGTTTTGGGAAGTATTGCTGCCTCACAAGCCGTCTTACCTCCTTCCACTCCCTACTGTCAAAGGAAAGGGTTATAAACTAATGAATCTTTCAGGCCTGGTTGGGCTAGTCGCCCCCTAAGTCGCTTGAATCATTCCGTTCTCTTTTTGCAGAAACTCTTAATCGAAGTCTCTCCTCTAGAAGAGGATTTGACCACTGCCCAATATGGAATTTATCGAATTTTTTAAATCAGATTCTATGTTTCAGGGGACAAACGTGTCTGCTAACGGTGTTCGGACGTCCCATTTCGGAGGGATTTTTAATGGTCATAGAAGTTCTTTTCGAAACCAGCTCTGTTCGTTTTTCCCTAAGAGAAGCTTTGGCATTTACAGTTGATAGATACACAACCCCTTCAGTGCCACAATCGGCATGAAGTTTGTGGTATTATTTCCCCATGGCGTAGGGGGAATCCTTAAAGACTCCCTAAAACATGGGATTGTGGACACGTCCACATGTTTGATCCCATTGATCTGTGTGTTATCGTGACTCTCAAGTGGGGTGGACTAGCTTGTCCTTATCTGAGGGGAGCTCTGACGGAAATTAATGGTGGTCTCTCTGTGAGGAACCTTGTGACTGAGGATCTTGCCTCAGCCAAGCCATGTTCTGGAGAGTTTGGATTTACTGATGTTGCCCACATGATTATGGGTTATATATCTTATGTTCATCTTTGTTGTTTTTTTCTGGTAAAGAGAAGTCATGTCTATCCTGAATTCTGCCTTCTTTATAAAGATTTTTTGTAGAAATCTTTTACACGTATCTCTTTCCCTGAAGTCTTGCCGAAAGATGCCATCGCTGAGTATGCAAAATCCTCGACACGTGTGCAGTTGCGGCGAATCCTCAAATGATTGGCCATAGGGATTTCCCGGTGTTTGTCGTGCATGGCGCTGCTGGTGCCGGATGGTTATTTCCGGCCACTTTCTTCCTATAGAGGACGGTGGTTATCTCATTTTGCTAATTGATCAAGATTTTTATGATATAGAAGGAAACTTCTTTTTGTGAAAGCATAGGTAAACTTCAAATTCAAAGGATCTTTGCAACATAATCAGAAAGGTCATGAAAGCTCGGTCATGGGACCAGCCCACAGCTTAGTTACGTCATTATGTATCTATTCCAGGAAGGAGTGGCCATGGTACACCACGCAGCTGGGGAATCCGTTTTTTTTAACAGCAACGTTACCACAGCCCCCAAGTAAGAGTGCGTAGGAAGAGGGACAGCAGGTATACCATGGCCACACCCCCTGTAACGGCAAAAGCATACATCATTAAACATAAAAAAGTTGGTAGGGAATAAATCTCCATAGATCAAAATGAAGGCGTTTAGTTCGAAAGTCATTGCTTCTTTATTAAGGAAAATGTCAATTTAACCAACAGGCCATCCGATGGGATACTATTGTACAGGACTCATGTCTAGCGGGTTACCAGGAGTGGTCTCTGGGGGCACCCTCATATCGTGCACATTTTTTTCAACAGATAAAGGGGCAGTCCTGGACAGTTATGAGGGCAGAATGATACGTGTGGTTTAGAAGGATCTAAATAAAGATACTTGCCATTTCTGTCAAGTTTCCGTTCCCAGAAATTATTGGGCGTCCGGGGGATTCGTTTCTGTTTTTAATTGGACCTTTGGGAGGGATCCATAGAAAGTTGGTATCACAGGGAAATTTGTTGATAGGTACTCCATTGTTTTTCTTATACCCTAGAGGTTTGCTGGTGTGATTAGATGGTTGAATCACGTGTACTCAGGAACATAGTTCTTAGGGACAAATGCCTCTACCAATTTGATTATCATATGTTTGGCACATGTCAAGTCGGGGGTTGTTTGAATCGTACATGGTGCCTCCCGTGATATGTGGTTTAAAGTGCAGATTATCTGTGTCTGTAAATTTTTAACGCGGTGCTGGTCTGATTGTAGATTCGATGTCACTCTTGGATTCACAGGATTGTTTAAAGTCTCAAGTCCTTCGGAATACGGTTCGTAAAATTGGCAATGTTTAGGTTTTTTTGTAAAAACTGGGAAAATTGAGATTTTACGTCTCAAACTAATTTTTCAAACTGACTTTTGGCATCTACTAGGAGTATGCTTCTCGGGTGTGGACATTCATTTCCTCCATAATTACATAAGGGACTTTCAAGCCTAATAATCTCTGTCTTAAGACGGGAATTTGTTCTGTCAATTCTTTCACTCATGAGGGACCTCTGTTTTATTTTTAGTTTGGGCAAACATGTCTAAAAATCAGTTTCGTGCACTTCAGATGCAGGATATTGTAGCGCAAGGTCTGGTAGCTATTTTGGGGCAGAATGTCAAACCGAGTTTAATCCCAAACCCCCTCTTTTTTTTCTCTCCTACGTGCGATTTAGGGGGTAGGAGAAGAGCTTGTCAGATTTTATTATCGAAGTCTCTTCAGTCTCATTGAATATTTTTCTATGATGGTTTTTTTTTTTTTTTTTTGGAGGTTTGGCCTAAACCCCCATCAGACACAGGTAATACGACTTGCCGTTGTGTTGATTTTCTATTTGTCCTAGTGTAATAAAATGTACCGATGATCATACCAGAAGAATGTTCTCTGGGTAGATAAAACAAAAATAGAACTCTTCAGTCATGTACATCATTCGATTGTTGGGCAAACAAAAAAAAAAGCTTTAAAAAAAAAGAACACTGTTACTACATAGAGGAGCTTTGCTGATGTTTTGGGGTTGCAGCCATTGGTAGTCTTGACTGTTTACATGGCATTATAAAAATACTACCAAATAATTCTAGGGGGTGAAATGCAGGGCCCAGTGCCAACCTACTGCGTGCCAACCGGAGGTCATTGTTTTTACAGCAGGCTAAGCATACTTCAAGAAACAACCAGAAATTATTTCAGAAAGAGCGCTTAAGAGTTCCAAAGTGGCTAGCAATGAGTCCAGATCTAAATTCCAAAGAGCCCCTCTGGATAGACCTAAAATCTTCAAATCTAAGGGTAGCCATACACAGGTCAATTTGTGAGCGATCGATTGCCGATCGATTGCCGATCCGATCTTTCCAGGCGATCAGGAATCGCTTTGGGAATCGATGCAACACCACCTTGTGAATCCGATTTGTGGTCGATTTGGACATGAGCCAATCTCCAAAATGGCCGATTCCACAAAATCCATCAATCTGAAAGGCTGCTGCATAGGGCTGTGGGTCCACCAATGTACTCCGATTGCCAAACAATGAACCAAAAAAACCAACATGTTGGTTCAATGTCCGATCCGATTTTTAATCGATTCCGATTTTGTTTGGTCGATCGTTCAGGGTAGGCAGAACGCGATTGATTGCCGATCGATCTCGTGAACGCGCGCAGTGATCGATCAGTCAAAAATCTAGTGGAAAATTTACCTGTGTATGGCTACCTTAAGACACCTGGATCAGATGGCAAAGGAGTAGAAAGATTCTAGTAGAAAGATGTAAATGGATCAAAGATGTTCGTCCTTCACTGTAAACATTCAAGTGAGCCTCTAACTTGTAAAATGATGTGTACAGTATGGAAGTGCTAGACTGGGTTGACAACACTTGTTGGGACCCAACTGGGTGTATCTAACCTCCATGGTGGTATAAATATATTTTTTATTTTTTGTACTGGTCAGCCAATAGGGGTGAATGCCATAGGTAGCCTCATATCACGGAAGTCAGAGCTGTATGGGCATCACTGAGGAAGGCTGCCGGCTTGCCTGGAGCAGGTAGGGAATGCCTTGGTAACCACTTTTGGAATGCCTTGGTAACCACTTTTTGTCATAAAAATTTACCTTGTCTTGTAGATACTGTATATCGTGGTTGACTAGGTCTGATTCATGAACTGCTTGTTGCTGCATTGTATCCATCTTTACTCAGGGCTTTTTTTTCTTCTCAGAGAAAAGGTGGTGGTGCTCACCCCCCTCCCCTGGCCACGCCCCTACCCACCCCTAGGACCGCCCCCTAAAATCGCTCCATAAATAGCTCCCCATTGGGGTAACAGGGGCACGTGCACCCGCCAGCGCAGGCAGGCGTGCGCCCCCACACCCCCGTACAGGGCTGCCTAGAACTCCAGTCCACGCTGAAGAGAGAGATCTCTCCAGCATGGATGGGGGAGGAGACGCCCCGTCATAGGGCCACTGCCCATAAACAATGGGAAGGTGCCGCCCCTCCCTCGCTGCACATTGCAGGGAGGGGAAGAGGGGAGACACAAAAGCGCACGTAACCCGCGCTAAATGGCCAACACTCCCCCCCACTAAACCACACACACGGGCCCCCCCTGCGGGCCACCCAGGATGCACTGCAGCCAGTGCCCTTATTTCGGGGCCAGGCTGAAAATAGGTGGCGGAACTCCTGTGCGTTCCCCCGGAAAAAAAGCCCTGTCTTTACTGACTGCAAAATTATATTCTAAACTGCAGAACAAAGTGTTGATGAACAAACACATTTCCTGTTTTATCACCAGTGGTGTTTGGCTACTTGAATCTTCCGAGAGTTTAGGGCCAAATAACTACACCCAAACTGTTGTTTTACATGTGTGGCTTTTATTCATTCTTGATTGTACTGTAACAAGATGTTTTTTCCCTGAGCAGTATTTTCATGATTCTGCAGAACTTTCAAAGTTCCATTTGGCTTGAGCTTCTTAAATCACACTATCTTCAGCAGACATTGTCCAGGCATTATACCAGCAGGATGCTTAAAAGCCTTCTGGGACATCTTGCGCAACAGCAATACAGTGAGGAATCCGAAGTTTTTTTTTTCTGCTTTGTATGTCATTAGTATAACTCGTACTAGAGGTTCAGTTAGGGATGAATT
This sequence comes from Ptychadena robeensis, assembly GCA_036250615.1. Lineage (NCBI taxonomy): Eukaryota > Metazoa > Chordata > Amphibia > Anura > Ptychadenidae > Ptychadena > Ptychadena robeensis. Next base: position 6,871,276 of record CM070039.1, read on the forward strand.
TATATCAATGGCAGAGCTGTAACTTGACAACAAATCTTGGAAGGAGAGATGTATTAGATAAACATCTTACACATAGTTATCTAGACCAACATGTAGGCATACAAGTAGACTATTTACAGTCTACAGAGAAATGGTTGCACATAAGCAGAGGCCTTCTGGCTTAGCAAAGAAAAAGGATGGGCCACAACTTGGCTATTGCCCATGAATTAATACTTATTACAAAGGAGCTGGAACAACCACTGCAACTAGGGCTCTTCTTTTCCTATAGAGAAAAGGATAGTGGTGTTGTGTAGCGGAGTGGGAAGGGTTAATGGATATAGTGATGAATATGCCTTTAATAATGTGATAATGTGACCATCACCAACCCATATGGGAGAAGCTGATATAAGGCCCAGTTTCCAGGTGGAAGGGGGCTGTTCCTAGGTGCCTGAGCAAGAGACCTGTTGTGGTCTAGAGTGGGCACTAGCCCCCATGGGAAACGTACACCATCAGTCCGTGGGGTGGAAGATTAGTATTTTGCCAAGATGCAGCTGAAGACATCTCCTTAATCCCTCAGCATACTTACCCACTAATGGGAGGTCACTAGGAACCATAGAATGCTTGTAGAGAGTACATAGGCTTAAATGTCATACAACAATACATTGGATATAAAAAGTATATGTATCCCTGTTAAAAGGCCAAGTGAAGTATTTTCCTGACATTTACTCAGCTGCCTGCTACAGAAAAACCTATGGTTCAGAGATAACTCTCAAGGATCTCATTTCATTAAAGGTGCCAGTTAGAGGAATGGCAAAAAAAGATTTTCACATTGGATATACCATGAAACACAGTGAACACAGGCGCCCAGATTTTCAATATGTCTGGTGTATGGTTATAACACGACATGCTTTTGTTGAAAAGAAAAACATTCCAGGGAAACAAATACAAGGTGGGCCATTTATATGGATACACCTTAATAAAATGGGAATGGTTGGTGATATTAACTTCCTGTGTGTGGCACATTAGTATATGTCAGGAGGGAAACTTTTCAAGGTGGGTGGTGACCATGGGGGCCATTTTGAAGTCAGACATTTTGAATCCAACTTTTGTTTTTTCAATAGGAAGAGGGTCATGTGACACATCAAACTTATTGGGAATTTCACAAGAAAAACAATGGTGTGCTTGGTTATTTACACGTTTCTGTACACTTATAAAATGTGTTCAATGTGCTGCCCATTGTGTTGGATTGTCAATGCCACCCTCTTCTCCCACTCTTCACACACTGATAGCAACACCGCAGGAGAAATGCTAGCACAGGGTTCCAGTATCCGTAATTTCAGGTGCTGCACATCTTGTATCTTCACAGCATAGACAATTGCCTTCAGATGAACCAAGGATAAAAGTCTAAGGGGGTCAGATAGGGAGACCTTGAAATTGCTACATGATGATGTGTTTCCCTCTTTATGCACTGACGCTGGCACGTTCCCTGAGTTTTTCCAGCAAGATGGTGCACCACCACATAATGGGTGTCAGGTCCGAGCATTCCTAGATGAACAGTTTCCTGAAAGTGATCTTCGTTGGCCAGTTGAATGGCCCCCAAGGTCTCCGGATCTGACCCCCTTAGACTTTTATCTTTGGGGTCATCTGAAGGCAATTGTCTATGCTGTGAAGGTACGAGATGTGCAGCACCTGAAACTATGGATACTGGAAGCCTGTGCTAGCTTTTCTCCTGTGGTGTTGCTATCAGTGTGTGAAGAGTGGGAGAAGAGGGTTGCATTGACAATCCAACACAATGGGCAGCACATTGAACACCTTTTATAAGTGGGCAGAAACTTGTAAATAACTTATGAAATAATAAAGTTATGTTAAAACCAAGCACACCATTGTTTTTCTTGTGAAATTCCCAATAAGTTTGATGTGTCACATGACCCTCTTCCTGAAAAATATGAAGCAACACAAAAAAACACCAATCCTATTGTGAAGCATGGTGGTGGCAGTATTATGCTTTGAGTTTGTTTTTCTTTAACTGAAACTAAGCTTTAGTCAGTTTTGGTCCTAAGCCTTCAGGGGTCTGCAAGAAAGTTGAAGAAGAATGTATGATCTTATGCATACATTCAATTCAGCAAAAGAATGGCTTCACCCAAAAAAATGGAAAGTGATTGACCTAGCAAAAGCCCAGACCTTAAGCCAAATGGGCTGTACACTCGAAATTCTCTAGAAAAGATACATTTGGAGACCTGTAGCAAGAAAGCGAGGGCAAATATTGCCAAGTCAAGATATGCCATCCTGATTCCTACCAAGGAAGACTGATTGCTGCATTTAAATCCAAAGGTAAAATAACAAAGTACAGTGGGTCCTTAAGACCAACTTGAGTTACAACCAAAGGCTTGACTTGCAACCAGAATTGTGGCCAAAGCCAAAATATGTTTGCACTTTTGCGATTGTAAACATAGATCTGGGATGTCAGCTTCTTATGAAAGGAGGCTGGCCTTCAAGCAATTACCACTAGAAATTTGCGCTCAGATATTTGCAATGTCATATTATGCATTGTTTAGGGGCATACATTGCGCATATGTGTGCTCATTGCGAATGGATACGTGCAATACACACATCACTCGTGCTGGCTAAGATCACAGCATGAAAAAGAGAAGCTGTAAAGCTGGCTTGCGAATAATTACGAACCGGCGCGCGTGATGGAAGGCAATAGAATACAGGCGAATCGAATTGTACAAATTTAGAATGTTCCTTTGTATATTCGTGAAATTACGCGAATTTGAATATACCGTATGATGCTCAACACTAATAACCACCTTCCATTTCATTGTCTCTGCCTGAAAACCAAAGATTTCAACTTGAATGATAATTACACATTTTTGTTTCTGGTAAGCTAGGCACTGTTAACTTTTTGTTGAAAACACCAGGAAAATATTTGGTGTTTCTGATAAATCTACACATATAAAACACACCGTTTTTGTATTATAAAAAGTGTGCTTTGGAAAGTTCAGGACACATTATGGATATCTTTATTTTTGCAACAAACTTGCCGTGCAACCAACCTTTAGAAACAAATTAGGTCTGAAAGTCAAGGGTCCACTATATTAGTTAGGTGTGCACACTCATGCCACCAGTTTTTTGTGTGCGTTTTTAGTATATATATTCCTCTAAAATATTTAGGGTTTTTTTCAATTGAATTGTGTGGGCCACAATAGAGGCAAGAATTTTTTTTAAATACTTTTTGTGCTCTTATTATTTAATTTTTATATCACAAAAACCTTCCATTTATACATGAGCGTGGGGTGTGTACACTTTTTATGTTCATTGTATATATATTTTAAGCTTTTTTTGTAGTAGAGATGGTCGAATTTTTTTTCAAAAGTTCGACCATTTCGCCGGTTTCGACTTAATTGCAAAGCCCCTGAGCATGGTATAATCACCAAACTTGCTGGAGATGTAGAGAAGGGTTGGGGGTATACTCCAAAAAAGAAAGTAAGTCTCTAACACAAATAGTTTTTTCACAAATTAAGTTCAAAGTCAAGTAAAAAATTCGAAAATTGGAATTTCGACTTAAAATTTGAACTTAATTCATGCAAAAACTACATGTGCTAGAGCAAAACTTTTTTTTTTCAAATGTTCCCCCAACCCTTCCCTACATCCCCAGCAAGTTTGGTGATGATACTATTTTCAGGGGCTTTGCAATAAGCTCACAAAGTTTGCAAGTCGGAAAAATTCGACCATCTCTATTTTGTAGTAGTAGAACTAACCAATTAACACTGAACTTCATGGCTACCTGTATGTGGTATATGGTATGTATATGGTCCATAGGGGAAAATAAAGAGGAATAAACAAATATAGGGTTGCAAGGGGTGGGGATGACTTGACAGATACATTCTTGTTCCTTTTTGTGTACCTAAAACTCTAAAACCCCTAAAATAAATTTGCCTCTACTCTTTTATCTATCATCTGCATGTCATCCAAGGAACTTGTGAGGGGGGTCAGCCGGTCCAGTGGCACAGAGGCAGAACAGCCTGCGGAGTCTTGGGAACCCCCTGTTCTGGGTGAGGACCGACTTGCAGTCCAATTTGCAGCTGCCCGCTGATAGTGTGGCGTGGACCTGCCTCAGGTTAATCAGCAGAGCTGTATAGCAACCCCAAAAGTGCCCCGTTGGGACCAGGAATCCTCTGCACCAGAGACTGTTACCGCCTAAAGCAACAAGGTTGAACATGTATTACATTGTTTACTATGGACTGGCTTCGGCCTTATCAAGTTACCAGTTGGCTGCCGTTTGCTGCTATTTCAATAAAAGTTGAACTGTTCAATCAACACTGGCGTTGAGTCCTAGTTCACTACCCACGGTCCTTGCTTCAAACATCTGATTGTCATGTAGTGGTCTTCATCTCTCTCCATATTGTTGTACAGGGGATTGCAAAAACTTAAGGGTGTTTTTTTATTGTGCACTATTTAAACCAGTTGACTGTTGTAATGGTACCCAAGGCTGTAGCCCAAGGACTGTAGTGTGTTTCAATAAAATAAACAGGCTCCAGATGCACTGTTTAACATAAAGATTTATAGATCTGTATATTTTATCTATACTACTAGCCTAATACATGTTACAATAAAGTATGGCCACATACAGTATGGAGGACATAGTTGACTATCTTTGTTAAGCGTAGTGAACTAGTGCATTGGATAGAATTAGACATCCTTTAAGTGATGATAAAACATTAAAACCAATAGGTGTAAATGGGGCCAAAGATTATGATTCAGCATTAATAGGGATTGTAATCTTTTAGTGCTGAATGAGGATTGCCTGTGCTATTTAAGGAGAGAAGAGACAGACAACCATACAATTTTCTTTATTGCAAAGTTCATATACCTAGACAATGATCTAGGCAGATTTGACACCACTGTCTGTGCTTCTTCAGCTTTGACAACTTCCATACTTTATGCCAGAATCTAATTCTCTTCTTGACTTCTCACCGCATTATTTTTATTCCAGAATCCCTATTCTGTCTCCATTTGTGTATTCATTTTCCCTTCTTTGCTTTTATTTATCTTTCTAATTGCTCTGCTAAACCCTTAACCCCATAACAGTTTGGGATCTCACATGAAAAAGTACAAGACTGGTGCCAGTTCTGCTGGGTTGGTATGATCATGTGATGAAATGAGGCTTGTGCCTCAGGTGAAACTTTCATGGAAGGTGGCACCATTGTCAGATAATGACTTACAGTGACCAATCCCCCTTCCCCACTGATCTATAATTACAGAGATTGGCATATTCCCATTTTTTTTTCCAAACAAGCTTTATTGAAAAATTATTAGTATTACAGCATTTTTGGGTCAAAATGGAAAAGTAATAACCGTTTGCAAAGGTATACATGAAATGAAGCATTGTATACAAGTGATGAAATTGAGATTAAGTCTTTAGCAACAGCATTGAATCAAGTCACATACAATATTGTAAACAGTCTAGCTTGACAGAATGCTTGTAACCTGAACGATAAACATAGTAGTAACAAAGTGGTTTATTCACTAAAACAAAGTAAAGTAAGGAAATAGGATAAAGGAGTAGAGAAAGAGTGTTCAACATAAAATGGCAGACCTCCCTTCTCCTCCATTTATTGGGTATGTATGAATAAAACTAAAGTTCAAGGCGGAGGGTGGGAAGGCCCTACTGTATATCAGTGAGTGAACAATGTAGAAATGGCATGTTCGTTAGGCACTATAAACCAGTGTGTGGAGATGTAGACGAGTATCTCCAACCCTGCCTCGGGTGTCACCTGGTGAACATGACAGGCCGTTAAGAGATACTCTAGTGTCAGGTACTGTATATTCATGAAAGACAAGGACAAATGCCCTAAGTTAGGGGGGGTTGTTGTTTTTTCAACCCATGGAGTCCAGACCGCTAGGAAGCGAGTGAGTCGTGGGCAATATCTATTAACTTTTCCATTTCCGCTATGCGGTTTATTTGGGTAAACCATTCTCTTTTTGAAGGAGTTTGGGGACTTTTCCAAAGCAGTGGTATGAGCAGTTTTGCCGCATTTATCATATGGAAAATCAGGGACCCCTTATATGACTTCATTGCCATGGTTGTGTGGTGGAGGAGGAAGCATTCAGGCATAAAGGCCAACTTGTGCCCGTGATTTCTTCTATGACCTCGGCTACCATTTTACCTATTTTTTATTAAATTGTCCCAGTGCTTGTTATCTTTTCTAATATACCAGTTGTGGCCAAGTATTGAAATTTACACAAATATTATTTGTTTTCCCAAAGTTTATTATTGGTTTTTACAAAGTTTGCTGCTTCGGTTTTTATTATGGCAATTTGCATATATTCCAAAATGTTAAGCAGAGTGATCAGATGAATTGTAAAGTTCTTCTGTGCTATGAAAATTACCTTAACTGCCCCCCAGAAAACAGGTTCCATTGCAACCACCAGTGCAGAGCTTTCTCAGTAATGGCAGCAGATAGGTAGGAGTGCATCTACACACACAGTTTGCACACAAACCTTGATTCAGAGAGAGAATTTGTACTCTATCCTCAAAAGACGGATTGACAAAAAAAACCTCACAAATTCAAAAGAAATCAAAGCATTGATTATGAAAGATTGAGTTGCCATCAGTCAGAATTTGTCCCAGAAGTTGATTGACATCCTGGCAGGGTGAGGTCTTGCAAATATTGAAGAATAAACTTGATGTAATTGTCAATTTGAAACTTGTATACTTGAAATTGTACTTCAGTGCATAACAGAAAAAGCTTTGTGACAACTAGTGATGGGTGTAGATCAGGGTAAGTTTGCTTACCCCGCAAACTCAACTGGAGCTACACTCAGGCATACCTAGCAAGCTTGCAGTGATGGAGAGTATTGGCGGACCCACCGATTTTTCGATCTCATTGATGATGCTGAAGAGGTGGGGGGGGGACATCCATGTTATGGAGGCAGCACCAGCTTTTTTTTTTAGCACATCCCTTTATCAATGACCCTGGGGATGTGAAGGGGGGAAAAACATGAAGGTTGCCAATAGATGCTTGTTGTATGTCTGTCTTGATTTACTTAATAGTGATGATTGCGAATATTCGGATTCCGAATATTAATCGCGAATATCGGCAATTTGCGAAGATGGTGAATATTTGCAATTCCGGATATTCTGTATTTTTTTTCTATAACACATGCCTCTCAATGCAAGTGGACGAATGGGAAGGCTGCAACAAGAGCTTAGCAACACTCCCTGCGACCATCAACAGTTTTTAAATCCAATATTGGGGTTATGCGAATATTCAGAATATTGCGTAAATCGGCACTTTTGATAATTTGCGTCCAAGATGGCGTCCAAAATTCGCAAAAAAAACTGCAGATTTTCACAATAAGAAGAATATTGGCGAATGCGAATATTTCCCGAATGTTTTCCAAAAAATTAGCGGCGTGCCGCGAATACAAATGTTGCTTATGCCGCTCATCACTATTACTTAAGTGCTGTAACTATAGTGATGGCCTGGTGCCTCCGCGAATAACTTCGACCAGGTCCGTCCGCGGCGTCACTTCCGGTTTTCGGACCCGGCTTTTTACTAGAAGACTGGCTTCTCTACCGGGTCTTCTAGTGAAAAGTTTCTTCCTCCGGTGGGATCTTACTGCTCCTGATCCTGCCGGAGGAAGAAGAGTAGGCTGTACTAGACTGTACCCCGGTACTGCTCGTCAGCTAAAAGGAGTGCAAACATCCATGTTCGCTGCCAAACATGTTCGCTGCTATAGTAAGTTTACTGTAATTACATACTACACAGTACCCATATCAACTGTAGTCACACCAGTTGGCCAATCAATTACCATGAATTGTGAATAACCTTTGTATTTTTTTAAAAACCTTTCCTAGTACCGTACAGGGAAAGCAAATATTCTGGAGTTATTTAATACTTTTACATGCATTGTATAAAACAAGCCTACATTACTTAGGCTCCTGAACATCAAAGCGTATTCTAGTCCACAATATCTGAATTTAAAACGTTGTCTGACTTGGATATGTACAGTGTTTCCTGTCCAGGATATGGATGGCACATGCCAATAAAACAGACCATTGCCGTTTAACAGGAGCCAAAGAGGATGTCTGTAAATTAGAATGACTGAGAAGGGATCACACATGTGTAGACTTTACAGTAAAGAAAGACTCACTCAACAGTAGGTGCCCTTGCAATCTGACAGATTTGGAGTGTTTCCGCAAAGAAGAGTGGGCACATCTTGCCAAGTCAAAATGTGCCATGCTGATAGACTCATACCCAAAAAGACTGAGTGCTGTAATAAAAGCAAAAGGTGCTTCAACAAAGTATTCATTTAAGGGTGTGCATTCTTATGCAAACATAATTTTTTATTTTTATATTTTTTCTTCCCTCCACCTAAAAGATTTTAGTTTGCTTTTCATTTGAGTGATTTATCTTTGCGAGGGAGTACCCATTCAACCCACTATGTCCTCTTTATGCTTGAAAGTTTTAAGTATATGTACCTATATCAATATTGATATATGACCTAAACACAAGCTGGAAATGTACACATTTTTATATACTATATATATTTGAGAATATATATATATATTGATAGACAATGTTAAAAATGCTGGAATATTGATCTACTAATGAAAAAGAACTACTAATGAAGAGATGTTAAATGCATTTAGACATTTTCAACAAAATATGGGTCAACGTACATGTAATATAACTGAGTATTATAATAGTTCATGGCTACAATTTTCAGTTTATTTTGCTTTATTATCTACATTTACAACTGAATATTAAATGATGCCAGCCTATTCCCATTATGTTCTGTCTTAAGTGGAAAAAAATAATAGAGTGGTCAGAAACACAGACTTCTTTCCATTACAATTTTTAACTGTTGCAGAGTTAGTATGTGCAGCTGTTGTAATAGGAAGGAAATATGTGAACATGATTAGTTGACTCCACCCTTAATGAAATGAAAAAAATGGCACAGTATGGAACCCTTTCCTTTTCCTGTGCAGTAAGGTCAGAGTTAGTGCCAGAGTGCAAGAAGTGGATGGGCATTGGCAGGTTATCAGGGGGGGGGGGACTCCTCCATCCCACCTTAAATCACGTGTAGGTGGGGGGGCAATCAAGGGGGCATGCGGACGTAACCCCCCATTGCCCACCAATAGTTCCAACCCTGAATAAGGCTCTGCACCAATAAAGCATGAGAAAAAATTCTGTGTTAAATCAGACCAGATGACTTCCGACCGGGGTGTCATACTATGTGTAACTATGTTTAAAACCTTTCCAGTTTGGGATCTCATATGCAAAAGTACAAGACTGGTGCCAGTTCTGCTGGGTTGGTATGATCATGTGATGAAATCAGGCTTGTGTCTCAGGTGAAACTTTAATGGGAGGTGGCACCATTGTCAGATAATGACTTGCAGTGACCAATCCTCCTTCCCCAGCTATAATTACAGAGATCCAGATCGGCATATTCCTAAAGCAAGCCATACACGTGTAGGATTCCATGGCCAATTGATCACTCCCCCGATCGATTCCGGCGATTCTGCCGGGAATCGCAGGTGTGATCAATTGTCCAACGGATTACGGCACGATTCCGTGTCCGATCGATCACACTCCTCTGTGCAGATCTGCTGGTGATCCATCTGATGTCCACCACCAACGTGCCCGATTGGCCCTGATTCGGCCCTGAATCAATCTGATGGAACCAACATGTTGGTTCTCTGTACGATCGGATTCTGGGCCCCTGATCAATCGGACCTGATCGATCGGACAAGGTGGGCTGCACGCGATTCCGGCACGATCGTTTGGCGTGCACGCGCCCGGAATCGATCGGGCCGGAATCCGGTGGGGAACTGACCCGTGTATGGGGGCCTTATTTGTATTAAATTGTTGCAGTGCTTGTTATCTTTTCTAATATACCAGTTGTGACCAAGTATTGAAAATGACACAAATATAATTTTTTTTATGGTTTTAGGTTTTTATTATGGTAATTTGCATATATTCCAAAATGTTATGAAGAGTGATCAGATGAATTGTAATTGGTTTTTAACCTGCATAGAGAAATATACATATTGATTGTGGTTTGTTTAGCTTCTAGTGAGGCATTCTCCCTGACAAGTCCTAAATGTAGGACGAAACGCATCGGAGTATGTATGAATCACTAGAATGATCTTTTGATGTCAAACAATCATCAATGTGTTTGTATAAACCCTGTATGGCAAACTGTCGTGTATATGTTGATGTTTTGATGTGCTGTAACCAATCTTTCATGATATATTGTATGGATATCAAAACTGGTTATATTTATCGATTTATATGAATAATATAGGTCCAATATTTAATAAAGACTGTTTTATAGACCCAGTGTTCCTTCTCTCGTGCCTCAAAACCTTATCTAATTAGCTGGTCTCCCAGGACCCTAACCAGGTGCTAGGGTCTTTTTCATTAATGGTTATTAATTAAGGGTGGCACATTTTCCCAACAACCATGACTCTTGGTACCAATACCAATTAGCTGGCTGAATTGTAAAGTCCATCTGTGCCAAACTCTGGCTTGCAGTGTAACTTTATTTGGTCAGTGAGTTTTCTAATTGTTATTTAAAAAAAGAAAGTCACAGATGAGTCTTTTATCTGACATTTGATGTCACATGTGTTTTAGCATTACAGTTTGCTTGTTCCAGATTCACTGTTTAATATCCCCAGCGCTTGAGATGAACTAGTTTGTCTGCTGGTTGGGTTCGTCCCAAATGCTAGAATAGGAGGGATAGGGAGAACCCCACATACCTCCAGAAAGCTCTGGCGATTATATATATCGCTGCAGCATTTCCAGGGTTCCTTAGCCCCCCCCCCCCCCCCCCCCCCCCCCCCTTCGGCGTCATTGGTGAAAAACGTCACGGTACTGCCCAAAGCAAGGGAGGTTAAGCAACACTTAAGTTTGTTTCCATAATTTCTGAAAAGGGTCATCGTTATTCCTTTTGAGAAGAAGAATATCAAGGTTATCCCATGGCCTTGGTAAAGCTTTGAATTAAGACCCGCTGTATGTTTCAGTTTGATACCCCTGCTTTACAGCTTAAAAAAGACAATGTTTTTTTAATGTATTCTTATGGGTGATCAAAACATGAGTATAGGCATTAGTGGGAAATTCAAAAGAAATTACCATAGTGAAAAGTTTACCTTGAGGTTTGCTTTACAAATACTATCTCAAAGTTATTACCCTAAAACGATAAGATTACAGCATGTAAAATAATAGAAACAGAAGTGTGCTATGCTTATCTTTTGACTTTCTTGGTTCCTCATGTATAATGCATAAAACATTTCTGGTGTTAAATCATTTTTTAGGCCAGATCATGCCATAATTATTATGCTTCTGTATCCAATACAAGAAGACATTACTCATGTGAAGGACCAGCAGTTTCAGTACTTGTAAGAGTAAGAGCCCTCAATTAATATAGGAGCAGGTAAAATGGGGGTTGGGGGACCTCAAGGGATTAGAAAATTAAATCAATATACTTTGTCACATAGGATATAAATCCTTGGTCCACCTCTGATGTTTACGGGCTTCCTCAGGGAGGTAACAATCTCCCCTTGCGTTTGGTGTGCTGCTTCCCAAGGGAACAGGGGTCATAAACCTGGGGTCCATGTGAACTAGTTGAGAGAGACCTGTAGCCAGTGCAAAGGCCTTCCACCCCCGGGTCTCTGTTCCGGGACCCGACCCTCACCAGTGGTGAAGACACCATGTGGCACCCCACTGCTGACAGGAATTGTATATGGTTAACATATGAGTAGGTATAACTACAGTGGGCAGAGAGACACATATAAAGATAAAAGGAGGAAAGGGAGTAATAAACTCAAAATGGGGTTCTATTTTAATGAAATCCAAGCATATGTAAAAGATCCACATAAACAACACAGACTCGTAGGTGGTAAAACCCTTTATTCAGAGACCAGAGTGAGCAATGGTTGAACAAAATAGGGGCCTTACAACCGTATTGTGCAGGAGGCATTGTTGTCACTCCTGTACTGTCTATGACAGCACTACAGGGTTTCCTGTACACAGAAACAAACTCGGTCTTAAGACTCCACACATTCTTCTTTTCCCTGAATATAGCACCAATATGAAAACACTGATTAACCCTTGCACTTCCAGCATGGCTGCATAAGGCTTGGCAGTCTTTGCACCCATATTTTCAATGGAAATGCAGTAAAGCGATTTTCACGACAGCCTCATTAAAATGGTAAACTATACATTTCTCTTTGAAAGTTAAAATAAAAACACAATGGTCCCTGTCAGTGGGCCCTACGCGTTTGCCTGGAGTCTGATGTTATCGAATAGTTTAAACATATGGATTGTGGTATTACATATCTGCATTACTTTTATTCCTGCAAATGCATTCATTTTGGGTTTTGTGTCTCACTTTTCAAAGGATTAACTTTAGTACTATTTCTATATTTGGGCAGATTATGAAGGGTGAGTGGTCTACTAAGAAGGTCTAGATGGAATCCAGCAGATGTCTAGACATAGTGATTTGTAAAGGGATTAACTCTGACTGTATATCTCTATGTGTGAACCATTTAACTTGCACAAACTCTTCTTTTATAGAATTATTCTAATTCTGAAAAAGAGAAATTCATTTTATGTATAAAGTGCTTTCTAATCTGCCAGCCATTACCTTCTCTTTGTGTTTGTACTTTCTTAGGACTTGCCTCATCTAAACTCTCCTTACTAGAATACAGTATAGGTTGCTATTTTGTAGGCAGAACTTGATTTTTAAAAAGTCTGAAAAGTGACCCACTCCTCAAAATGCTCACTACTTCTTTGTAAACTTTGATTATTGTTTGTTTTTATTAAATAAAATGATTTCCCTACACAGTGTGCCCATGGTAGATTCATGTTAAGCCTTACACAGCTATGTACATACATTTTCAAATCACAAAATATCAGGTTACAGTGGTTCTATCTATTAATTACATCATCTAAGACTATTCTACAGGCCCTGACTTTCTCTTGGGGACAGTCCCTAGCGGTATTTGCAGGATCTAAAGTAAGCATATGTATGTAACATTTTATTTGGTAGACAATAGAGATGGTGGAATGTTTCGACTTGCTAACTTTGTGAGCTGATTGCAAAGCCCCTGAACATGGTATCATCACCAAACTTGCTAGAGATATAGAGAAGGGTTGGGGGAACATTTTACAGAAAAAAGTATGTCTCTAACACATTAATACATTAAGTTCAAAATTAAAGTCGAATTTCCGAATTTTCCGAATGTTCGAAATTTTGACTTGACTTTGAACTTAATTTGTGCAAAAACTATATGTGTTAGAGACATACTTTTTTCTTTCAAATGTTCCCCCAACCCTTCTCTACATCTCCAGGATACCATGTTCAGGGGCTTTACAATTAACTCGAAATCGTCGAATATCTGAAAATAAATTCGACCATCTGTAGTAGACAATGACATCAGGCTGCTTCTTGATGGTATGTTTCTAAAGCATCTAGATTGTGTAGGCTTTCCCTGAATCTTTGCAGGGCAAAAAATTGCAGGGCAAAAAATTGGTATAGCAAATAGTGGGAAAATTTGGTATGGCAAATTTGGAAGTGTTTAGAAAACATCTAATTAAATTGACCTCTGTGTGCATAGTTAAATTGTATACATACATATAACATCTATACACACAATTTATTAACAAATCTCGTACCCTTTTAAAGCTTTCACTAGCTGGAAGATTAAAGCTGCTGGAGCCAAATATTATGATGGTTTTTAAAGCATCTAGGAACCCTGAGATATATAAAACTGTGGGTATAAAGTATCAAAAACATAGAATTTTCTTATGGAAGGCGAAGTTGAATGTACCAATTAGGTAATTTTATAATCTAGTAAAAGGTATGCAAGGGGCTCTGATGGACTAGACAAAAAGACAATCTGCATACCCCTTTGTTATATTTTGGCTGAGATACAACTCTCTGCCTGTTTTGTCAGTTGTTGGGGATCTGTTGAATTTTTAGGGTTTGAGAGATACTCTACGGCTCACGGTCTTGTACAAAACACCTCGGAGAAGGGAAGGATAATCAGGGACACGGAAGAGATTCCTCTCATTTATAGCAATCTTGGAATTAGGAGGAGCACCAGTTAGCAGTACTCTTAGATTGTCCTCATGAGGTCGGTTTCCTATTGCCAATATTGAAATTTCAATGCCAGCTGCCCGGGCATCTTGTACTGCCTGTACAAGGTTGTCCTCTGCTTGAGTGTTACCATCAGAGAAGACCAGCACCTTCTTTGTTGATCCTGGTTCACCAACTTCTTTGTACAATTCTGTAACTGAGCGCAATGCTGCTCCAACATCCGTGGCTCCATTAATAAACTTCATATCATCTATTGTGATCACAGCTTCTGTGTAGTTGGAAACAAATTGGAGCTCAACTTGCTGCTCAGAGCGACCACTGTACTGCACCACAGATATGCGCACAGAGTCAGCTGCCGGACTTTTAGCGGTCAGGAAACGCTGTGCTAGGCGCTTCACAAAGCTTTTGCTTGTTTCAAAGTTTCGGCTGCCAACACTTGCAGAGCTGTCCACAAGAAGAGTGATATCAGCAGGAACATCAAATGATACTGGAGAAAAAAAAATGTAAACATGTTATATTTTTTTCTTAACCTTTCTGATAGTTGAAACTTAAACTAACTCTTTGTTATCCTTTAGCATTTTTTACAAAGCAGGCTTTCCATATGCAAAAGTATAAAAAAGCAAGGCGAAAGAATGATCTACAAATAGTTAAATGTTTGTAGAGTTTTTTTATATATAGAAGATATAAAAAGATTAAAATGGGTCAGTGAGGGATTTAGGGAAAAAAAGCAGTTAGGCAAAAAGCCAGCTTTAGTTTGAGACTAAATAAGGTCTGCCCATCAACAGAATATTGTCTGCCTAAGTGCTGCCCTTTTCTCCTAACTTAATCTCTTCGTAATACCGTATTTTCCGGCGTATAAGACGACCCCCAACTTTTCCAGTTAAAATATAGAGTTTGGTATATTCTTGCCGTATAAGACTACCTCTCTTTCAACGCACACCAAATAAAAAAATGTATGTCTACTCTGACTTTCAACCCACAGATCTCCAACACTTTTTTTGTATTAGTAAGGATAGGATAAGTGAAAGCATGTATGCAACAGAGTAGTGCTTTATGCTAGTAGGGAGCAATATTTGATAGGGGGCTTTTAGTACAGGGAGTGCAGAATTATTAGGCAAGTGGTATTTTTGAGGAATACTTTTATTAT
>CM070039.1:6886613-6907625 GCA_036250615.1 Ptychadena robeensis
CTTTTGAACACATGTTCCTGTGTTCAAAAGTCGTCTTATATGCCGGAAAATACGGTACTTCGTGATACTGTTGCATTGGTTTTAAATGAACACAAAAACAATTAACTGTTTCTTGAATGTATGTCTGTGCATCCACTAGCTAGCACTAGTTAAATTTAACTAAACAGGTTAGGCTTTTCTCTTAGTTTTTGGAATGCACCTATTGATTCGTTTTTTGGAATGCACCCATTGATTAGCAATGGATGGGTTAAAGTGGTGAAATTACATGGTATCAGACGACGTGGAAATAGAGACTTAGGGCTCAGTTTCACTAGCCATGCTGTGTCTTTTGTAAATAATAGACTCGGTAGTGGTAATCGCCTCCATTACTGGCCAAAAAAAAGGTAATTTGCACTAAGCTGCACATGTTGTGGTATTGTACTGCAGAGCAGCTGCAGCGTGGATAGTGTGAACAAGTCCTAAACCTCCTGAGCGTTCTGCCCATGCCACGCTTTAACAAACAAAATTTCAATTCTCCCTACACATGGGTCCGCCAATACTCTGCCGCGGGCTCAACAGGGATAGGTAAGTATTACCAAAATTAAGTTTGCGGGTCAGCAAGTCACCCAGGAGGTTAAAGACATTTTTAAAGACATTTTGCAGCCTATCCATGTTACTTCTTTGGTTTTAATGTTTTCTAGGAAAATTCCAAAGTATTTACGAACCCAGCAACACACTGAAGGCCCCCAATACAGGTAGCGAGCCACAGGTGATTTCTTTGGCCGACTATTGTGGGCGTGTGCTCGCGGGCGTCGGTCAGCAGTGCCCACAAACTCGGTCAGCCAAAGAACGGACATGTCCGTAAATCATGGCCGATGCCACTAGTTTGAATGGGGAGCGGTGTCACTGTTCAAACTAATGGCCGCACACAAAGGGTGCCTGCCGATACTTTGAGCGACGGGGTGTGGGTGACTAAAGACTGTACAATGTTTGTACAACCCAAAGATCCAGTTGAATATGACTAATAAAGTCTAGGTCTTTCAGTACTCTACAATCATGTCTTTAAATGTTCTACATACTAGAAAACAGATTAAACGATAATGTAGAAGCTAAGGATGGGTGGGGATGTACCAGTAATTACCTTCTAATGACTTATGCTTTATGTTATCCAACTATGCTCACCTACATAATTAAACAGGTGTTAAGCCCCCCATACACCACATACAATTACCATGCAATTTCTGTACAACCAACTTTTCTACTACCAAAACCATGTAATAGGAGGACCTTTCTACACCTTCCAATCACTATGTATTCTATCAGGGAGGTCACTATACTACATAGTTGTTGGTAGGTCTCATGAAAATGGTATGGAGAAATCTAAAGGTGTATGGGGGGCTTTAGACTCTTTTTCATCTATTTTTACACCATGAAGGCCTGACCAGAATGAATAAAACTCCACTTAGCTTATTAAGAATTGCATTGGGGAGAAGGGGTAGGGAAAATGGAAATGATTAAAGCCACCAGTGACGACATGCAAGAACAAAGAGTCTGAACTGAATTCTAATAGTAGTATATCTAACAAATGAAGTCAATATGTTTCTTTTGTAGTGAAAATTGCTTCTTTTATGGCACGCATGTGTGTAATTTTAATACTGCAAGTAAAGGAAAAAAAGGATTTGATCTTATTTGACCTATCTCTTAAACAGGAGGTTATATAAAGTTTAAAAATGTACTGTATATTATAAAAAGAACATGCAGACAATGACTCAAAAAGAGCTTAAATTATTATATGTACCGTCTATTCCTTATCCGATTCCATGTAGCAGCAGGCAGCCTGATGACGTCATCACGCCCGCCTGCTAGTGCCGAGAATCAGACGGCACTCTGCATCTGCAGCTCATTAGTTCGGCTGGGGGCAGCCGTCCCCAGCTGAACTAATGGGATCGGACTAAAATTTACCATCCTGATGGATCTCTGTGCAATCCGACAGGGCAGCTGATTTTAGCCCAATCCCCGTCAGTTGCAGCCTCCAATTCCTGCACGACCCGATCCCTAAGGGATGCGGGAGCGTGCGCGGCATCAGATCGGGGATCGGATCGTGCAGGAATTGGTGCGTGTATGCCCAGCTTAAGTCATTATCTTTAAACCGGCATTTTACTTCTGAGTTCAAGAACATTTTGCATGATGGGTCAAAAAGTATACTTACTGGCACAAGTGTAATCAGGGCATTTCTTATCTAGGAAAAAAAACAGAAAAGGGGCTTTAATTGATATCAGAGCATGCAAAAGGGCAATATTAATATACATATATATATGATTAACCAAATAAACCATATTTAAATACAATTATTAGAAAAGGAGGATTACCTTTACAAATATGAGCCGTCACATTTTGCAGGAAGCCATCATCAAGCAGCTCCATATAGCTGGCTCTCTGCAGAGACAGTCCTTGTGTGTATGATGACCCTCCGCATGCGATCTCACCCAGCTGATCAGGGTTTGCAGCAGACTGGAAGATGTCTCCAACTCCTAAAGACAGAACCTATACAAGAGACAAGAAATTTTAGATACAAAATAATAATTAAACATGAACAAAAATGTAAAGACCACAGGTATTCACTCACCGGTGCAACTTCACACAATGTGTTTAGTGGAGTCTTGTCTCTCAGGATATCAGAGTGACCATCGGTCAAGACAAGTGCTACTCTCTTATCTGATCCAAACCTCTTTAGTAGGTTATCTTTGGTAAAAGCAAGTGCTTCCCCAGTCCAAGTACCGCCAGCTATCCAGCCCAAATTCTTAATAGCTCTAGAAAAAGAGGTACAAAAATTTTGCCATTTAAAGATGGTTTCAATGTTCACATATAGAAATAAAAAAAAAAGTATATATTCACTGATGCTATAAAGCATGTAGTAATTGTAAAGCAGGTACAGGATTTAGGTAGAAATGTTCAGAATGATATGCCTACAACATGTATAGCACTAGTTTGCTAATTATTTGCTTACTTATTACCTCATTACTAGTGTTAGTGATGGTGAAAGAGAAGCTAACACTGCTAAAGTAATGTGTTTTTTTTACATGTTTGCTTTACTCTCTAAAATTTCTAGCATGGGGCATTATATAACAAAAATATCCAAAAAAAGGTTTGTTCACACCAGTGGTGGGCAACTGAGTTGATATGGAGGGCCACAAGGGCGGCCCTCAGCATCACTAAAGGGCCGCACATAACATTTAAAATCTATACTGACTTGTATAAGCATTTTATAATAAAAAAATTACAGCAGGTATAGCTAGAAGACATTATTTTTCATTTTTAAAATAACAAAATTTGTTTTAAATTATACTTCAAGCATTGGGGAACACTGTAGTAATGCACATTTTGTGTCATATATATCATCAAAGTGTCATATATATCATTAAAGCCATTGATTATATCAATGGGGCACATTGATAAAGGTGAGTTCCTTTGCCCTATGCATTATTAGTATGGTTTCGGTGGCCTCAAGTGGAAGACTGAGGGGGGCCATTAAAGAACACCCAAAGGTCCGCATGAGGCCCCCGGGCCGCAGGTTGGGCACCTGGGGTTTACACTATGATGGTTCATGAACATGAGCAATTCATTGGTCCGGTTTATGGAATACCATTGAAGTTGTATTCAGTATACTAATTTGTATTCCACAGCTAGCAAGGCATAGTCACTTGTGAACTGGGAACTGGGAATTTGTTTGTAATGTTAAGTTGGAATACTTGTTTTTTAATACTCTTCTTAATGTAATGCCTGTATGGTACATTTTCAAGTTAATTTGAAAGAATGTCACTTACTCCTTTAGCTGACCAATAGTCTGGATATTGGCATCTCCCATTGCTACAGATTCCTGGGTGTCTCCATGACTGTACTGTACTACTCCAACTCGGGATTCTCCAGAATCAAACTGCAAGCAAAGTCAAACAATATAGTACATTTCTACTAAAGTATACTGTGAATAGAACGATACAAATGTAATCAAAATTAGTCATGACAATGGGGCAAATGTTCAAAGTGCAGCAACCACAATTTATCAATCATTTTTATCTTTTTTATATTAAATAAATGTCAGTCTCAGGAAGCAATCGTGATTTAATTGTAAAAGTTAGAGTATGTAAAAACTCATTGTATCAGTGGATATAAATGGTGAACGTAGGAAAAGAAATGAACAAAATGCAAAAAACTGCTTGATGAACCTATTATGTCACATATTAAGTACATTTAGTATTCTCACCTTAACATGTTCATCCCTGCTGAGACGATCAATAACTTTTATAATAAATTCCTTTGCCAACTGGAAATTGGTGTTACCAATACTTTCAGAACTGTCAACCACGAAAAGGACATCAACAGGGCCACATGTACATTCTACAAAAATTGACAAAGGACACCATGAACAATGTGCAAAATTCTTTGACTTAAGTCTGTAATGAGAGATAGTGTCTCATGCATCTACCCAAGGGTAAGCCTAAGGGTAAGGGTAAGCCTAATTCATGTGAGTAAACTGTGGAATGATGAAGAATGAACAGCATTACTTTCATGGCAGAGCAACTCTCTATGTGTAGTCTTGTTGGTAGACAAAGTGTTCCAAAATATGCCTACTATGTAGGGATGGTCGAAAAATTCGCAGTGCGAATTTTTAAGTAGAAATTTTGACTTTTTCGCCGAAAATTATCATAGTCTAATTTTGATGGGGTTATTTCGACTTTTCGCCGAAAAAGCCGAAAATCAGCCTGATATTTCGACTTAAAAAAGAACTTTGCTTTTGATTTGCCGTGCCGCTATTTCGCGTGCGAGTATCACCATTTTAGTTAAAATTTTCGCATGCGGGAGTGATTGGAAAATTTGCATTGGCGAAAATTTGCACTGGGGAAAATTCACATGGTGCTAGCTAACTTTGTCAGCTTATTGCAAAGCCCCTGAAAATGGTATCATCACAAAAATTGTAATATGTAGAGAGAAGGGTTGGGGGACATTGCTGGAGATGTAGAAGAAGGGTGGGGGACATTGTGGGAGATGTAGAGAAGGGTTGGGGGGAACATATGCTGGAGAGTAGAGAAGGGTGGGGGACATTGTGGAGTGTAGAGAGGGTTGGGGGGACATTGCTGGAGATGTAGAGCAGGGTTGGGGGACATTGCTGGAGATGTAGAGAAGGGTTGGGGGGGGCATTGCTGGAGATGTAGAGAAGGGTTGGGGGACATGAGTGGAGATGTAGAGAAGGGTTGTGGCAACCTTGAAAACAATAAGTTTTGCTCTAACATGTCAAGTTTGTGTAGAAATTAAATCTCAGCTCTGATTGTAAAGCTCTGCTACTATGTACACTGATTCTTCTCTTATAGCTGAAGCTCATACAGTAAATCGAAATTTTCCACCTTATGCGAATTTTTGGCGTTATGCAAATTTTAGACTGTAAAAATTTCGACTTGAAAAATCTGAATCGGGATTCGATTGGGAAACTCGAAATTTAAGTAGAATCAAATTTTATTCATTTCGACCATCTCTACTACTATGTTGATTTCAGTGGAGGTTGGAAAAATCACAGATGTCAGTAAACCCATGTGAATAAAAATATACCATTATCAACCACCCTACTGTGGGTAAGTATAATAGGCAAACCAACAGCAAAGAACATAGGTGGCCATGGTTGTGGAAAATAAAATACACCAGTGAAAAAATATAAAAGGTCCTTGAGTAAAACGAATGCAGGAGAAGAAAATAACACATACTTACCACAGCAAGCTGAAAGGAAGAAACACAGAGTTAAAAGCCAATCAAAAACTGCATTTTATAAACAAAAACCAACATCAAAGACACGGCTGAGAATGAACAGGCCTGACATCAGTCATACGGAGCAGCAAACATTACAAGAGAATGCTCTGAGGTGCTGAATGACAGTTCTAACAGAACATATCAAACATCACAGATGTCAGGACAGACTGAAGAAAAAGGTCAACCACAAGAAAGCCAATATCAGACCTTTCAATCAAATTGCGTCCAGCAAGCTCGGTAGATGAACCAAATCTTGTAAATTTACTATTAACATCTTGTTTCTGACAAATTATCATTTAACCTTGAAATTGTTTTAAATAATAACTATATTTTTAAATTATAGGTATAGTCATGGACGTCATGGCATCAAGTTTTCCCACATTAAATGCTTTAATACCTATATGACCTATATGTGTGTAACTATGCGTTCAGAGTGTGGACCTATCATCCAATAAACAAAGATGGAAACTCAAGAAGTCATATGTACATTGACTACTATTATTTAATGTCAATTATAATGTGAAGTAAACTTTTTTGCAAATTGTACTCGTTATTAAGGCATAAACATTTGCCTAAAGCTTGCTTCCCTCACAGGTTTTCTTTAACATTCCCCTGTCACTTTTTGGTATGGTAATAGTGTGGTGTTTGCTAATTGGCTCGGTATTACCAAATGGCCATGGTTGGAGTTCTAAGCCACAGGTAAGCTCAAAGAACAATTAGTTTAAGCTTAATGGGGGCTTCTTTTAGTTGTACAGTGTGGTTAGAAGAAGGTGATATGTGAAGGTAGAAAACATTTGTGGGCAACTTAATTGTTGTTCTACAATTTCTAATACCTTAAGACCTACTCCATTTTACACATAACAATGATAAAGTGCCTACAATACTATGCCTGTATGTCTGCAAATCTTCTCCTAATATGTCCAACATATATAAATGTAATCCAAGCAAATTTTCCTTCTATTCTCCTTTGTTCTAAAGTGTACACTGTTTTATTGTTAGTTTCATCACTATCTGGCAAATAGTCCACTGGAATATACCCATGGAGTGGAATGACTGATACATTACTGGTACATATGCTGGATTCTAGTTTTATGGCTTGGAGAGGATACTAGGTTTTAGAAACATGCTGTACTTATGCAGATGATTTTATTTCCATGGAACCACCCTAACACAGACTATTAAAGTAAATTGAGTTGTTACTTACAACACATCTTCATGATAATGTCCAGAATTTCACACTCCTGTAAATTCACATGATGAAAATTAGTCGACTGTCTAAGTAAATGTGCAAACCAGACCTTAAACAGTAAAACTCTCTAGTGATGGATACCATCCAAGCTCCCATTTTAGACAAGGAATGAGTCACTTGGAATAAATGTTTTTATATCCTTGTATTTCTTTACAGAACCTCATAGTGCCACTGACTGGTATACAGGACAGTTATCGATGACAATAAAGTTGGGTTGTTATGCCTAGTAGCTTATGGTCTGGTTTACAGTGACTAGTTATCACAATCACACAGTAATGGCTATATCAGTGGATTAAAAAGGGTAGAATATGGAATGTTACTAGGCACAATGCCAGCATGAAGAGAATATGACTCACATCTGGGCCTGGTGGGCCTGGAGGTCCTGGAGGTCCCTAGAAGGAAACATGTTTAAAGAAAAAAAGTCAACAAAATTAGAGCACAAACTATTTCAGCCTAACAGTGCTGAATGATATTACATTATAAGAGGCAGTAAAACTGCCAGTAATCTCTCACTGGAGTACAGTTTACTGTATTAGCACTGCTCCCTGGCATCTGTAAGCTGAACATATCCATGTTTAGAAATGCTGCAGACGCTCTTTTTAGATGCTTGTAAGCAGCAGATGAACATGACATCAGCCAGTCTGAATGCATAGTTTGTATAAGTATTCTTAAGAAATATGGAGAGGATTCAGGTTGTTTTTTACTCAAACCATTAATGCTGAATACTAGATTGCATGCTACTAAAAGAATTGTATTTTTAATGTACAAAAAACCCAGATTCTACATTTACAGCAAAAGCATGGAAGCACACCATAAAAGAACAACATCTGATGCTTTATATCTATATCATATGTCAAGTACATGCCGTATTAGAGCTTCAAATGGCAATTGCAGTTCCCAGGCATGTTCAGATCACATTTATTTAAAATAATCTGAATTATTAAAAACTGAATTGCAGGTGTGTTTAACCAATAGCTGACCTGAGCTGTTTGAAACTCCTTTTTGCAATTAAATTGAGTTCGTCGTATTACACTTACCGATGATCCTTCTGGTCCTCTGTAACCCTTTGCTCCATTAGGCCCATCTGGCCCTTTATCTGGACTCTGAAATAAGATACATGTAACATGTGTTATTTATTGAAATGTAATCGTTACTGACTTTAAAATGTTATTAGAAAAAAATGTCTATCTATTTATTGTCTAGTATAGTTGACTGCTTTAGTGCTCTTTGATTTTCCAAAAATCTTATGATTTTTCATGATCAAACAATAGACAGACTTGCAGGACACGGTGGACATAAAGTCTACATGACTTTGAAAGGAATAGTCCCGAAGCATTAAAGGGGTTAAACATTACAGGGATGGAGAGAGAAAGATGTGGGCTTACAGGATTGGTGGTCATGGTCAGGTGATGAAAGGAACCACAAGGAAGTCCTTGCGGCAAAGAAGAAGGTTGTCCTACCCACCCTATTTGTCTTTCAAATGTTGGTTTTCTTTGTCATAGCAGCCATGGTGGAAAAATGTTTGTCACATTTAATGTAACAAGGTAGGGGGACCATTTAGTGTCATAGTACTTCCCCAGTGTGGTGTCCCATTGGATACAGGAATGGTTAATTTCAGGGCTGTCCCAGAGGCAGTTGGGGTGGGGCTGGTAACTTGAGTCACTATACAACGGTTATGTTTAGTGAAGTCTTTTGGCTAAAGCCCCCCATACACCACATACAATTACCATGCAATTTCTGTACAACCAACTTTTCTTCTACCAAAACCATGTAATATGAGGACCTTTCTACACCTTCCAATCGCTATGTATTCTATTAGGGAGGCTACTTTACTACATAGTTGTTGGCAGGTCTCATGAAAATTGTATGGAGGAATCTAAAGATGTATGGGGGGCTTAATGGACACCAAAGCCCATTTGGTTATGTAAAATAAATGTTCATTTTACATATTTATAAGTTAATAAAAGGGCTGCTGTGGCCATAGAAAATCCATATCACACAGTCTGTGTGTTTTTATGGGTTGTTCTGTGCTGGTTGCAATTTTGTGCTGGTGCATAAACTAAAAACATAAAAAATAAAATAGGTCAATTGTTGCAAACACAGACTATTTCCAGACAGTTTTCAATGTGCAAACAAAGCAAGGACCGGACCTTTTTGGAGTTGTCTTAAGACCTCTAACTATAATCTCATATTTGTATTACCAAATCAATCCATCATTCTAGAGCAAGAAAAGTTTGAATGAACATTTTCTGTATACTAACATCATCACCAGGATCTCCAGCCTCTCCTTCATCTCCTTTTGGTCCAGGATATCCCTTTGTTCCCTGGAGGAAATAAAAAAAATTAACATGTTGGTTCAAGGTCACATATCAAAAAATGTGTGTCTTTGCATAGGATTATTTACTTACATTAGTTCCTCGATTGCCTCTAGTTCCAGGGTATCCCTGAGATAGAAAAAAGTGTCAATAACACATATTTACATATTATATTAATTTACCGTATTTTTCGGACTATAAGACGCACCGGACCATAAGACGCACCCAGTTTTTAGGGCAGAAAATACAGAAAAAAAAGATTTAATACGTTTTCACATCAATTGGGATAATGCAATGAATTTAATGGATGCAATATTTAATTCAGCCACAGGTGTCACTAGCAGCAGTACACTGTCAGCTCAACACGTCACACTACACTGATCTGTTCAGTGTTCTGTGTTCAGCCCAGCATTTCGGCACCCCCTACACCCCGGCCGAGCCATCCATAGCCGAACTGAACACAGCCCAAAGCTCTCCTCTGTGTTCTTCTTGGTGGGGATGCAGGGGATGTGGCATTTAGATGGAAGAGCCGAACATCGGATCTTTCTTCTGATATGACAACTGCCGCAGCTCTCCTCTGTCGGGAGAGCTGGCGGGAAGCCAATGTGCGACCACCAGCGGCCGATTGGCCGCGGGGGTCGCGCGTTCGGCTTATAAGACGCAAGCAGTTTTTTGCCCTCAATTTGGGGGGTGAAAAAGTGCGTCTTATATGCCGAAAAATATGGTAAATACATTTTCAAGGTTTTTCTTACAACCCTGGTTTGTAATTTAGTAATTAAAATTTTAAGCCCTGTATTTCCAGGAGTAATGTTGGGCCTGTTTCTTGGAACCAACCTAATTTTAGTGAACTTAAATCTGCATGTAATTTAAAATATGATCCATTTAACATAAACGTGTAGGTATAATATGATAAAGATTGTATTTGAATACTCTGTCTTTGAGTTGAATTTTGATCTCTGGTATTGTTTACCTTATCAGGGCTTATAACTTACCTGGAATCCTTGAAATCCATCAGTTCCATTTCCTGGGGGACCATCATCTCCCTGGTAACAGAATTGTAATGTTAGTAAATTTTTGCAAATATAATCATTTAAAGAACGTATACTGTAATTGTAATGATCATTTGAGAAACCTTTAAAGGAAAAACATATGGTCAACCCTCTTTAAATGTCTACAGCTAGAGATAAGCCTATAATGGGAACTTTAAGTGAATACCAAAACAAGGTTCCCTTTTGATTAAATGTTTTTCATTTGTTGGGATGTTCGCTAAGCCAGAAATATAAGTTAGGTCAGCCAGGCTTCTCATCTAAGCCTGCCATACACCCACCGAGTGGGTGCCGACAGACCAGTTCCAATGAGCTCTGGAATGCAGCGTGATGACGTCATCATGCTGCATTCCCAAGCTGCCTGCATCGGGGGGCACCCTTTGTGTGTCGGCTGTTACCTTCAATGAAGACGCCGGTCTTTATTGAAAGTAACGGCATCGGCTGGCATCGCCAGAGAACATCGGACATGCCCGTTTCTGGCCGGCCGAGTTGTGGGGCGACAGGGATCTGTGGGCACCCCTGATTGGCGGCCGATTTTGCCGGCGACCGACGGCCGCGAGCGCGCACGCCCGTCGGTCAGCAACAAAATCGGCCCCTAATCGTGTGTGTATGGCAAGCATTAGTCTCTTGTTTCAATTAAGGGCAATGGATAACCAAGTACCTGGAGGAAACCTATGCAGACACAGAGAGAACATGCAAACTCCTTGCAAATAGTGCCCAGACTGAAACTTGAACCGAGGACACTACCACTGCATGGCCAGTGCTAACTTACTGGGCCACCCATGTATGAAAAAAGCAGTGTATGAAATGAGCAGATAGCTCTCAAAAGAACATTGAACAAAACTACAACTTTAACAACTCAACTACAACAATACATCAGCAATCCATTGTAGTCTACTTCCTGTTCCCATTAGTAAATTGTTGCTGTTCTCTATGACATTTCTTATGGGTCCTTAATGATGACTTTCAAGTGTGCAAATTTATGGTCAACACAGTCCACTGATGAGCTGGCCATACACCTTTAGATCTCTCTGTCAGATATCCTTTAGATCTCCCAACAGTATAGTTGTCCTAGTATAGGGTCCTCTGCAATTGAACACAGGTAGACTTGATTGTTTAGAAAGTTCCTCGTATTACATGGTTTTGGTAAAACAAAAGGAGATCTGATGGAAATCTGACAGAGAGATCTAAAGGTGTATGGGGACCCTTACACATATATTTTTAGATTTATTATGTGATACATTGAATGACCAGGTACTTTTCTAGCATGGACATGCTTACATATACATATGCACCCACATAGGTGTGAAATCAACCGTGTATCTGTAAACTGACTCTAAAGGTGGGTTTACACGTCTAGATTTTTTCGTCCGATAGACGAAAAACGAACTATTTTTTGGTTGATTGTACAAAAATCTACAATGGCAATTTGGTTCGATAGATAATTTTTGTTCGACCTTCTGAATGTATTTTCATTCGATATCGGGATGGACGAACAAAAAAATCTAATGTTACATTCGATAAATGGACAAACGATGTTCGACAAAAAAATCTATCAAAAAATCGAATCGGCAGTTGAACGAACCAAAATCTACACGTGTAAACCCACCTTTAGAAAACCAAAAAAAGTTATACACTTTACAGAGATGTTTTGTTATGCTTCCAAAATAAAACTGAAACATCTACCTATGGTTTCCTCTCAGAAGACTATGTACAGGTGAAGCCAAAACTGGCATAAGCATATGTATCAGTTTTGTCTATATGTATCAGCATATGCAGGAGTGATAAAGGAAAAGTGCTCCTATCTACTTGTGGAAAAGTGTCATTGCTATGTATGTGTTGTAACCATGATAACAAACATTAAACACTGCTGCATTCCAAGATATTTAACATTTGTCATTCTCATTCCTATGCAGCACTTACCCTATCGCCTGCAACTCCTTGCTCACCGGGTAATCCTTTAGCTCCTCTTGGTCCTTTAGGCCCCTAAGCAATAAAATTATAAAGCCAAAAATAAGAAGAAATGAAAGAAAAAAAAAGATTTATAGCTAATGGGAAACAGAGGAGACACAGGAAACAGCTGCAGATGATTCCAGTTTAATACACATGCTGGAGTCCAGCGGGAATCAAGAGCAGCTCATCAAGTTTCACTTTGGACATTTGTCCCTTGGATTGTGGCATCAGAGTACAT
Source organism: Ptychadena robeensis (assembly GCA_036250615.1). NCBI lineage: Eukaryota > Metazoa > Chordata > Amphibia > Anura > Ptychadenidae > Ptychadena > Ptychadena robeensis. The sequence goes on from CM070039.1 coordinate 6,899,190, forward strand.
GGTACTAAGGCACAACATATGACACAGCATGGAACTCACCATGACAGAAATTTATTTTTTGGTTTTACAACCTGGTGTTCATTTTCTAAAAGAATTGTAAATTAAGCACAGAGTGTGAGTATGAGAATCCAACATTTTCTATGTACTTTGCATCTAAATTTAAAGCTGAAGATGCCATTTTATAAACATGGCCTTTAATATATAAGATATTGACATTGTGCATTTCAAGATCCAATTGCTTATCAACCATATGCAACATCTAAAAATCTAACATTTAGATAACAACTAACCATACTACTTGACCATATTCAGACCATTCTGAGATATGCCAAAACCACACCCGTTTCTTAATTCCAACCCTCTCTGCGTCTTCTGCGTTTTCAAAAAATGTTCCCAGCCTACTGCACATGCCCAACAGTCTACTCGAGGGCATATTGTTATTTAATTTATATTAACAGGCAAGTCAACGGGCCAGGGCTGAGCACAAATGCTTCCTGCAGCACATCAGTCCCGGAGACTTTGAGACATCCACCCAGAATGGATGACAGCGGGGGACATTGTAACAACCGTGTAGAGATGTCTTTTGTAGGGCAGAATTTAAGTGCAATAGAGTAGTCTTTTTTCATTTTTAGGAGTTTCTTTAAGCCATTTCACACCATTGCATTATGATACCCTGTTCATTTATGGAAAAAAAAAACTGAACTCTCCCCAAAAATAGACAAAAAATTGTACCTTTCAGTAGTGCACCATATAGAACACAATGTTTTCAAATAAGATGACATTGAGATTGAATGGCTCCATGGTGTACCAACTCATGTCATGTGTGTTTTGTTGGTATGCTAGTTAACACACCATAATTTTGACCATTGGTTACTTACCTGCTACATTCATACTTTCCAATCCCAACCTAACATTCTGCTTAAATATATAAACAAATTTTATCATTCTTGTAATTGTTTTGTATCTTTATTGTATGTGCATTTAGTCAATTTAAATTATACTTGAAAGAAAACCCAAAAAAATCCAGCATCCCCATGTTCTGCTCCTTCATCTTCTTTTAAATTCCTACAATTGCTGGATACTCTTCCTTTTACTAGTTCCTGATGTTTTGCTGTTTTTCTGCATTTATTTACCTCATGCAGATATATAATTACTGTCATATATCCTCCTGATATATTGCTTGCATACAGCTTTGGCCTCCTACTGGACTATGCCCCCCACAGCTTAAAAAAGAAATAGTATTTTCATAGAAAGAGGGCAGAATGTTTGTGTACGTATACTACTGCTTCTTATTTATATTTGCTTACTGGTAACACCTATATATTTTGTACATCAATCCTACTCAGGTTTCTTAGATGGACAGAAAATAAAACTATTTAAGGCCTTGTCTCCATTGAGCATCATGACACCAATTGGGGGCATCAGCGTGCTTGGGCCCTGTTTACAACACCTAAAGGGGTTGCATAAAAACAGACACAGCCTATTGTTTACAGAAAGCAGGACGTGTCCATCATGCCCAATAGAGGCCTTTGAGAGTCATTCAAATCAAAATCGTCTTGTAAATCAATAACAGTGCCACCACTTAGAGAAATGTTGGTCTGAAGTGGTTCCCACATGCAGCCATCCTAGATCAACGATGTCAAATGAAAAAATTAGCTGCCGTGATATTTTGGAAAGGGTAACATTGAAAAAAAATTTAATGGTTGGAGCAAATTGAGAGGTGGAATGGGTATGTCAGGTTCCTTTTTTTAAGTTATACTGTGTCTCTACATCATCTCTTAAACTTGAGAAGTATAGAATGTTTTGTGTCACAGCATTGACATAGTAATGTGCAACTTTTATGTATGTGTAAAGCCCTGTGCACATTTTACATTTTTGTCTCCAATGATCACAGCACTAGTTGTGTTCTATGGAGAGAGGAAGGGGAGGGCCACATCTCTGTATCCTTTTTCAAAGAACACTACGGCAGTCAATCAGGAGAGTGATTGGTAGAATGGTCCAACTATTACTTTATAACTATTATTATCAAATGTGCATACAAGCCCTTACATTCAATCTGGACTTTTTACTTTAAACTTTTACGCACCTCAGGCCCGCTGGGTCCTTCATCTCCTCTGTATCCTTTGGCTCCTACTGGCCCTGATTCACCCTGTAAAAGAGTACAGAATAAGAATTTGTCCAAGTCAAGCCAATAACAAACAACATGAAGCTCATAAAACTAATAGCTTAAAAATGGAAAAAAAAAAGATGCTGGGAACTGAACTGAAGAAACCACATGTTTTACCGATAAGATTAGGAAAGGAAACATTCTACTGATTCCCTTAGGTTATCTCCTGCTCAACACAACCCTAACTCAAAGCTGGATAAGAAGAGTTATGGTGAGTGAGAGGTGAGAAGGAAAACTCCACAGAAGGTTGACACAAGGGATTTTAAGAGAGGTGAGAAATATAAAAAAAATTCCAATTAAATGGAAACGTCTACAAAACATGATTTTTTTTTGTTGCATTTTACAATGTGAACCAGAAGAGTGGGGGGGGGGGGGGGGGGGGGGGGGGGGGGGGGGGGGGGGGGGGGGGGGGGGCTGGGAGTAGGGAAGAACATACTGCACACAAACAATTGTTTCTTGGCCAAATTCTAAAACAAATACACATTTATTTACTTAATGAGACAATGTAAATTGGAATGATGGCGCCAAGTGCATAGAAATCGCAAATCAGGCCAAGGTGGAATATCGGTCAACATATTTTTAGAAACTGCATCCCCCACTAAAAGTCACTAGAAGTTTGAACAGTAAAAAACATAACTGTAAGAGCTTGTGTCTACTCTGTGTATTCTGAGTGATGCTCCCGCAGTGCTAAAATTGGGTTAAAATGTTTTTCAAAAATTTCAAAATCTGTTGCCATGGGGTAGGTTAGTAGTGGTAGGGTAATAACTATGGGCTATTTCTGGCCTGTTTTGCTTTTTAATCCTGGCCGTGCTGCTCGTCTCTTTGCATGTCCACTGAAATTTTGCATGCATGCCTCTAAGAGGACCACGCAACATCATGATTAGTGATGAGCGGCATAGGCAACATTCGTATTCGCAGCATGCCGCGAGTTTTATGGAAAACATTCGGAAAATATTCGCATTCGGCAATATTCGGGGTTTTTTTTATTGCGAATATCGTCAGTTTTTATTGCGAATTTTGCGCGCGCAATATATGTTTAACATGGTGCGAATTTTTATGCGAATTTTAAAAGTGACGATTTTTGTAATATTCGCATCACCCCAATATTCAATTAAAAAACTATTGATGGTGTTGCTAAGCTCTTGTTGCAGCCTTCCCATTTGTCCACTTGCATTGAGAGGCGTGTGTAATGGATAAAAAATACCGAATATCCGGAATTGCGAATATTCGGCAATATATTCACCATCTTTGCGAAATTCTGAATTGCCGATATTCGTGATTAATATTTGGAATCCGAATATTCGCGATCATCACTAATCATGATCATTATCATCATCATGTGATCATTACGACACTGCATAGACCGAATGGTAACATATGGATGCAGTTGAGGTAAATAAGCGGAGGGGAGCACTGCAGGGGCCAGATTAAAAAGCTATAGTGAAGTAGAGGAAGGAAGCCAAGGTGACCACACCATTGTGAATGACAAATGGGTGTCCCTTCCAAATGAAAAACAGCATGAAATGCAGAGAAGACAAGGTAAGATTGAGATTCTCTCCAATACCAATGTATTTCATACTGTCATAAAGGACGTCACTGTAAGGAACACCATACTTCCATGCACTACAAGCTGTGTAGCCATTACCAACACAACACTTATATGAAAAGCGACAAGATAGTGAGTCCATTAAGGTGTTCAGTGTGTAACATTAACAAATACTCCATCCATCTGCTCTGGGTCCATATGAAAGAACCAATTGTGGCCCACAAATCAAAAAGTTTGTCAACCTCTGGCCTAGAGTAAGGCTTTGTTTCCATTGTACGTCGGGAGCCCTCCGCTAAGCGTATACGCTAAGCAGGGGTCCCGACGTATCCCATAGACTCAGCCTGCCGGCGGATGGTCTGTTTAGACATCCGCCGGTGTACAGGCTGAACGTACTTGACTACGTTCAGCCTGACACCGGCGGATCGGGTCGGCGCAATGAAGACAGACCCGTCCGCCGAGCAGGTAAGTCTATCTGCTACGTCGGGGACCCCCGCTAAGCGTGTACGCTTAGCGGAGGGCTCCCGACGTAATGGAAACAAGCCCTAATTTCTATAATAAGGTATATTTCAGAAATACTTTACAATCCACTTTACATTACAACATAACATAGCACGGGTTGGAGGATATGTAAAGGGTGATGAATGAAGAAAGCCAATTTAGGGACCCTTCTTCCTTTTCAACTTGAAAGGAGCTTGGTTATTAACAGTTCAGTTGTGTAGATGTACTCATAGAATTTTTTTTAAAAATAATGTATGATTTTAGTGTTTAATTAAGAAAAAAAAACATAAGGCTGTTTTATAAATGGAATTTGTGCACTTAACCCCAAAGAGATTAGGGTTAGAATTGTGTGTATAGGGAAGAAAATCCTCACTGGAGTAGAAAGATGGGGCCTTTTGACAACTATGTAGATTTAATTTCATGCAGGTAATTTCATATTTTAAAATATGCAACCCTGATGTTATATGGTCAATTTCATACGTGTATCTGGATTTTCTGTTTTACACCATAATTGGACACCATTTTATGAAATACAATAAGATCAAAACGTTAACAAAATAAAAAATACCAATTTGCAGTGTATGTCTCCTAACATGGTATCACTTCTAGCCGAAACTTCAGGGCCACGTATAAACAGTATATAACTGAGTTTCCAGTTGGACAGAATCTGAGCTTTTCTGTTATTACAATGAGATACACAGATCTCTAGTGTTATTGCAATGGAGGAATGCCAATTCCTATCTCACAGCCATGTCTGACTTATTTTCTGGTTAATTTCTCTTACATCTTTGCTACTGCATCTTCTTACTGTTATCCATGAGAAGACATCTGCCAGTGTTTATATAAAATATTGTTCACATTGAAAACTATCCATCGGAGGAAATAAGGTCAAAGTGAAAGAATTTCTGAAGTGAACCAAAAGCAATTATTATAAAAAGAAGTTTGCAGTATCAGAGGGCAGATTCCAGAAACACACTGTAAACCTCAAAAAAATCGATATAAATGTATTTGATACATTAGAACTGTAGAGACACAGGTATCAATCAAATGACAATGGCAATGCTTAACCTCCTGGGCGTTACGCACGTGGCGCGGTTCTTTTACAACATGCTCTGCCGGGATTTTCTACCCGCCCGGAGGTCCTGGGCATAACTCCGGCGTCACTTATGCTAGTAAGGTTTACATGGAGGTATATGGCGCCGTCTACCCCACCCCCAGTCCCCCGCTGTTTGCAGGGACAGTCTCTTGTGAAGTCCTGGGCAGGAGTGGAGACCTATGTCCCAGTTTGCTCCTCGACTGGGTGAGAGTAAGGTTGCGGGTCCACAGGGGGTGTTGGGTGTCCAGACATCCCGCACTTGACTGGCAGCTGCTTGACTATTTGTCGTGCAGACGTTGCACTCTGCTGGGCTCATCTCCTATCTGTACGTCATAGAAAGGTTGGCCTGGCATGACTCCCCAATTTACTCAAGCAGTTTTCACAGGAGGTTTGGTGTTTCCCGTATTGATGGCCCCTCTTCTTCCTGATCAGTACAAAGTCTCCAGGTTGGGGGTCGTACTTGGCTAGATCAGCATCTTCGGAATCAACCCTTTTGTGAACTTCCTGCAACTGCTTTTTCCACTCCTTCTCCCAGAAGGCAGGTGTGTGGCTGAGCTCTTTGTCCAGGAACCTAGCTCTTAGGTCCGTGTGCCCCCCTTGCACTTGGCCGAACATGACATGATAGGGGGACCTCCTTGTGGACGGTGTGATTGTATTTCCATATCAGTTCTGTTAAGTATCTGGTCCAGCTCTGCCACTTCTCTCTCAACAAACCTTGTGACATCTGGAGCAGGGATTAAACCGCGCACATGCCCCGTTCCCTTGGGGATGGTACGGGGTGGTATGGGTCTTCTGGATCCCCGCGACGTGGCACCATTCTTGAAAGAACTTACTTTCAAAGCAGGGTCCCTGGTCTGAGTGTATCTTTTTGAGGCACCCATAAGGCAGTCAAAAGTGCTTCCACACCGTCTGTGCTGCTGTCTTAGCGGTTCGATCAAGGGTGGCGACAGCAACTGCAAACTTTGTGAAACGATCGACCATGACCAGCACATGCTGATAGGCATCTTCTGACAGGTCCAGGGTCAGGAAGTCCATGGTCAGGACCTTCAACGGGGCGGATGTGTTCCAAGTAAGCCGTGGCACTTTAACCTCTGTGCCCTTAGCCAAGAAACAGGTTATACATTGCTGACAGCATTCTTCCACCAATTCTCACACGCCTATACACATAGCTTTGCGCCTCATGCTGGGGGAGGGGCTTCAAATGTTGGGGAAACACTACAATGTCATCCACGTAGATCAAGATGCTCTCTAAATTGAGGCCCAACAAGCAGTGCTTCATGGTTCTCTGAAAGGTGGCTGGGGCTTTGTTGATGCCGAAAGGCATCCACTAAACTGGAAGAAACCCATAGGGGTCACAATAGGGGGCTGTTTTGGACCGGTCTTTCTGAGCTACTGGAACTCGCCAATATCCATTGGCGAGGTTTAAAGTGGAGAAGAATTTAGTGTGGCCCAACGCGGCCAAGGCTCCCATTAAACATGGGGATAGGTTCTTGCTCACCCTGAGACAACACCAGCGACCAGTAGTTTTCCCACCTTGTTGAATTGCGCCTGGGTTAATTCTGCAGAGGCCTGACCCAAGAGGGGGAGTAGCTGATCACCAGACTACCACAGAGTTCTGATGGATGAGATTAACCTTGGCCACATAACGCTGGCCCGGATACCCTTGAAGTTCCACCCAGCTCTCCCTAGGGGACTGCACACGTCTCGGTGATTCAGAATCTTCACTTCCCGTCCTCTGGGACTGACTGCTCAAGGCTCTGCTGTTTATGGCAGATTTGGTAGGAGAGCGCTTGTAGTGCTACGGCTTGCTGTCTGCAGCCCAAGAACAGCTCACGGAGTTCACTCAAGCTCCCTGATTGGCCATAGATGACCTCCAGATGCTCCACTATCACTTAGCCAGTGTGTCCTTTTCTGGCATGGGTACCAGGGATAGGGTTCTTTGGGCCTCTCCTTCTAAGCCACCTCAGCTTCTTGGGCCGAGGAGAGTCCATATGCCAAGGACAGGACCCTCTTGGATCACTCTATTTAGCTCTGGCCTGACCCAGTGAACTTGGGCAGTTGTTGGTGGAACAGGCCTCCCATCACCAGTGGGAGGCTGATATTAGCTGCAGAAGGTGCGCTGGCCTCCCCCAGGGGTGGGGTGTTGGAGTTTGCCATGCCAGTCTCATTGTCTTGCTCTGACATGATTGATCCTGTTCGTGATGCCAGATGTAGAGACACAAGTATCAGACATCAGAGGTGGCAGTGATGCTTGAACAGGACAGCAGTTTGTCTCGCTCAAAGGAAAAAGGCAAACTGAATAAAACTAAGTTATAGTCACGGTGAAGTCTACAGTAACTAGACTCTGTTAATAGTCCAAGCCAGGGTTCTCACTGAATTGCGGGGAGGATGTGCTGTTCTTTACCCCACGGCAGGCCAGGCGCCTGGCCACTGATTGGTGAAGCTTGCAGGTGACACCGGAAGTGGGCGCCCCAGAAGCTTCCCTGCAGCAGTTCAGGTGTCGCCCAATAGCGAGAGCCGGGAATCCACCCCACCGGAGCGGCAGTACGGGTCATGGGGGGCTGGTATGGCAGCATGTAGTGTGGATGGCAGTAGGGAGAAGTGTGTGCTATTTCGCCTACCGGCTGCATGCATGCTGGATTGCATGGTTGGGGGAAGTAGGCCGCAGACGGAGCAGCTGTATACGGGCAGCTGGCTACTTCCTCTCTCTCCCCAAAAGGCACCGCCTCAGAGGCAGAGCCCCTCCTTAAGTACTCAGGCTGACCCAGGACATTCTGGTCCGGCACCTTAAAGGGGACCTCATCCCCACTATACAACCCCTGGCTAGTGATGGCGCGAACCCGGAATTTGATGTTCGCGAATGGCGAACGCGAACCTCCGCAAATGTCCGCGAACCCGGTGAACCCGGCGAACCCCATAGACTTCAATGGGCAGGCGAACATTAAAAAACAAAGGGACCCTTTCTGGCCACAATAGTGTTGGGAAAGTTATTTCAAGTGGTCTAACACCTGGACAATGACATGACAGAGGGGGATCCATGGCAAAACTCCCAAGAAATTTTTTTCACTAAATAAATCCGCACCAAGGATTTCTACAATGATAGTCAATGGGATTTGAACATAAGGGGAG
>CM070039.1:6907725-6943060 GCA_036250615.1 Ptychadena robeensis
CGAACATGCGATGTTTGCCGCGAATAGTTCTCCGGCGAACAGTTCGGGCCATCACTACCCCTGGTCACTACAGAATATTTGTATCAGTGTCCAGCTACAATCTGGGAATGTATCCCATGTCGTTGACCATTTGTGTTTGAAAGGAGAAATAAGTGGAGCCTGATAACCCTAAGGAAATTACTGGCGGGAAGTTCACCTTAAGAAGCACATGACCAATCAGTTGACTAAATAGTGCTTCTCTGATTAGTTGGCCAGGATCATTTGATCATGTGTCCTTTCTGCTGTTTGTAAAGGTTGATACAGAAGTAGCTAAAGGATCAGCTGATCATAATGATCATTTGTTTTTCCATGATGCTTATTGAGCTTTACCATACCCATCAACTGTCCAGTTTTAGCTGAAAAATTCAAGTTTTTAATGTGTCTTTCCCGGACAAATTGTGATTTCAATAAAAATCGGGGTAACTTAGTAGATGTGTGGGTGAGAAGATGTGCAGAGGATGTGCGGGGTGAGTATTTAGCAGGGACAGTAAAGCCCCCTCCCTCCTACTTTGGGCAGATACTAAATAGGAGAGAGGGGAGGTATGGCTAATATATTAAACTTGTCATATGTGATATGATTGGAGGATTTAATCTTATTTAACTATATAGACATGGATACATATCTTGTGTCATTATCCCATTCTAGCTTGAACATAACAACATTTAGGATGTTAAGGTAGGCCAAGCAGCAGTGGCCATATGAGAAGTACAGGATTTATTTTTATACATCCGAATTTTTGGATAGGTAACTTTCACTTTTGTACAAGGGGAAACTCCCAATAAGGATAATAAACAACATGGAAAGCAAGGACATTTTTAATATTCACCCTCTACTAAAAAAGGTTCCCCCTGCCTTTTTCCTCTCTAGAGTGGGAATAACCTGCATCTCCTTTTGTTTTTCCCCAGACTATACTCTATATCAGTGGTGGGCAACTGAATTGATATGGAGGGCCACAAGTACTTTTTTAACACATAGCGACTTATATAGGCATTTTGTAATGGGAATGACAACAGGCATAGCTGGAAGACATAATTTTTTTATCTTTAAATAACAAAACTTATTTTAAATGATACTTCAAACATTGGGTAACACTGTAGTATGATGATGCGCATTTTTATTTAAAGGTTATGTGATGCAATATGAGTTCCTATGCCCTATGCATGAACAGTTTCGGGGGCTTCAAGTGGAGGACTGAGGAGGGCCGCTGAAGAATGCCCAAAGGGCTGCATGCGGCCCCCGGGCTGGGCACCAAGGCTCTATATAGTGGTATTCTAGTGGGTGACTTTGTGGCACTTTGACTGGACTGCTGCATGCAAGTTGTAATACATGGTACAACTATTTTATTTTATGTTAATGGTCTTTGACTTGGCACTGAGACATTAGTAGTGGTTAATGGTCTTTGACTTGGGACTGAGACATTAGTTAATGGTCTTTGACTTGGGACTGAGACATTAGTAGTGGTAATGGTCTTTGACTTGGGACTGAGACATTAGTTAATGGTCTTTGACTTGGGACTGAGACATTAGTAGTGGTTAAGCATTCCCATTGTTTATATTGGAGAATAAATGTACAGTTAAATGAGGTAAATGTACAGTTTTCTTTACAAAAATGTGAAAGGCTCTTAGAAATATTTTTATTCTTCTGTCATGCCTAAGGACAATTACCAGCTACTAGCATTTACGTGATGCTGTGTGAGACAGGGCAGACAAAGTGTCACAAATTCATTTTCTCACCTCCCAAGTTTTTACTCTGCAGCATTATATCCAGTGATATCATCAAAATGGGTCATGGAGAAATGCAAGCACCATCTTAATACCTGAGCCCACCTAGGAGACTGGGTACTACAACAGTGTCCATCCATAGTTTATAACAGTATTGATTATTATCTAGGCTCAGAATAGACTAAAAAGAAACCCCAAAACATAGCTTCTTACTGGATCTCCAATTAGGCCAGCAGGTCCATCTCTTCCTTGGTCTCCTTGCTGTCCAGGCTCACCCTTTCAAAGAAAAAAGTGATAAATGTAAACATTTTACATACGGTGCAGAACACGCTTCTTCATTATTCAATAATATTCTACTAAATAAGAACTCAAACTAGAAAATGGCAGTTTATGAATGATAAGTAAACAGTTAGCATGCATAATGTATCAAAATACCTCTGGTAAAATGCCAACCAGTGGCACACTTTGTGCAGAGATTTTATTTTACAATCCTAGGCTCAAAAGGATTACAGTTCATTCAAAACTCTGCTAAACTAATTTCTGCTGGTGTAAAATAGGCCACAGTTGGATGAAAAACTGACCAGTTTAGAGGAAACGTTTAGGGAGTGTTCGCCACATCATTGTAAAAGTGGAAGAGATGTCTCTTCTTGTCCAGAATAGCATGTGGTGAAATTAAGATTATGACCAAAACCCTCTAGGGTGTTTAATGCTAGACACCCTATTAGCTGAGCGTACTGAGTACGAGGGACTGCCAGATGTCCCCTCTGCCCCTTTCCTAAGATACAACACTGGTGTAAACAACAACTGGTAAATACTCTACCATACATGCTTAGAGATAAATATCTGCCAACATTGTCTTGATTTAAAACAATGCATGTAATGATATTGCCCATATTTTACTCAGACACTTGAAGGCAATCCTATTGGATTTTCTGGAAAGTGACAACTCTATATGTGTATGAGAACAAAGTAATTAGAATGAATAAATACCTTGTCTCCTCTAGGTCCTCTGGCTCCAGACACTCCTGCGGGACCTCGCTCTCCTGCCGCCCCCTGAGAAAAGATAGAAATATTACTTGGGCAAATTATGAACAATGTCAATTGCACAGAAATAATCTTTAGAACCTATGCTGCAGTAAGAAGCACATTAACCTACCTATTGAACATGTTTTACCATATGCCTTCCTCAGCTCTATTAAGTATTTGGATCATGCTCCAGTATATATACCCCATATGTAACTGAGTTTCCCATTATGTCCCGAAATGAGGCAGAAAAAAGGTAATCTATATTACATATGAACAACCATTTCTTATCAGAGGTACAGACCATCTGCCACCCACCAAAAAAAATGGCAGAATCGGCCGGCGCTTGGTTCGTGTAGGGCTAGCCACTAACATATTACCCTGTTACCCCAAAAGTAAGACTTACCCTGATAGTAAGACCTAGCTGCTACCCCCTGTGCTTCTTATATAAGCCCTTCCCCAAAAATAAGACCTACCATGTCCCAGAGACAGCTTCCATTATTAGGGAAGACATGACAGGAGGTGTTTTGTCACCTCTTCTAAACCCAATGCATTTTCTGAACCTACAATTTACGGTAATGATAATAAGATGGTGTCTTATTTTTGGGGAAACAGGATACTTCCTAATCTTTAATATGTGTCTAATGTGTATTATTTAAGTCATATCTGTGAATAAGAAACTACATTTGTAATGCACCTTACCCTATCACCTGGAGGTCCGTCTGATCCAGCATCACCCTAAAAAACCAAACATATGTATATTGGTAACAAGCCAATAAATGGTTAGCATACAATTATTTTAGTACATTCCTTCAAACCACTTACCTCATCTCCAGATTCACCCTTCTCTCCTGGTGGGCCATTTGGGCCAGGATCTCCCTTTAATTTAAAAAGTAAAAATAATTACAGTTCTGAACAAATATGTGAATATGGAAGAGGAAAATTAAAATAAACTTTGTCTCTAAGAATGTTCAGAAATGGCTTAACAGATATCTTTATGCTGTTCTATTGTAGAATTCCTTCAAATGTCCTTGGAATTTTCAAAGAATAGCTAGGTCAATATGAAGAGTTAATTTGAGTAACTCTTCAAAGTAAAATTGACATGTGCTACCTGGACTATCATCGGTTGTCATACATTTGGCTTTCTTTAAGGCTTTGTGATTGATAATCATGGTTTGTTAATTTACAGTCAAGAGTTTGAATTTGTGTTGCTGGATGGGGTAGGTCATCCAGGGGATTTATTATTACAATACATTATTGTGATTTAATAATTTGTGCTTTTATTTAAAACCCAGATGGTTCTTCTAATTTTCAAGTACAGTAAGGTCTTTGTTCTACGTTTGATCTATCAGTTATCTTTCTTTTGAAATCAAGAATAATCTCAACAAACAAAACATGTATTCTGCAAAATGAATATGTAGTGTTGTGTTCCCTTTGACAGAAAATCCTATAGAAAGGTCAGACTACCCCCCCCCCCCCCTTCGTTATTTAACAACACCATATTTTGGTTTAATAAGATATTTGGTGAAGTTAAGGCTGCCATACATGGTGTACCCCGATGGTGTGCAGGCAGACCAGTCCCGATATGCACCAAGATTCAAACGTGATGGCATTATGGGGCCCCTTCAGGGGGGGACCCAAAGGGTGCCGGCCGAGCTGTGGGGCGACAGGGATCTGTTGCCCCATGTGGGCACATGCCGATAAGCGGCAGATTTTTAAACCTGACCGGAGCCGCGCAAGCGCCCCACGCCCGTCGGTAAGGTAAAATATCTGCAGTATATGGGCATGTGTATGGCAAGCATTAGTCCCTCTTTTATACAAAACATGAAAGGCATGCAATCACCTTGTGGAGTCTGTGACTTGAATCACTACGAAACTATTAAAGCCCCCCCCTTGGCACAATCCCCACAGACCTATTGACAAAGCACACAATAAAGTCTTACCCTTATCGCCTATAATAACCAGTGCTTCCAGGTTTCCACGCACCCGCCCACGACATAATCCAGGCCTCCCCATGATAAAGCCAACATAACATGTATCAGCCACACAAAACTCATTGGGAAACTTGTTGTGTGTAAACCTATGCTTGCATTAACCTACAACTTAACATTTTTTTAACCCCAATAAAATAAAAACCTTTTAAAACAATGACTCACATAAGCAAGTGAGTCTTGGGACGGCCTAGGCCCAAGTTTTTGGATTGGGGGTAAACCCAGGTCAGAAATACCAACCACAAGGAATTGAGTTATCCATTGTGGTGTATTTCTGACTTGGGTCAAATCCCCAAAAACTTGGGCCTAAGGCAGTCCCAAGACTCCACTTGCTTATGGAGTCATTAGTAAATATCCTTTGAAATTCCTCGAAATCTCAAAGGGGATAGTGACCACTACTTGTTCACCTCGACCTCCATTCGTTATATTCTCTTCTTCTTATAAATATCATTTTAATTGGTGGTACTGTTGGGTCATTCTCTAGTTTAAATTGTTTGGGGTTTTATTCTTAATCCCTACACATTTTGATCAGTACATGAAATTCTTTTTTTTTTCTTTAGAATGTAGTAATCGGTATGTCTACTTGTAAGTATTTAGCTTCCATAATTTAAATTACTATAATATGATGGCTGAGATATATTGATTGGAAATAACATTTGGGCTATCAGCCTCATGTACTGCCTAATGAAATATTGGTGCACTTGGCCATGCTTGTTTCACTTCAACTGGCAAGTATAGAAGGAAGGACAAGCCTTAGAGGCCCAGGGTTTGCCCCATGAAGAGCAAGTCTAGTGGCAGCTCCCAGTTTTGTATAATGACAGTCTTTAGGGACCTTATTTTGACATCCAGATACATTTTTCTGTTGAAAGACAGGATAAAACAATCAAAGTTAACACCTGATAGATTACTGCATGTACGCTATAACTGTAACTGCCTTACCCTATGTTTTAAATAGAATTCTGATTAAAATGTGTTAAGTTTATTTTTTCTCATGGTGAAGCTATCATTTGTTCTATTTTGTGGCTTATGCTTACTTTTCCTCCTTTTGGTCCATATGACCCAGAATCTCCTTTTGGCCCAGAAGGTCCAGATTCTCCCTGAAAAAAAAGGATACATATTTGATCATAGGATAATTATTGCACAAAGGATCTGAAATGAATATCAATAACATATCAAAAGCTGTGATTATTTCACCTTTATATTTTTGTTTGATCACAAAATTTAAGTAGCGGCCACAAGCACATAATATATGGATATCACCCACTTAACCAATCACCCATCAAAGCCACCCAAAATCTTGTCATGTCTTAACAGAGCAACAGAGTCTAAACAGAGCAAAACCTCTTCAGGAGTCTGTCTGTTTTTTTGATTGATGTAGTTATGTGGGGGGTTATTGGCACACATTACACAATAGGCTCTTTACATTTCTAGTTTTTCCATCTGAAATCTTGGCTAATATGTTCTTTTCAGCTGAACGTTGTCAACTACCCAGGTAATCACCTTGTTATTTCTCTAAACAACCCCTAATCAATGTGCTCAATGGCTTCAAAGAATTTAGTCAATCATAGTGATGAGCGGCATAGGCAATATTCAAATTCGCGATATTTCGCGAATAATTCTACTAATATTCAATTCTAGACTCGCAAATATTTATAATCGCCTTATAATTACCTTTAAAGTGATGGTCACATGTGCTATCAATTTTCGCATTGCGAATATTAATTCGCAATCCATGCCCATAAGCATCCCAATGTGAATATTCGAGATTGCGAATATCCGCCACCATATTCGCAAAATTTGCGAATTCTCGAATAGATATAGATATTCGCCAAATATATTAAAATTTCGAATATTCGAGCTCAACACTAGTAAATCATACTTGATATACTTGCCATTGCCATAAGTGCATTAACTATATAATGTATCTGAGGGATGAAATGTTGGTTTTTGCACAGTTGGTCTCTTCATTATTCAAAATATGTAAATACGTAAATGTGATCTTCAATGCACATGATTGTGCTTTATGACTAAAAATATTTAATTACAAAATATTATACACTTACCTCAAAACCTGGTGATCCTTTGCACCCAGGGAAGCCAGATTCACCATCCTCTCCCTATAAAAATAAATATATCAAATGTAAGTTCTGAATTTATGCTGATTAAAATATGGAATGTGTTATATCACACAAAATTTAGCAATTATAAACTCTTACTGTCTTAAGCCCCCTATACACCTAACAATTTCTGTACAATCAAATTTTGTTCTACCAAAACCATGTAATATGAGGACCTTTCTACACCTTCCAATCACTATGTATTCTATCAGGGAGGACCCCGCACTACATAGCAGTTATATATACCTTCCAATCACTATGTATTCTTTCAGGGAGGACCCAGCACTACATAGCAGTGATATATACCTTCCAATCACTACGTATTCTATCAGGGAGGACCTGGCACTACATAGCAGTGATATATACCTTCCAATCACTATGTATTCTATCAGGGAGGCCCCAACACTACATAGCAGTGATATATACCTTCCACTCACTATGTATTCTATCAGGGAGGACCCAGCACTACATAGCAGTGATATATACCTTCCAATCACTATGTATTCTATCAGGCAGGCCCCGGCACTACATAGCAGTGATATATACCTTCCAATCACTGTGTATTCTATCAGGGAAGACCCAGCACTACATAGCAGTGATATATACCTTCCAATCACTATGTATTCTATCAGGGAGGATCCGACACTACATAGCAGTGATATATACCTTCCAATCACTATGTATTCTATCAGGGAGGCCACTATACCACACAGCTGTTGGTAGATTTAATGAAGATTGTATGGATCGATCTTAAGGTGTATGGGGGGCTTAACTTTATTGCTGTGCAAAGAGTATTTTGTTTATTGCAGCTATTGCAAATTTTATTTTTAAACATAATAAAGCTTATAAAGAACTAAAGTCTGCATGTTCTATTCAGCTTTCAGTGCAATGCAAGGCAGTCCAAAATCTAGTTTGCCCTGGTAAAGAATAATCAGATGTTGCTCACTTGAGTCTAGTTGCAGTCCAAATGCAAGAAAAGCAACAATGTCAACATTAGTGTTTATGAAAAGGGGGGGGGGGGGTTATCTTTTATCAATGTTAGAAGATATAGATATGAAAAACTATTAGGTTTGAGATAGAAAAGAAGTATATGCAGGAACAATGCACCGTAACTTGTAAATAACCCAATAGTCTAGCAATGTATATGATTGGTACAGACCTTTTGTCCATCAATGCCATCGATTCCTCTTTTGCCCTTGTCACCCTGTAAAAAGAATAGTAGTTAAAAAAGAGTTACATTACTAAAATCTGTGATTAAAGGAGGATTGTCACAGACCAGTGAAAGGACATACATCTCGCTGTTTAGGAGAGTTAAACAGTTAAATTAGTTTAAAGAAGAATATTTAGGCACAATAACATGTAAGAATGAAATTTACCATGCAAATAGGATTCACACTCTTGTAAAACATGAAGGAGATGGTAGAAAGGTATATTCTGATTTTGCATCTTCCAGTAACTGAAATTTTCCGATGTAACAGAAGTAAACCTACTTCAGTGTACTCTAGAACATCTTTGTCTACACTAGAACATTTTCCATATTGTTTGCTGGTTAACAGTCCAGCTAAACTGACATACAGAAGTGCAGAACATCATTTTGACAACTCTACTGAATGGATTGAACCTGGGGCCCTATAGATACCAATATACTTTATATATCACATGTGGTTTCAAAGTGCTAATGCGAATGGCAGTCACCAAGATTTCCTTGTGTTATTCAAACTTCCTAATGGTGTTACTTTGACAAAGTTGGTCTCAGTTGGAATGACTACCCTGTGCATTTAAAGAAGGGTGAGCATTGTACATGATATCAGCCTTTAGCCTTAATGATTGGTTCTTGGTGATTTTAAGTATTCTTATTTAAGTAAGGTTTGCAGTTAGATTTCGCTAAAATGTAAATGTGTTTTGAGTCATTAGGTTGCATTGTCATGAATTGTTCTGATTTATTTAAGAAAAAAATATATATAATATATTGAAGACATAAGTAAGGCAATTAGTGTTAACAAAATGAAAAAGATTATTTAAAATATATAAATAGGAAAGTATTCATGTGACAATTATAAGAAAAATTTGAATAATGAAACATAAAATGCAGTACCTTTGCTCCTTTTGCTCCTCTTGCACCCTATTGAGACAAAAAGAAAAAATGTTTCCATAAAAAGTATCATTTCATAACTTATATGATAATGATTCTATCATATGGGGATAGCAATACTTTTGCTGTATCACTATTTACTTTATGTGTTCATGGGGTTATCCACACTCACCTTGTCGCCTCTAACACCTTGGTCACCCTATAGAAAAAGAAAATACAATTAATAGCTGTGATCAATGTAAAAACACAAGTAAAATATTAAAGGCAACTAGAATGACACAACTTACCTTCATTCCCTGATAACCTACGGGACCAATGTCTCCGGGACGCCCCTAAAAAGTATTAATCATATTTCATCAAGGTCATTGAAACATATTTCAAAACAACAAAGTCAGTCTTAAGGTGAGAGCAAAGTGTACAGGGCTTTTTTCTCAGAGAAAAGGTGGTTGAACTCACCCCTCTCCCCTGGCCACACCCCTACCCACCCCTAGGACCGCCCCCTAAAACTGGGTGGCCGCTCCATAAATAGTTACCCATTGGGGGAACGGGGGCACGTCACCCACCAGCGCAGGCAGGCGCGGGTGTCCCCGCACCCCCGTACGGGCGCGCCACCTCCCCTCCCTCAGGACGGCTAGAACTCCACTCCCCAGTCCACGCTGAAGAGAAAGTTCTTTCCAGCATAGACGGGGCAGGAGACGCCCCGTCATAGGGCCACTGCATATTGCGAGGGAGGGGAAGAGGGGAGGCACAAAATCGCCCGCCCGTGGCTCGCCTGTAACCCATGCTGAATGGCCAACACCACTAAACAACACACACGGGGGGCCCCCGGCGAGCCACCCACGACGCACTGCAGCCAGTGCCCTTATTTTTGGGCCAGACTTAAAATAGGTGGCGGAACTCCGTTCCAGTGCGCTCCCCCAGAAAAAAAGCCCTGATAGTGTATAATGTGATTTTACAAACTCCACTAGATCTACTGTCAATGTAGTGCAAGGAACTGCCTTATCGGGGTGAAATATTAGGTTTATATTTTTAAAAAATGTTGTAGTTTGAACAATTCTATATGTATCTGTATGTATTGCCACCTTTAAACAATTGCACTAGCGAATGGAAAGAGTAAGGTATGTAGGTCCTGTAAGTCATTACTCCAGTAGAAGCAACTTCATGCAACTTTGGCAACTGAGTATTTAGTATGTGTCTTCTACGCCTATTTTATGTAGTTAAGATTTAAATAAATTCTCTACTTACAGGGTCACCAGCGGGTCCACGATCACCAGGAAGTCCTGTTTTTCCAGTCTCTCCCTAAAAAGATAAGAAAACATTAGCAATGCTTGTATTTTCTACCAAACCTACAAACTTTTTACAATAAGAACTCCTTACTTCATAGCCAGGTGGACCAGGTGGGCCAGGTTCTCCACGGCGAGGCTGTAGAAAGAAAAAAAAATTAATCATTAAGAATTAAAGTTGCATGAAGACTTTATCTTCCAAAAAATATAAATAATTTTATTACCTGACACTCGTAAGAGCAGCACTGCAACAGACAAAGGAAAAAGAGTCAATAATGGTATATTGTTCGGTGTGCTTTATCTAACTATAGATTCTAGAAGCACTTACCCCATGTTCACCATTATCTTTCTGAAAGAAAAAAAAATATGAAAGTTTTATTACTACGGATAAGATAGTGTGAGAGAGTTCTGATTGTCAAGTGCCATTCAACAATTGTATATACTACTACTGAATTTCTTTACAAATGTGGCAACAATTTTTAGACTGCAAAGTAGACTAAATACACAAACTTGTATCTAAGGACATTGGTCTCCTCTTCAGCAATCCCTGCAGTAAAGAATGACTTTCAAACTTAATGCTACAACTTTTGGAATCAGATACAACCTCCATCCTCCTGCAGTGAACCTTGGGGATAAGTGGCTGTACACATACCTATCACGATACAATGGAAGCAGTCGATGTGTGAAAAGGCCATGCCAGTGCAGACAATGAAAATGGGATGTATTATCTGTAGCTATTTCATTCCTTATTATTGTTTACTTAAAGCAGAGTTAACAAGCTACTACATTGCATAGGACCTCATTCTATGTTTATCTGCCGCTAAATCCTGACTTAAGCAGGGTACAGACGTGGAGATATGGGTCAAATCGATGGCTGTTTCCAGCGCCGTGCACGCTCATGGCCATCTATCTGACCCATATAATCTGCCCCCAAGGCTGTTTTCGAGCGGGACAAATCAATCCCACTCGAAAGCAGCGTTATCGGACATGACCGTTAATACGGCAATGTTCGATGCTTTGCCTGGGTCTCCAGGAAAAGCTCGGCTGAGGAGAAGGAGCCGGGGAGGGACCGTTCATGCTCTCCTCGGCTCTCGGATATCTGACAGCAGCGAGATGACGTCATCACGCTGCTGCAGGGTACATCGGACGGCTCGAATATCTAACCGTCTGTTACCTGCTTTAGCACCCCCTTCCCATCTATATCACTGTGTTTCAAACCTCCTTGGCATTTGGCACAAGTGAACTCGGGCTGAGTTTCATCTATCATGTACCTAAATGTACCTGATTTATGAAACTCAGCCTGAGTTAACAAAATAATGTTTTATCTGATTTCCCCGACAATTCTGTGCATCAATGTGTATTCCAATGCTTCCAAGTCCGCCCCCGATCGGGGCAGGGGTAGGTGGCGCCAAAGACCTCCATGTAATGGAGGGGGCGTCACCTTTTCCCAGCACATTTTCGGCGTCTCTGGTGATGACATAGTTGTGCACAGGACCCCTGGGTGGAAAGGAAAAAGCGCAAAGGAGGTTAATAACAGAGACACACTATATGCGCCTTATTACTTACAATAGTGTCAATAATATTATCGATTGTGTTCTCAATTTCAGCTTCAGAAAGACCAGCAGCACTGGTGGCTGTGAAGTTCTTGCGGTAGTTTGGATCAGAGGCAATCACACTGAGACGTGGCTCCTGGAAAACAAGACAGAGACTGTTAACATTACTTAGAAACTGTGTTATTATGAAATCTGAGTAAAAAACAATTAGATACTACCAGGTGGTTTGGTGAGATGGCAACTGAGAAGACTTTGATTCCCAGGTGTCTGGCTTCATTTGCAGCATCTTCTAGACCTCCACAAGGTTCTTTATAGCCTTCCAATGGGTGACCATCTGTCACTACAATCAGGTACTTGTTCTCTCTCTGGTGAGAACCCCTGTAAAAAGAAAATACATATTACAGATCAGTATAGAAAAGACAAATCTATCTATGTTGATCACATTGGGTTTAATAAAGACACAACTGACACACTAATGCCTGCCATACACATGCCGATAAGCGGCCGATTTTTCACCTGACCGACGGGCGTGCGCGCTCGCGCCGTCGGACAGCGGAAAAATCGGCTGCTAATCGGCATGTGCCCACAGATCCCTGTTGCCCCACAGCTCGGCCGGCCAGAGAACGGACATGTCCGATAATCTCTGGCCGATGGAAGCCGATGGCATAAGCTTCAATGAAGACCGGCGTCTTCATTGAAGCTAATCACGTTTGCATTCCGGTGCATATCGGAGTAGGTCTGTCTGCACCCATCGGGGTGTGTATGGCAGCCTTTAGTATATTACTAATGATTGTACTAACCCAATTAAGACTTCTTCAATGCCTCTTTTGATGGCACAATCAGTATGGGTTCCTTTGCCAATGTACTCCACTTGATCTACTTTCTTCTTCAGTTCATCACGGTCTTTTGGCAAACTGGTTAGACCCTTAATCAGAATGATGTCATCACTGTAGTGGAGGGCTCCAGCATTCCATACAAGATTGCGGTCACAGCGATAGTACCTATAAATAAAAAGAAAATGTCAGCTTTAAAAAATATTTCACAATCACCTTAAATAAAATGATACAAATTCTTTATACCATAAAGTATTATAGGAGATAGAACATAAATAGTTAACTGCTGATGTATGCTAGACATATACTGCATATTTGTACAACTGGATATGAACTTAAAATCACCAAGCTGTACAACAAATCAGATGTGATTAGATGATATGAGATTACCTTGTTGTGAGCTTATCTATGAATTTTTTTGTGAAATCCTTGACTTGAGTCACCAGAGTTTTAAATGGCTTTACACGGAGAGCAACACTTTCAGATGTATCCAAAACAAAGAAGATATCCACGGGACAATCTACAAAACAGAAACAAATACCCAATGATAAATGATTAAAGCAATATATACAACTAATCACATGCCTGAAAAAAATGAACTATGGGGAGGATATGGCTGTATGTTCCACTGGCCAGTGCCTAGAGCAGTTGTACATGTTCCTTTTTTGTGGCCCCATTCCCACATATAAGTGGATTGTCCATTGAAATGTACAAGTTGATGCATGTCCAGTTTGCTTACAAACACAACTCAATGCACCTTACAGATATGTAAGAACAGAGATCATGTTTTGATGTGTACATGCGTAGCTATAAATTTACTATAGTGCCAAAAATATTAGAACACCCCTCCACATCTTTGAATTTAGGTGTTCCAGTCCCATCCATAGTGACTGATGTTAGGCACCTAGGCATGCAGACTGCTTCAAATAACATTCGAAATGTCAAAAAAATCTTAAGAGTTTAGTGAATTCCAGAGTGTTACCATGATAGGTAAGTACATTTCATTGCTCAATCTTCCATGGTCACCTTTTAGTAGTATTATGGAAAAAAAAGTGGAACCAATTGGGAACAAGAGCAACTCAGCTATGAGGTGGTAGGCCACAAAACTGTGGAGTAAGCATATAGGAGATCACATGTTTCACAAAAGACCACAGCCTTAAGGTCCTCATACACGGGTTCATATCCGTGCAATCAATGACTCTTGGGCCAATCCAAAGCAATGAAAATCGAATAGGGTTTACCAACATGTTGGTTCCCTGTTTGATCGAGTTGTCAATCGATCTTTTCGAAGGCAGGGTGGGTGATGACCCCAAACTATAACCCACACAATTGATGGCCATGAACATGCATGGCGAGATGTCATCAATCGTGCTGGTAATCAATTATACGAGTATCGACCCATGTATGGTAACCTTTAGTCAGAGACCGTAGCTACAGATTACTAAACTTCATTAGGCTTCCAGATAAGCTCAAGAACTGTGTATAGGAGCTTTCTAGTATGGACTTCCATTGCAGACTGTTTTAAGTTAAACAATTTGGGGATGGGCCTTTCCCTTCTAACATGACTGCATAAGTGAACAAACCAAGATCCATAAAAAACTGTCCTATATAGAACCCTGACCGCAACCCAATAGTTAAACTGTGAGATTAGAGTGGGGACTGCAAGGAGTGTTCAACACCAATGCAAATGAAGACTGGCCAAAATTTCCTAAACCTTGTGGAAAGCTTCTCAAAAAGAGTTGAAACTGTTGTAGCTGTAAAGGATAGGCCAACTCAGTATTAAAGCCTTTGGATTGAGACCGGCATTTCATCAAAGTTGTGTAGAGGCCAGGATCCCAATACAATATATTCCACAAACAATAAGCTCTAAACTTAGTTCTTACAATGAAATGACACCAGGAGATTAGCATGTACAACATAGTTTAATTATAGAAGATATTTTACGAAGCCCTGGAAAGAGTCTTGTTACTTGAGTATTTGGTATATCCAGTATACCCTAGCCAAAAAAGCCTTTAAAAAATCTCATACTGTATGTGCATTAGCATTGATAGCTTTCGCCATGTGTCCAGGTTTTTGGTTCCTTCTGGTAATTACAGCCATTGGTGTCTTCAATGTGTAAAGTCTTTATATAATCTACAACATTTTTTTATGATCTAATAGCACAGAAAAGAAGACTATAAGTCAAAAGTACTTTGGAGCCAGCCATGACATACCTTGAGGGCCCTTTTACACTATATATGCTTCACGTGACGTTGCAGTGTTTGCCTATAGCTGACTGCACCTGTTACCAGCAAAATAAAAGTTGATTGCGTCTCCCATACAAATGTATGGCAAATGCTTCGGCTGCGCCTGAAAGAATGTGGGCTGCAGGGAATGCATTGTCCTGCATTATACCGCATCGCAGCTAGTGTGAACGAGCCCTGAGGTAAATAAGATCAGGTTGAGCCAGAAAGTTTTCAGAAGTTAACTTGAGAATGCAATAAGGTTCATGAGCAAGAATTTAACGGGGTGAGACATCTCCCTGAATTCACCAGGTAAGTTAATGTGCTGGCCACTTGTTCTACATCTTCAGCTACATGTACTACTATACATGCTTGAAACTGGCCATGATTACATTTGAAGCAATTGATTTTACTCTTGATTTTACTTTTATATCTAGCTGGGCCCAATGGGAATGATAATTTGATTGGGCCCATTTACAGTAATCTATGGAAAAACTAGACTAGAACTATAAAGTATTTGATAAAATTTGCAACATATGAGAAAAATGTGTAGTCATTTGGAAAGATATATTAAATACCCCAGATATTTTGCTGGTTTTATGCCAGACATGGGCAAATTACGGACCCACAGGACATATCCGGACAGTTTCATTTTTAGTTAGTTCATACCTTGGCCATTATTAACCTCCCTAGCGCACTGCTGAGGTCCAGATTTCTGTACCAAAAGTGCACCATAGACTTCAATGGTAATTTTTTCTTTATGTCGTAGGCCTGTAACTTCCCCAAAATATGTCCGTACAAGGGTCCAATAGACATCCTGACTATAATAATGTTTGAAACAACAATTATGTAAAATAAAATAAAAAATTTTTAATAAAAATAATGAAAAAAAACAACACACAAATTAGGACACAAAACTATGCTGCTATGTACGAAATATCGCCAAAATAAAAAGTCCCTGATGCCCCATATGTTCCCATTTGCACTTAACCCTCTCTAGGGTTACTGCAAATGGGCACATCTGGGGCATCAGGGACTTTATTCTGGCGATATTTCGTACATAGGGGGAGTTTGAAAGCAGTTTTCTACATAGAAAACTGCTTTCATGCTGTTTACTGTTCATATCTCCCGCCCCCTTCCCATGTGACATCATCCCGTCACTCGGAGCGGGGGGGGAGAGAGGAAGACACAGGCAGCCGAGGAGGATGTCGCCAGCATGTCACAGGGACAGCGTGAGTATGTTCTCCCACAGCCATGATTTCTACTGGACGGCAGCACCTCGTCCAGTGCGATAGTACCAGTTGGATCGCTGGACGAGGTGCTGCCGTCCATAACGCTAGGGTGGTTAAAGTGTTCGGGTAAATTTTGTTAATTTAAATATTTAAGAAATAATTGTTTTTATTGGACATTTTTTTTACAATAGAATTTGTTTTGTATATATTTTTTAAACATATATTTTTGGAACCTACCTGGTAGGATTATTATTATTATTTTTTTTGTTTTGAAAGTGGTACGGGAAATTTAAACAGTTGATAATATAATCTGTTTAAAATTAGAGACTAGTGGATTTGGGACCTAATTGCAAGGCAACAAAGTATCATCATCAATATTGCTGGAGATGTAGAGGAGGGTTGTGGAAACATAACAAAAAAAAAGGTACTCTAGCACAAGCGAAAGCATAAATTAAGTTCAAAGTTAAGTCGAATTTTGACTTGAAAAATGTGAACTTTTTTTTTACTTACTTTGACTTTGAACTTCATTTATTAAAAAATACCTGAGCTACGATCTTTATCTACCACACATTTGTTGATTATACCATAATCAGGGGCTTTGCAATTAATCCACAAAGTCAGCTAGTCTAATTTGTGTCCTTATACAAGGACTTGGGAAACCTATGCCGGGAGTCCATTACAGAGTCTTGGCCCTGCCCTACTGTAAAAATGTAAGAGCCCATTGTAGCCCATGAGTCAAAAAGTTTGTCCACCCATGTGTGAGGCCAAAAAACAAATGGATCATTTTTCTAGTCATTAGGTCCAAACCAAGGAACATTTTGGCAGAGCCAAGTCAACTAATAGGGAAGCCTAGGAAAGTCCCTGGTTCTCAAAGAAGAAACACTTTTTTTCTATTTCAACAGAATACATAAACAGGATTACTGAAGTCTATGTTCTCATTAAGGAGCTTTTACTCACTTCCTGTCTGGGCAGGAAGTGATGAAAATGTGTTTAGTGGGGACATTGACTGCACCACAAAGTGTTTCAGGACAATAGGAGAGAGCAAGAGCCAGGTTATTCTGACTGAAATCACTGATTAATTTATTACAGTTTACAACTTATTAGGTTTAGACTTTTCATTGCTAACTACCTGATGTAAAGCTAATCTTTTGGCTTCGGTAGTTTCAATCCAAGAATTGATGCAGATAACTGAGGCACGAGTTGCGCACCAATTAGCTTAGAATTCAAACTGAATACTCAGTGGTTCAAAAAATATTATGTGCCGAATATCAGGACATCAATGGGGCAAGCGGTATTTTTTAGATTATATCAGAAATGGCAGTTTATAGGATCTCTAAGTGTAGGTCTATGTCTACAGTGCTGC
Organism: Ptychadena robeensis; assembly: GCA_036250615.1. NCBI lineage: Eukaryota > Metazoa > Chordata > Amphibia > Anura > Ptychadenidae > Ptychadena > Ptychadena robeensis. The sequence continues at coordinate 6,925,196 of CM070039.1, forward strand.
TGAAATCATCTATTCTCGACTCCTTTATTGTAACACTTTAAATAAATATTCAGTAATATGCCATTATTCCATAGCAATGGGACGCTTTCCTCATCTACAGTCCTGTAAAATAGAAGTGCAGAAAGATCTCACCAATGGGTCACAGACCACAATAAATATTTGGATTGGAGTGTCTGTCTGCTAGGCCTGGATTTAATGAAATGTGCAAATGAGGAGGGGGTGGAGCCCATTTGAAATCTTGTCCTATTGGCTCCTCGACTTCTCCATGTTTTATTTTAGTGAGAAATCCCAGAACATATTAAGGGATATAATGAGTATTTAACCCGTTCCCTACTTCCCTGCCCTCCAAAGCTCTTCAATTGGTATTTTTAATTTTAAAAAGATTTGTGAGGGCTGCTCAGTCCTGGAGTGCTGACCCCTCCCCAAGGGTGTATATGAACAGTCTGGGATCAAAGTCAATGATTAGAAGAGTTAAAAATTTCACAGGCAAAAGATTGGGGCAATGTGCACTTGGTTTCATTAGATATACATTTAAGTTTTTTATCGGTGTATTTTCTATTTATAGTTTAGATCTAAATAAGATATACTTTAACCTTACATTTTAAACCTCAACGTCTTAATTAAAGCTAAATTATATTGATGTATGTGTATGTATAACCCTCTAATGCTGCTTGATTTTATTGACAGGCTCAGGTAGCCCAATGTCCAAGCTGTACCCTATTAAAGCGGACCTACCACCAGAAATCTATGTTTTCATGAATGGCACTAGAAGTGCCAATAATAGGGAGGAATGCAGTGAAAAAAACAAAAAACTTACCTGTAATGACCAATTTAATAAGATTATCCTACAGCTCTTCTCACTTCCTGGTTCATTTTAGGAAGAAATAGGCAGCACGTCACAGGAAGCAGTGATCTGCTTTGAAAATTCCCATAGAAGATCACTGAATGCCCCCCAGTGGCCACCCGCGATATTGCACCCCCAGTTTCATGTGTTGCCTTCAGCGAACCAGTAAGTGAGGGTTATCTTGTTAAAATGGTCATTACAGGTAGGTTTTTGAGGTTTTTTTACTGAATTCCTCCCTATTATTGGCACTTCTAGTGCCATTCTTAAAAACATAGATTTCTGGGGGTAGGACCACTTTAACTACATTAGGCCATGGACCTGGCTGGTTAACTACATTAATGGCCATGGACCTAAATAAACTACATTACGCCATGGACCTAAAGCATATAAGATATACTTTAACCTTACATTTAAAACATCAATGTCTTATTTAAAGCTATATTATAATGATTTATGTGTTTTATAATAATTTAGCAAACATAAGCTTTAAATTGTGACTAAATCAGACTGTATAACCCTCTAATGCTGCTTGATTCCATTGACTGGCTCAGGTAGCCCAATGGCCAAACTGTACCCCATTACCTACATTAAGCCATGCACCTGGCTGTACTTTTTAGGACATATGAATTATACCATGGGGCTGAAGAGAATTACAGATCAATAAAATTCATTGATATGTCCCAAACATAAAGTCTAAAGATTAAAAAAAAACATGTCTCTGCTAGAGATGGCCTATAACCATTACACAGCATAGGTTTCAGCTTTCAGACCAAGGTTATTGGTCTAAAGGTTAATGGAATGTGGTAGGATTGGTTTGAAGCTATTTATCTTATTAGTAGATCAGTTAGTGGATTATTATAATTTTAAATACATATTAAATGATTATGATTACATTTTACAATAATTATGTCAACCTCATGGAAAACATTTTTTTTTGTTAAGAATATAATGGGGTAATGTAGGTGCCCATGTCAGGGTTTATTACAGTGTGGGTCAACAATCTGTCACATTATATATTCACTGGGCAGAATGAGCAACTCATGACTTCCTGTCCCAAGTGCCACCCTGTGTGACGAGGTATGACATGGTATCACTGTAATATGAGCAGATGAGAAATTTTCCCAATGGGGCAATGGACAGCAAAAACATTACCAGACAAAGGGAATTCAGCGCATGCATAACACATGTAATATATATATATAACATACAACATATCAACATATTGAAGGAGAACATTTTAGTGTTTTTCAAAAATGCCCCACCTATTAGTAAATTGCCCTCACCATACTCAAATCTGATGAATTGCTATTTCATTATAATTACTCTTAATTAATTTGTATTTTAGGCCTACTAACAATACAGGATGACCTGACCATACTATGAATAAGCAGTAAGGTCATAAGGAACTACATGTCTTAAGATAGCCATACACGGGTAGATTCCTGCCTGATTTGTTGGCCGATCAAGCGCCGTGCTGGCTCCCACCAATCAGCCGGCGTTCGCTTGGCTGGAAATCAAGTGCGCCCACTTGGCAAGATCGACCAGGAATCTCCCACATATCGGAGGGGCCGGCTGCAGCGTGATGATGTCATGACGCTGCAGTTTGTCCCCAATCTATTGTATGGCTACCTTTAGTATGCCAAGTCTGTAAATCCTAGAGCTTCCCAGCTAGCGAATGCCTACTAGTCACTCATGCATTATAATTCGATTTTTATATTTTCTGGTGGCTAGAATTGTGTGAACATATCATGTGGATTCTGATCTATCTTCAAATGCTTCTTATTAAAACTAACTATACATCCACATAAATATTACATTAATATCTATTAGAAGTGTCATAATGAATTGTCATATCCAAGAATATTTACTGAACATGAACTTACAAAGATATACAACAACATAAATATAACAAATCAGTATAAATCAGCTGCTTAATAACAATATCCTACTACAAGAATGGCTACCATATGTCCCAATGCTTGCATTTCATTTAACTGATTATATCAAGATATAAATACTTTTAATATTTCAATACATATTTTCTTAAAATAATAAACTATATGTATAACTCCACCTACTTTATCACATAGGGAAATATATCCAAACTTTTGACCCATCCCACTACCCAGAGAAATGCCTTTTTCCTGTTGCCCCTCCCACTATTACCTTTCTGCTTTAAACCATAATCCATCAATTTACAGATGAAGGTGTGCTGCCTGACATTACCTAACCATTTCATGTAAGAATATGTTATTTCTCTGTACACCCTTACATTAGTGCCCTCTACATTACAATCTCATTCTTCCTGGAAGATTTTCTTTAAAGGCAACAAGTGAAAACATAATGAACTTATGATTATTTAAGCCAGGCTGTCAATTTATAAAATGTGTAAATAGTTTAAAATGTAAAAAGTTAGTTAGTTGCTAAAGGACAATATATGCTGTAGAACTACAAGGAACATTGAAGCCAGACACCTAAAGAAAAGTGGATAATTAGGAGCTGGAAATAAAAAGCTGACAGCAAGTGAGGCAGCAGCGTTAGGCTTTTACAACCTGGACATACTATTGCCTTAAAAAGTCAAAAGTCTGCTACAGAAACGCTACAGAAGAGGTAAGCTATGCAAATTGTCATTTATCTCTTATTACCTTGATAAGAGGATGTCTTTCCATTATTGCCATTATCTGGGAAGACGATACTGGTATCAGATCCAGTGCCAGGTTCTGGGGGTACTTTGATGGGCCCCTGTTGAGCTGTGCTACCCCCTAGTAGAAGAAAGAGGTGCAGCAGAGTGAGCGGGAGGTCTCCCCGCATCATCTTCTTAGTTCTCCCCTGTATCCCAGGCAGCAGGGGAGGAAAGTTTCAGTGAGTGCCTAACAATCGAATGCTAAGCTTGAGAGGAGAGAGAACTCACAGACAAATTCAAGGGAGGGGGGAGTGCTGAGCTCACAGGGAACAGGGGAGTGCTGTTGCTTCTGATGAAGGGGAGTGCTGGGATGAAAAGGGTGGAGTGACACAAATGCAAGGGATGATGAGGAAAGGAGGACTTTTCCGAGGACTTGCGTTCAAATATTCCTTACTTCGACAAAAAGAGGTAAAAGAAATCCTAACACATTAAAGGTGACAACGGCGGCGTATTCCTCTCTGATGTGTTGACTAAGAAAAGTTGAATCATAATTTACCAATGTTTCAATTGATGTTGTCAGATATATTAAAGATAATCTGATAAACTGTAGTCCTGTCCCAAGATTAGAGGCGCCTAGGCAGTTCAGTAAGAACTAGATGAAGACTCAACACTTAAAAAGATGACAGCACCAGAACAAGGATCTAAAAGTCAGACGTATCTTAGTATTATTGTTTATTTATAACAAACCATAGAACGACTGACATGCTTCTCAGGAACTGACACTCACGTTTAATCAGTCCCGCCTTCTATTAGATGGGCACATAATTAAGATCCAGAGAATATACCTATAATTATTATTGGTGTTACACTTTAAGGTTTGCGTCTATAAATGACACACCTGGAAACAACCTAAAGCTTTTGCTACCAATTTATTATCATATGAAAATAAGTATAAACTATAAACATTGACAGATGTAAAGTTTGTACAAGATCCAGGACACATCTATAAAGGTAAGATGGAAAAAACAACAGGTAGAGCCTAAATCTATCACAGTCACTGTGGACCAGGACCAGGACCATGATTTGTAGATGACTTTACGATAGCATGCACCTGTAGCAAAATAATCATTGTATCTAGGCAAAAACAAGATTGTTTACACGCTGATGTTCTATTAGTTGAAAATCGTTTTTTAAAATGCAACAATAATACTCATTAACTTTTGCTTCCTACAAATTACAGTGGACCCTTGACTTACACATCAATAGTCTAACACCAATTTGTATAGTATAAGAGACTGTGTGATGATATTATATCATTATCAAAGCTGTAATGTGATAATATGTTGATATTGCCCCCTTGTATTTAATACTCAATGCGTATATACATTGTTTGTGTTTTTTGTGGACTTGTTGCTGTATGCGCTATGTTTTTCTGAGGAAGCCCCATCTAGGGGGTGAAATGCACCGAATTTAGGAGCAAAAGGATTAATCGTGTTCCTGGCAAGCTCTCGTCCAACCACTAGGATTCAAAAATTACTTACCAACTTTAATGTTGAAACAATGTCTTTTGCAGAAACAGTTTTATAATTTTTTTTATTCAATATGGACTATTTTAATATCTTTAATAAATTCATGTTTTAATTGCATCTTCAGCTTGTTGAATATATATGCACCATGGGGAATGGCCAACCTGCTTGGGTTTGGTAACACAATTCAAGATTGTTTTCTTTTGTATCTATTATTTTGGGATGTGGTGCCTTAAGCAGGGTACAGACGTGGAGATATGGGTCAAATCGATGGCCGTTTCGAGCGCCCTGCACACTCACAGCCATCTATCTGATCCATATAATCTGAGCCCACCGCTGTTTCGTGCGGGACAAATCAATCCCGCTCGAAAACAGCCTTATTGGACATGACCGTAATTACAGCCGATGTCCAATGCTTTGCATAGAGACCGCTGGTCTCTAAGCAAAGCTTCAGCTGAGCCAGGGAGAGAACAGAGCCGTCTCTCCCCAGCCAGCCGATATCCGAATATCGAGCCGTCGGTACCCTGCTTTAGGGTCCCCATACATCTTTGGATTTCTCTGTCAGATTTCCTTTAGATCTCCTTTTGTTTTACCAAAACCATGTAATAAGAGGGACTTTCTAAACAATCAAGTCCTACCTGTGTTCAATCGCAGAGGACCCGGCACTACATAGTTGTTGGTAAATCTAAAGGCTATGTGACAGAGAGATCTAAAGTTGTATGGCCAGCTTTAAGTTAAGCCTGCCATACACACGCCGATGTGTGCAGGCAGACTAGTCCCGATATGTTCCGGGAGGCTAACATGATGACGTCATCACGTTAGCATCCCGGTACATTATGGGGCCCCTTCAATCGGCCGGGCACCCTTTGTGTGCCGGCCATAAGCTGCAATGAAGACGCAGTCTTCATTGCAGTTTATGGCATCGGCTTTCATCGGCTCGCGCCGGCCAGAGATTATCGGACATGTCCTTTCTCTGGCCGGCCAAGCAGTGGGGCGACAGGGATCTGTTGCCCCATGTGGGCACATGCCCATTAGCGGCCGATTTTTAACCTGACCGACGGCGCGAGCGTGCACGCCCGTCGGTCAGATTAAAAATCGGCCGCTTATCGGCATGTGTATGGCTAGCATTACCCAAGCTCTCGAATGGCTTTTTGATTGCTTACGAACCTCATTCCTTTCAAAGGGTTGATTGTAAGTGAAAACCAGTTTCTCATAGGAAATAATGGAAATGGTAATAATCCATCCGGACCTCCCAAATTACAACTTTCCTTACTGTTTCATAATAAGAAAAGATGTAAAATATGTGTAACATACAAAAAACACCAATTGTATTCCTACCAAATAAAGTTCTAACATGTTCCTTTCTTCTGCTCAATCTTTTTTTCAATCTGTCCTACATTTTTTGAGGCCATTATGCCAGTGTGAACACACATACCGTACATATTTTTTTTCAGCAGCACTTGATGTCTCCCATGCAGGTTTATGGGAGACATCAAGCACAGCTCAGTGCAATACTGCATGGTTTGTTACCTGCAACAGGTAATGTAAATGGGACCTTTTGTGATATGTCAGGACATTATTCACTTATTATTCACAATTTCTGAGAGCTCCTGTTCAATTATAATGAAAACCGATTACTGCTGTGTTGGTTGCATGTATTTAGTTAGCTTTTTTTTCCGATAACTTTTTATTGTGTAGTCCTTATGGTTGATCCTCTGTGAAGAACTGCAACACCGCACTGTTGTATCCTGAAAATAATATGCCTATGCTTATATTCTGATAATTCTGATAATATGTGTCAACGAAAATGCACCTTGGCTGGAATAGGTCATCCTAATTCTGTATCAATAATAATTCAAATCACACACAACACATAGATGCTCATATTAGAATAGTACCGAACACTGTTGCACCATTTCTGGCTTCGACACATTGGCTGCCAAGATGCTTCCCATGCACACTGTCTGTTTTGGCAATCATATTAAGCTTCTATTTCCTCTGTCTCTCCTTTCCCATTGTATTTTCATGATTAAGTATTTTAATCCAATACTGCTTCTACATCTTCCATAGCCAAATGTTCACTTTTAAGAAAATAAATGAGTGCCTTATGTTTGTAAGTTAAGAAAGCCTACGAAGCTCTATATAGAAGCCTTTTATCCTATAAATGTTTATATGCTTAGAATGTTATAATCGGTGTGGATTCTGCTGCTTATTGTACTTATTCTCACTGTTGGTATTAAACTAACTTCCAAGAATTATTTGTAGATGGACAGACCAATCTGTCTTGAATAGACGTCTCGATTTTCGTGAGATCAATCACAGGAATCGATCGCCACGATCGATCACAAATCAATAAATACCCAAAGTGATCAATCGTATTGACCCTAAAGGTTGGTCCGATAGACGAAAAACAAAAGATTTTTTGGTTGATTGTACAAAAATATAGAATGGCAATTTGGTTCGATAAATAGTTTTTGTTCAACCTCGAACAAAAAAACGTTCAAAAGGTCATCGAACATGTTGGTAAAAATTTTTCGGCCGTAGTAATTCTGAATGTATTTTCATTCGATATCGGGATGACGAACGATAAATAAATAGACGAACGATGTTCGACAAAAAAATCTATCAAAAAATCGAATCGGCAGTTGAACGAACAAAAAATCGACACGTGTAAACCCACCTTTAATCGCATGTAAAATCTATCGAGCAGGTATCGGACCTGTCTGTAATTTTGTCGATCGCTCAAGAATCACGGAACCTTAATGGAGACATGTGATCGTTCCTATCGGCCTCAATGCACATTACATAATTTCCGATTAGAACAGATGCGAGCTGTTCCGTGATCGATCGATTGTGGGATGGAATCAACCAGGTATCGAAGAAGTCATATGGTGCCATGTGTGATCGATTCTGTAAATGGAATCAATTCCGGAATTGCACGCACGATGATTTAAAAGATCGATTGCTGGGAAATCTAAATGTCCATGCCCAGCTTTACATATATGTAACTTTGCTGAAAATAGTGGTGGGGCAAAAACAAAGAGCATGAGATACACTTATCATTATCCACAAGATAACAGACTATAAAACACCTTTGGTAACCAAAGAGTGCAGGAGGGCACTCAAGCAACAGAGGTTCTCATACACATTTGTATACATTAATATATACAGTATATATATATATATATATATATACATATACTTGCTCTCATGAATATTGTGCATCAACAAACAGATAGACTCTCTACTATTTTTGCTATGGGGTTCCATCACCTGTAGTTATGGCTCCCACTATATAAAGCCTCACCAAAACCGCAGGGCCATCAAGATAATAATTTTAGATTTCTAGTGCCATAATGCTATCATTAGCAAGTCCATTCAGTGTCTCCTTTTCAAAATGTTTGATGGTGCTTCTGTATGGGACATTAGTATATAACAGCCTAAAATCTAATTATCCCCTGTAGTCACACAGTAGACTGCCTACATCCCAATGTGAAAATATGAACAAAACAGACTTCGGTTGCCTAGGAGTGTATCCTGGGAATACCTCAAAAGTGGGACTTTTAACGGCAGTTATCAAACGTAAACATAATATGAAATAAAAAGATATTATTTTAGTCACTTTGTTAAGATACACGCCTTGTCACATAGAGATCCTTGCATTTATCTTGACACATTTCGCGATAATGGAATCGCTTCTTCAGGAGGGAAATACAAGGTAGTAATACTGCAAATACAGGGAACATTAACCATTAACCTAATATCTCTGGCAACATGAAATGTGGATGTACCTGCAGTTTCACCAACAAGGGGTTGAGTCCTCGGCCCGCCAGACACCCATGCTGTTGGGGAATGAGGAGCACATTCAGAGGTTCTTCTCAGGTTTATTTAATGAATTGGTCAATGGTATCTATGGACATAAAATTAAGGGGTTTATCTACGGCCACACTGAGGTATAGGGGTATGGGGTAGCGGGAGGGGGCGCACGGCAATCCATCCTGCTGGTTCTTTTTGTGGCCAATCCTGTTGTAGGCAGTTAACTTGGAGGGGGACTCCAAGTTAATTGGCTACAATCGGACGGGAATCCCCTATGTCAGTGGAGCCGTCAGTTCTGTAGCTGACTCCTCACAGCGAGGTGTCTATGGCCGGCTTTAGGGTATAATAGGGCAAATGTTAGATCCCCATACATTTGAATTACCAAAGTGTGGACCACAACTATTTTCTTATTATCTGCCATTAAAGTGGAGCTGCCATCAAAATGTAAACTAGTATAACTGGTAAGCACAAAAAAATTGTTGTAAAGGTACACTGTTGTTTCCATCTAGGCTGATGTTACAATCCCAAAATGGAATCTTCATCATGTGACATCATTGTGGCTGTGCCACATGTTGAATCCCTGTTCCATCAACATTTTCTTGATCGTGGGATTGCTCCAGGTGGGCAGCATTCGATTCACGAATGATTGATCGGTTCGAACGTGCATGGCGATCGATCGTTCAGCAATTTAATAAAAATTATGTATGGGTATCTTAAGTCTGACTGGTTACCTGATCTAACTGGTTATCTTGACTAATTGCACACCCCTTCCTTCTATGTCACATCACACAACCCAATGGAATGCCTAAATGTTGCATATCCACAAAACAGCTTTTAAGAATGTCTAATAAACAACATTCTAATGAGAACCTACGTGAAGTGTTTTGTTTTGTACCTGCCAATCCCATATTCGTTATATAAAGCTGCCTCTACCTGCAAAAGTCATTAAGGCAAATACCAACTGTAGGTATCCATTGTACTGAATACTTCGAAACTGAGCCAAAACCATCTAATGAAATAACCATCCCTCGCACCTTGATGATACGTGGCCATGCCTTGTGTCTGATCATTCTGCACACCATGAAACCGAGCACTCACACCCTCTACATCATGTGTGTTGATCTTTTGCATGTAAGTTTGTGCTCATGCATGTATATACCTAGAAAAAATCATTATTCTGGATATTGTCCCAGGGGAGACCTTGTCGCTTGTACAGATGGAATACATGAAGAGCAATCTTCTGTACCTCACATTTTTACTTTGAAGAATCAACTGCTGCAATAACTCCAGGAAAAAGCATCTGACACGGGTAGTGTCTGCAGTCAATCCCGCTCCATATATGGCTGTTCTGCCACATCTGGGAATGATCAGTGACACATGCTTTGAACAGCCAAACACATCTGTGCCAAATCTTAGCACATTCAGCAAGGGCTCAGAGTGGACAGAGCCACACTGCCATCTGGAGTTCTCATTGGATGCTACAACCAGAAAAACTTAGTCACAGTATGGTACACACCTATATGGAAAAAAGAAATCAAGAACCTAAAATAATTCTGTTTCCTTTCTCCACACACTGTACAAAGTGTTCCCGTCACTAAATATGTAAGTCTCCATCTCCCCCTTCTTTACTGTATAAGTTTGGCAAGACATTTCCAACACACCCAACGTACATAAAGTTCTAAAAATGCCTCCATCCCTGTTAGAAGATCAGTTTAAAAAAACAAGTGGTCAAGCTGTTAATACATATAGGTTATATATATACACTATATTATTATAGGTTTTATACATATTTTAAATTTTAAACATTTTTAGATATAGAAAAGCTGGTTGTAACGGACAGTAAGAGTACTGAAATCCAACTTCTTTTGTTCGTGGTACTGAAGGGGTGTGTGTTCCATTCTTGCCGCAACTGTAGACATCTGCTTACAATATTTCTTTAATAACAGAGGCCTTGGGACACATTTGGCTAGCTTTCACAAAAAAAGGGGTAAAGATGGCCTGATGAACACATATGGGGAGTAGGATGGGAGAGGGGGGCTGAACAAGAGGAAGAGCACTCGGACTGGAAACTCAGGCAAAGGGTTTTCTTGAGAAGTCATGGGCAGGAGGGGATGCTGGGGTTTAGCATCTGCTTCCCAGAAGACTAGACCATTTCACATCTGTCTGGATAAAAAACAAGAACTATGACATTGGTGGTCTGGAATACGAAATGATTGGCTTGCTTGCAAACGCAGCATGAATGAACATGACTGGTTAGGCAGTGAAGTCCGCTTAAGTCTAATTGGAGTGAAGATGCAATGCATTATGTTTGATTAGAAAGCATTATATTCAGAGGACTAGGAAACTTTCTTTGATGGTTTCAAAAAGCACAAGACTTTTGACATAAATTAATCACAGCCTGCCTAGGGCTTGTTTCCACATAGCTGTTCCATGTGGATGGCTGCGGTGCTATCCGTGTGACTGCAGCCACTATCGACCACACCCCATGCGCTTTCACGCAGACGTCCGTGCGATCGGATGTGGACTTTGGGCATGCCCCTTTTTCAGGGATGCGGTCGGGCGCGGCATCTGCTTGAAAACGCAGTAGGGTGGCATTCAAAACCAGCCACATACATGGGGACTGGCAAATGCATTGCCTATGGGTGCGGTCAATAGCCACGCACCCGCGCGGATAGCACCGCAGCCATCTGCACGGAACAGCTTTAGTGGAAACAAGCCCTTACTCATTGTCATTACCGAAGATCACTAAGCACATGATTCTTAAAATGCAGATAACGATTTGAAGTAATGGTCTTTATTGTTTCAACATCTGGTCATTGCACTTAACTCAAGCAAACAGGATGATCTTTTTTTTCATTTTGGCTTCAGTTCCATTGTGTTGGCGTGTGTAGGCCAGAACCTTAGGTACGCACATTCTCTTCTTGTCAGCTCAGACAGAAGATGATCAGTGTGTTCTTTTTTCCAGTTAACTAGTATTGGCCCAGTATCAGAATTCCCATTCTGTCACTGGAGCTTGCATGCATCATCTCTTATTACAGCAACTGAACTGTACGGCTGCAACCAAGGTCATCTACTTCTGTTTTTCCTTAAATTACACATATCGGTTTCAAGCTTCATTGTTTCTCCACTACCACATGCCTTAAGGTCCCCACACACGTAACGAGCGGGTCCGACAGATGAGCTGAGGAGAGCAACGTGATTGCGTCATCGTGCTGCTCTCCATCGCTCACAGTATTGGCAGGCACCCCCTGTGTGCCGGCCGTTAGTTTGGATGGGGACGCCAGTCCCCACTCAAACTGTTGGGATCGGCCAGAGATTTACAGACATATCCTTAAATCTCTGGCCGACTGAGTTTCCCTGTCGCCCCATGTGGGTCTGCTGCCGACTTTGCCGCCGTCCGACGGCCATAAGCACGCACGCACATCGGTCAGCGGCATAATGGGCTTGTTACGTGTGTGGGGACCCTTAGTGTGACTCCCCTTGCTCTTCCATTCTGGTTTTCATTGGAAAGCAATACTACGGCTCTAGAATTGGAGTCTTAGTACATGGCTGGTGTTTCTAAAATGAGTTAGGGTAGGGCAGCATTATGTTGTTTTAATCAATATTGGGTATGGATGAAAAAAGGTTTGTAACTGTTTGCATGTGAGGGAATATAAATTGCTAGATGGGAAGATTTAAAACATTCTGTGCATGTTTGGCCTGAAGCTGGATGTCCAATTGACATTCTCCTTTTCAGACTGGTTGTTTGGTTTTAAGTACCGCCACATTAGGCGATCTGGTTCAGCATTTTTATAAAATATATCTCACTAAGGAAGCCCACAGTGGCCAAAACGCGTTGCAGAAGTAGTGCAAGCTGTATCGTCATCTACAATATATTGATGATTTAGTGATTCTAAAGATGAAAACATAGTTTAAACATACAGGGAGTGCAGAATTATTAGGCAAATGAGTATTTTGACCACATCATCCTTTATGCATGTGTGTTTTTTACTCCAAGCTGGTATAGGCTCGAATAGCCTAATACCAATTAAGCATATTAGGTGATGTGGCATCTCTGTAATGAGAAGGGGTGTGGTCAAAACTCAACACCCTATATTAGGTTGCATAATTATTAGGCAACTTCCTTTCCTTTGGCAAATGGGTCAAAGAAGGACTTGACAGGCTTTAGAAAAGTCAAAATGTGAGATATCCTTGCAAGAGGTGATGCAGCACTCTAAAAATTTTGCAAAGTGCTTCTGAATGCGTGATCTCATCGAACAATTAAGCGTTTTTCATTCAAAATAGTCAAGCTGGTCACAAGCAATAAGCGGTCGTGGAACAACAAAGGAGGCGCAAAATAGAACTGGCCCATGAACTGAGACAAAGTCAAGCGTGCAGTCTGCCAAGGATTGCCACTTTGCTACCAGGTTTGGCCATATTTGCAGAGCTGTCAACTACTCACTTGGAGTGTCCCCAAAGCACAATGTGGGTGTGCTAATAAGCATCAGAGACAAATAGGCTTGAAAGAACCGACCACCATGAACAAGACCACACAGACTGTAAACGTCAAGATTGACGTTGGCTGGCAAGCATACCTATCTCAAGACTGATTTTTTCTAAGGTTTTTATGTGACGTGATGAAATGAGAGTTGAGTCTTGATTGGGCACAGACTGGGATTTGGGCACGTATGGCTGGATTGCTAAAAGGTCAGAGATCTCCATTCCTACTCAGGACGCCACCAAGAGAAGGTGGAGGTTTAGACTTGTTTGGGATGGATCATCAAAGATGAGCTTGGGGCCTTTCGTGTTGAGGATGGAATCAAGCTCAACTCCCAGTCCTAACTGCCATTTTTCGGTAAACACCTTCTTCGAGCAGTGGTACGGAAGTAGTCTTGCATCCTTCAAGAAAAACCTGATTTGCATGCAGGACATGCTTCCATCACAACGGACACACGTCGTCCAAGTTTAACTCCACAGCGTGGCTGGCAAGAAGGGTAATAAAAGAAAAAACTATGACATGGCTCTCCTCTAGTTCCCTGATTTCCTGAACCCCATTGAGAACCTGTGGGTTCATCATCAAATGTGTGGATTTTACAAGAGGTAAACAGTAACACCTCTCTGACAGTTTCTCTGGGCGGCCTGTGGTTTGCTGGCTGCACACAATGTTTGATGGTGACATATCAAACACTGACATGAAATCGCATGGGATTGCGCAGCCTTGTGAGTGTCCGTTGCAAAGTAAGGTGGCTATATTTGGGTCCACTAGGATTGTGTTTTTTGTTTTTGAATGTTCAGAATGTATATTTTGGTGATGTTGATATGGTTTATAACTTTGTTTTCACTGGTACAAAATCAATAATTGAAATGGGTATAATGTGTTTTTTTTTGTAAGTTGCCTATAATTATGCACCGTAATAGTCCACCTGCACACACAATATCCCCTTAGAGAAAGCTAAAACTAAAAGCAAAACTAAACACTAACTCTCCAAAAATACTTTCAGCAGCCTTTGATATTAATGATGTTTTTTTGGGGTTCATTTGAGAACATGGTTGTTTTGTTTCATATAAATTATTCCTCAAAAATACCACTTGCCTAATAATTCTGCACTCCCTGTATACCGAGTTCATGCAGACTGGAAACCATGCAAAACGTTTTGTACATTTACTTGTTGTGACTTTTTAACTATAAGACAATAAACAAGTACGGTAGTTGCTCCTAGCAACCATAAGTATCTAAAAAATCTACAGGTGAAACCATTGCCCTGCAGGATTCAGATGTCCGCTTTTTCGTCTGTTGATGTTGCTGTGTTTTCACTAAAAGCTTTATTATACAAAACATGTGCAGAAGTGGAATTTTATTCGGTGATGACCTGGACCAGATTTCCATATTTTTCATAAGCCAGGACACATCTTCACTCAAGGCTCCACTAATGTAATACATGACTATCCTAAAATCCTTACCGATTAGCATAACATGTGTGCACTGAAATACTGGGGCTTGAAGGACTGATAACATCAGGAAATGAATAGGGACATTCGCCTCATAGGGAGAACAAATCTAACGTACATTATGTATTTAAATAGCACTGATATGTTCCATCCATAGTTGTGTCCTTGTCTCTCATGGGCCTGAACAAGGTATCATCACCAAAATTGCTGGAAAAGTAGAAAAGGGTTGAACAATGGGGAAAAAAAGTTTTGCTCTAGCACATGTAGATTTTGCATAAACTATTAAAAGTAAAATGTAATTTTTTTAAATTTTGACTTGAATTTAAACTTAATTTATTCAAAAACTATTTGTGTTAGAGCAATAATTATTTTTGTAGTATACCCCCAACACTTCTCTACATCTACATCTCCAGGTGATGATACAATTTTTGAAAAAAATTCAGCCATCTCTACTCACAATCCAATTACCCATTAATAGTTATGTCATGTAAAGCTAATTAGTGGAGAAACCATTAAACATACCAGTAAGTACATCTGAAAATGGCAAAAAAGCTTATTAACCTCCCTAGCGCTCTTGCAAGGTCCAGATTTCTGTACCAAAAGCGCACCATAGACTCTAATGGAATTTTTTTGTGTTGTAGGCCTGTTACTTCCCAAAATATGTCTGTACATGGGTCTAGTAGACATCCTGAATATAATAATGTTTGAAACACACCATTATTCTAAAAAAAGTGCATAAAAAATGAATAAAAGGTATCATCTGAATGATAAAATCTCTTAAATGCTTATTTGGTATGAATGATTTCAAAACCCTATGTATTCCTATTTATGTTTTGTTTATAATAACATTTTTATTACAATTGGAAATGTGTTTTGTTTTACTTTGAATTGTATTGGATACAGTTATCACTCTATCCAATACAATGCCCTTTGGCATCCTCAGAAAGGGTTAACTTCAAAGTGCACACCTGGAAATCACACTAGGGGCAGATGTGCTCTTTGAAGTTAACCTTATTTACATTTGAATGTCCCACGCCCCCCTCCCGCCTCCCCCCCCCCGATGTGACGTCACGGGGGGGGGGGGAGAGGGGTGGCATCGGCTTGCTTCAGTGAAGAAGCTAGCTAAGCAGATCCACCATGACAGCACAGAACAGTGAGTATGTGCTGCCGGGGATCTGATTTTCTGACCTGACGGCTCCATCTCGTCGTTTGCAATACTGACAAGTCAGTGTTGGACAAGATAGAGAGAGCCGTCAGAAACGCTAGGGGGGTTAAACAATATTGTATAAATATGTACTGAATAATGATAGACCGTCGACGAACAATGCCCCATTTACCCAAGGATCTAATGTTTACGGTAAACTGCTTTCACTTTAATGGTGAATTTCTCCAACCTTCAGGTCATATCTATAGCCACAATATCTTTTAGCAAAGGCTTTAAAAAAAACACACATTTTCTTTTAAATTGTGTTTTTTTTTTTTCATTTTTATTGGCAGAATAAGCCACCCCACGATAAAGTCACCTTCACAAAGTCTGAGAAGAACTTGTAAGACTCCTGAAGAATTACCGTATTTTTCGCACCAGACCATGAGACACACACCATAGATTTGGAGAAAAATTTTGAAAAAAAAAGACAGAGGCACAGGTATTCACATATCAAGTGAAAAAACAGAATGTTCCAGCAAAGTAGGCATGACTGGATCATGAAGTATTCACTCTATATTCCTCCAGCCATGCCAAAAGTTCAGTGCCAGGAGGGAGCATGCTAATCAACTTATGAAAGACACATTTTACAATCTGGCACTGACAACTTACCCATAAGCAGCTATTTACATATTGGGTGAATATGATTCTGTGACACAAAATGTATTATTTTACTGCTAGTCAGACTTTACACCTTGTTGGATCCCTTGGACAAACTAACATAAAGCCTAATAGATTGGGGGAGAGGGGAACACACCCTAGGGGGGGCCAAGCCCTGTGGACTTTAAAGGTGGGTTTATAATCAGATAGCGTTCCAGTCGAGGGATATTGACAAGTACTTTTATTTTACAGCATTGTATCAAAAACACAGAACATTAGCCAGGGATATTTCAAGATACCCAAATGGCTTAAGCAACATACAATTAATAGAATCACAGTGTCTCATCCATACATACAAACAGTTCAAGGTTATAAAATCTAAATATTAAAATCCAGAAGTGGAGAGTCCAAACGGTCGTGCCCAAGCGTTTTCCCTACGCGTTTCGTCCCTCTGAGGGGACTTGTGGTCTTGGGGACCTTCCGGTATTCAAGGTCACTCAGCGTTGCTTTGAGGTGAGGCTGTAATTGATCGTTATGCCCGAGGCTTCCGCTCCAACCCTAGGAAGACACCCAACAAAGGTCCAGTGCCCGGCAGTGCGTCCCCACCGGGAAACACTTGTTCTCTGTAGGAGAGCTTGTCTGTTCTATTATTTCACTTGTCCAGTCCTTAATAAGTCATACGGTCAGCATTGTCCTTGGTCCCTGGAGTTGGTCACCGGTAGGGCTGTCTTTGGGTCCGTCTTTCACAATGGAAATCTGGGGTATCTGAGCTGGTCTGTCCTTTCAGTGTCGGCTGATGGATCCTATAACATAACATATAACATAAAACCTAGTTCTTGGTGAAGCCCGAACTCTTGGCCCCTTCTTAGTACTTTCTTTATAAACCATGCCTGTGCACTTCCTCCTTTCCAGATTATTGTGCTCAGAAAGAGGGGGATGATCTCACTTGATCAGAAAACGTGCCGTCCTCCCAACTAAAAATTCAAGGAAATTTTTACACACTTGTACATGCAGAGTCTACATATATCTGTGTGTATGAAATTGTTCCCACTCCAACAAAATTGAGGGGGCGGGTAAAGGGATTTTAAAGGCATCAATGTACAAAGGTAATGCTTAAATAATGTCCATAATTTTAATAATAAAATCCATGATCACAAAAAGGTGTATCCATCCATATATTGTTATGCCACAGGTCCCGGGTTGGCACGGGGGTACTAGGAGCAAGGATTCTAAGCCACCTGAGGGTCTTCCCCCAGAGCCCCCCAACGGGAGTTAGGCAGGGATCCCTTGAGGGGACCCTGTTGACTTTTCCCGCACTCAGGTG
>CM070039.1:6943160-6955827 GCA_036250615.1 Ptychadena robeensis
GGGAGGCTAAGGTGGGGTTCGCCAGCCTAACCTGTCCGGATGGTCCTGGATCCTGACATATATAAATCATATACGTTTTTGCTTCTGGATGCGTTTCGCGATAAAGCGCTTCTTCAAGAGAAGAAAAGGACAATTGGGAAAGTTAGGTAATTGGTTATGACCAGATCAGGATAATTTGATTGGAACCAGTATTGGTTTCTATGGGGTGATAACTTCACTCACCTTATCAAATATTTGCCTGTGAAAGGGAACTAATGCCTGCCATACACATGCCAATAAGCAGCAGATTTTTCACCTGACCGACGGACGTGCGCGCTCACGCAGTCGGTCAGCGGAAAAAGCGGCCGCTTATCGGCGTGTGCCTCCATCGAGGCGACAGATCCCTGTCGCCCCACACCTCGGCCGGCCAGAGAACGGACATGTCCGATATTCTCTGGCCGATGCAAGCCGATGCCATAAGCTTCAATGAAGACCGGCGTCTTCATTAAAGCTAATGGCCGGCACACAAAGGGTGCCGGCCGACTGAAGCAGCGCCATAATGCACAAGGAGGCAACCGTGATGACGTCATCACGTTTGCATTCCGGTGCATATCGCAGCATGTCTGTCGGCACCCATCTGTGGGTGTATGGCAGGCATAAGCCTGAACCTAGATTGTTACATTGTGTCTCTCCATAAAATGGACAAATAAACCAAATAAAATAAAGATAGTTGAGCTCTCTATTGAAATTAACCAAAATGTTTGACTGCTGGATTGATTGTATGTTCCTTTCCCACTTTTGATCGATCATGGCATACGCATTCCTAAAAAGCCTTTGTTCCCTTGTCTTTACAAAAAGAATATTAACCAGTTTTCCATATTACCAGAGACCAAGATGAGAAGCGTTCTCCAACTTTAACATATATGCCATCAGTATTTCGTTTTGGCTGTTGGATCACGCAAGCTATATTACAGTAAAATCTCTACATCATTCTAAATGTTACAAACCTAGGAGCTCAACCTGTGGCCCGGGGGCCATGTGGGCGTTCCTTGGTGGCCCCCCTTGGTCTTCCACTTATGGCCCCCGAAACCTACTGCTAATGCATAGGGCATAGAAACTCATCTGTCCTCGTCCCCCAGGATCTTCTTCAGGAGGGAAGAGGAGGAGAGAAACTTGCTCTGGCTGAGCACATGAAAGCCAATCAGCAAGCCAGATAGCGCCTAAGCAAGTCCCTCACCTGTTTTATTCTTCCTGCTCTAAGAATATCCCGTTGTATGAAGATTAGTGCCTCTGCTCCCACTATTCCACCAACAAACGGGGGATTATTGTATGTGGCACATAACCTCAGAATAGGGGGATATAACTTTTCATTCAAAGGTTATGTGCCCCATAGATATCATCAAAAGCTTTGAAGATATCTATGAGGCAAGTAAACTTTGAGGATATATATGACACAAAATGTGCATTACCATACTACAGTGTTTCCGAATACTTAAACAAGTTTTGTTATTTAAAAATGAAAAAAAATGTCTTCTCACTATGCCTGCTCGCATTGTTTCATTATAAAAATGCTTATACAAGTCAGTAAAATTGAAAATGTTGTGTGCAGCCCCTTGATCATGCCGAGGGCCCTCCATATCAACTCAGTTGCCCACCACTGTTACAAACAATAAGCAGACTTCACTCAGAAACCAAAAAAACCTTGGTTTAGTTCAGATTTCATCTACTGAGAGTTGGGCACTCAAAGAAAAAAATGTTTCACCACTTATAATTGAAAACATGGGAAGGTCTAATGGACAAAGGCCGGGAACAAGATATGATCAAGATACAATTTAGGGTTAAGGGTAGGGCTAGCCATACACAGGTCGATTCGATTTTCTTGCAAGCGTCGATCGGATTTTAAATAAATCGATTCTTTTCAAGGAATCAATTTATTTAAAGAAATCGATTCCTATGAAATTGATTCCTTCAGGTATTAATTCCATTTGTACGATCGTCCAAAATTTACCAACATGTCCGATCACTTTTTTTGATCAATTTTATGTTCGATGCTGATTACTTTAAAGGTAAGAGGCATGTCATTACTGCTGTTCAATTACCTGAAAACCTGTTGCCCGGTGAATGCCACATATTGCTGGTCAGTTTTCCCGGTGAATGCCACATAATGCTAGTTAGTTTTCAGGTGGTTGCCACTAGAGATGGTCGAATTTTTTTTCATAAATTCTAACATTTCGACGATTTCGAGCTAATTGCTAAGCCCCTGAAGATTGTATAATCACCAAACTTGCTAGAGATGTAGAGAAGGGTTGGTGGTATACTACAAAAAAGAAGTATGTCACAACACAACACAACACAAATAGTTTTTTCACATATTAAGTTCAAAGTCAAGTAAAAATTTCAAAAATTTGAATTTTGACTTTCATTTTGAACTTAATTTATGCAAAAACTACATGTGCTAGAGCAAAAAAAAAAATTTTAAATGTTCCCCTAACCCTCCTCTATATGTGCAGCAATTTCCGTGATGATACCATTATCAGAGGCTTTGCAATCAGCTCACATAGTTAGCAAGTCGAAAAATTCAACCATCTCTAGTTGCCACCCAAGTATCCAACTACTGCAAAGAACAGTGAGGCTGTGCTACCAGGGTGGCTGCTGACTGTATGATTAAAGCCTAAGTATATCATTAGGAAATAAATAACTGTACAAGTTTCTGATGGGTTTTCTAGATATTTCATGTGGGGACACCATGCATGCGCAGAGACTGTGGGAATGACCAGGGAGCTATCAATCTGCTTGGCATCTGAAACTTTATTTTGTCTCTGGACTTCAAAGTTCAAAGAGACCCCCCTTCATGGGACACTTGACCCTTCTTGGGGAGAGAAGGATTTAACACAGTGGAGTATACACTGTTCAGGTAACTATGTGGTGTTATTTCTAGACCTTATCATTCAAATCCCCTCTGGATGGCTTAGAGGTTCTTGGGACCTCTGCACTTATTCAAAAGGGTGGGGAGTGGAATCCAGGGTTCTGCTTTTTAAAAGGGAACCCCTGACACTCAATCAGCCCCACCTGAGCCCCCAAAACGTCTGGCCATTGTTGTGGGTAAGAGACCCCCTTAGCTTAATGAGGGGTCTCCTCCTTGTTGAGGTATGGAATGGGGCCCCTTTTCCTGTCCTTTTTAGGCTTGCTAAAAGGGGTCTGGTATGCTCTGGAGGCCCTCTTTTTCCAAAGCTTACCAGACCCTATGCCAGCAGGGGAACTGGTATGTTCTGGGTAGGACCCCACGCTGTTTGTGGTCTTTTCCATAGCATATCAGACCCTATGCTGAAAGGGGGTCTGATATGATCTGGGGGGGGGGCACACTTTTGTTTGTCTGTTTAAATGTCATTTATAGATCCAACTCTTTATTTTTTAATGGATGGGGGTGTGTGGCCAGGTCGGGAAACATTTATATATTGGTTGTACTGCACCATCGGATTGTGGGGTGACAGTACAAACTTTGCCTATATGTCAAGTATGGAAGGTAAATTGAACATCGGAGGTTTGGCCATCTCTAGTAATGGCTGATTCATAAGACTTCAGCACTAGTGATGATCGCGAGTATTCAGATTCCGAATATTAATCGTGAATATCGTCAATTCGGAAATTCGCGAAGATGGTGATTGGGGAATATTCGCAATTCCGGATATTCGGTATTTTTTTATCCTGCCCCTTCCCTCTCAATGTGGAGTGGACGAATGGGAAGGGCTGCAACAGGCTAGCAACACCATCAACAGATTTTTTGATGAATATTGGGGATGCGAATTTGCGAAAAGTCGTCACGTTTAAGAATTCGCATCAAAATTCGCACCATGTAACCTATATCGGCGCCGCGAACTTCGCGTCCAAACTCCGATATTCGCAATACAAAAAAAAACAGACATTTGCCGAAGTGCCCGAATATTCCTCCGAATGTTTCCATACCATTTTGCGCATGCCGGCGAATACGAGGTTTGCCTATCCCGCCGCTCATCCTATTCAGCACTAAACCTACTACTCCCTGCCCCTGCCCTTCGGATCCAGCAATGTCTATTGGTGAATGTTCTATTGTGAGCAGTATTGCCTGAGGAGAACAGGTACAGAGTCATAATACAGAGGTTCTACAGAGACACCGAGAGCCTTCAGTTGAATCGATAGATTTTCCTGGCCCTACGAGGTAATACAAACTTGGATGGTTGTTCATGTACTCCCCTCTGTTGCTCTTTACACTTCTCATTCCATATTCCACAATATATCTGGGATAATGTGCCTAACATGTTCCCCTCCTGCCTATTGTTTAAGGAGTAATCGCTAGAGAATTCCCTTGGGAATAAATATAAATTGGCCTATAAGATAAGTCTCATTAGTTGTGGCGCATCTTCTTCCGAATAATGTTGCTTAAAGGAACTGATGGTTTTTTTATGTTTTTTTTTTCCCATTGTGATTACAGGAATGCCATTTAGACTACCTACCGGATTTTTCGGACCATAGGATGCACGTTTTTCAGCCGCAAAATTGGGGGGGGGGTCCGCCAAATGCCGCGACCGCCCTCCCGCGGCATGGCGATTAGCGGGGGCTGTCAGTTGAGAGATGCCCGGGCCGGTGTCCCGTTCTCCCCCACTGTACTGTAGTAATGGCCTATGCCACAGCGCTCAAAGCCCCTGCTGGCTAGGCAATGGAGAGAGAGAGCTGATGAACTGGCCATCTATACCTCTCTCCTGTGCGTGGACTGCAATCACTCTGCATCTCCCCCCGGACACAGTAACACGCCAGCCGGAGAGGAGAGCTGTTACGGACCGGTGGCCACACCCCTGGTTAGCGGCAGGGGTGGTCAGGTGCCGGGAGCTAGGCCAACCGGGGTCTCTTCCCCCAGAGCCCCCCTAGCGGGAGATAGGCAGGAATCCCCTTGAGGGGACCCTGTGGTCTTTCCCGCACCCGGTTGGCCCAGGTCCTGCTTCCCAACCTTACCCCCCCGGAAGGTGTAGCGACAGGTCCTCGGTTGGGTCCCTTTAAGGGGGAAGGCAGTAGAGTGAGTCGGGGTCACAAGCAGTGGCGAGGCAGGCGGCAATCCAGAGTAGTCAGTATCCCAGGCGTAGATGCGGGCAGGGCGGCAGACGGGAAGAGGTAGGTCCGTTAACAGCACAGGTCAGGAGGTCCGGAAGTCAGAAGTGTGGTCAAAAACAACGCGGGTTGGTACAACGGGTAATCAGGTTCAGAGTTTGGTAAAGCAGGGTCACACAGCAAGCTGGCAATCATCCGCAACAGGACTGCGCTAGGAGTGACCAGGGTTATCTAGGAAGTGAGTCTCCAGCTCCACGCCCCAGGGGGGGCGCGACCCGGGACCCCACTTCCCCGCCTGTGATCATTAAAATTCGGGTGCGACGGCTCTCGCTCGTGCTCGCGCCTGCGCAGGACGAGTGGGCCGGCCAGAAGACCCAGGATCCCCGCGACCTAAAGGGTGGTCCCCGCCCATGCCTGGGCACCTCACCAGGTGAGGAGCCGCGAGACTGAGGGGATGCTGCGCGGGTGTCCTGCATAACCCCCCCCCCCAAGGCCGGACTCCCGCGGGCAGGGGACCGCAGGCTGGTGCCGGGCAGGCGCACATGAGAACGGGCGACCAGGTCAGGCGGCGTGAACCCCACCAGCCGGCACCCAGGAGGCCTCCCTCCAGGCCCAAACCCCTCCAACGACGCGGTACTGAAGTCCACCCGCCCCCTGACACCGAGACGGGAGGCTGGACTCCACCTCGTACTCCTCGCCCCAGCAGGGTACCCGGAGGAGGCGGGGTGGAGAACGTCCAGGGAACGGATCCACCCAACAGGTTTTAAGAAACCGAAACGTGGAACCTGGGTGCACCCGCAGAGAGACGGGGAGACGGAGTCTAACCGCCCTGGGGTTTACCAGGCGCTCCACAACATAGGGCCCCAGAAAGCGACGGAGCCCCGTCTATAGGGGCACCGTAGACGGATGGAGGAGGAGGAGGCCATACCTTATCACCCCGACGCGGAGGACCGGGAACGGAGCCGCCGGCGGTCAGCGATGGCCTTCATCGTCTGCCGAGCACGCAGAAGGTGATCCCGAGCGCTTGCCCAAGTCGCTGAAGAGCCGACAACCGATCACGACACTGGCCGGAACCGTAGCTCCGGAACGAAACTGGCAGGAAACGAGTGGTGGAAACCATGCGTTCAAGAAAAAGGCGAGTAGGGTCGTGGCGGAAGTAGGGTGTTATTGTAGGAGAATTCCGCCACCGGGAGGAGAGAGGACCAGTCATCCTGAGCATGCGGAGACAAACAGCGGAGGTAACGTGTTCCATTATTTGGATTCATTCTTTCACACTTTCCGTTGGGACTGGGGGTATCCCAGAGGTGAGGGATGAGGAGAAACCGAGTAACCGAGGCCCTTCCTTCCAGACCCCAGAGTACCTGCGACCCCCGGTCCGTGACGATGTCAGTGGGGATACCTGTACCCGCACGACCTCTTTAGGAGACACAGCCGCGGTCCCTCTGCGGCCGGGGGATGAAGGTAGAGCCACCCAAGAGCCATCTTTGTAAATCTGTCGATAACGGTAAGGACACCGTGGCCGAATTCGCGGGAGGTAGATCGGTGGACAACAATCCATAGAGCGAGACTGCGACCAGGGTCGTTCGGGAAGAGCAACAGGAGTAGGGAGACCGAAAGGACGGTACCCTAGGGGTTTGTAGATCGGCGGCACAGACTGGACAGACAACACATAGTCCTTACTGGCCCTTGGCCCAGGGTCGGCCACCAGAACTGGGGCGCTGAAGGAGGTCAGTGGTCCTTTGGACTCCGAAGTGGCCGGCGAGGGGCTGGCATGACAATGAGCTCCAGCCCTCCTGTCTCGAGCCGATGCAGGGAACCTAGTGGAGGAATCTTTCCCACAACACCCATCACGACTGCTAAGTCCTGGTGTGAGAAGACTCGGAACGCTCACCTCTCTCAGCCTCCCTGCGAGATTGGTTCCAGGGGCAGGAACTGACGATCTTGGCAGAATGGAACAGGTCTCGGAGGTAGAGGGGTACCTGGGTACCATGCGGGAGAGCGCATCTGGCCTCCGGTTTTTACTTCCTGGGGTTAAGGTCAGATGGAAATCCGAATCGGCAAAGAAAGGGGCCCAGCGGTGCCGTCCTGGGATTCAACCGTTTTGCTTTCCTCAGTAGCTGGAGATTTCTTATGGGTCGGTAAAGATAATTATTGAGTGTTTTGGCCCCCTCCAGGAGGTATCTCCCATGTCCCCAACGTCAGCCTCATGGCTAAAAGTCACGGTCCCCGACACTGTAGTTTACATCTCCGCCGGGGAGTTGCGGGAGTAGAAGAGACTGGGGTGAAGGGTGTTGTTTGACCTGATCTCTGTGACAGAACGGCCCCGAGGGCGATCTGGAGGCGTCCACCTCCAAGACTAGGGTCATTCCGGGTCAGGGTGGCTTGAGGATGGGCGCTGACGTGAATTGGGACTGTGAGGTATCAACGCGGATTGGGCGGTTGATGACCAGGCGATCTGGTCTTGGTGCTGGTGTTGGGTTAAGGGGAGGCACTATCTGGAGAACCCCTGAATGACGCGCCTAAAGTTGGCGACCCCCCAGAACCTCTGGACGGCCTTTCGGGTCCGGGGTAGGGCCAGCGGTGATGGCGGGAGACCTCTGCTTTGTATCCATGGGTGATACCTTCGGTGGATATCAGGGGCCCCGGAACGGTATGGTGGTTTGTTCAAAGACACTTTTTTCCCCGCTTTTGCTAGAGGGAGGGTGTGGTCCCTCAGCCGGTCAAGGACTTTCCCCGCATATGGACCACGGTGTTGTTCTAGGGTCTCAGAGTATCACAAGATGTCGGCCAGGTAGACTATGACAACCTGTCCTAGGAGGTCGCGAACACGTCGTTTTAACCGCTTGAAAAGGGGCTGGGGCCTTGCAAAGCCCCACAGGCATTACCAAGTACCGAATGGCCGAGTTTGGTCTGGAAAGCGGCCTTCCATTCGTCCCAGGGCGCATAGCGGACAAGAGTGGTAGGCTCCCTCCCCGAAGGCAAGGTTAGAGAAGATCTTGGCTGAGTGGAGGCGGTGGGTCAAGTCCAGCTAGGAGTGGAAGAGGGACCGATTCTTACGGTTATGGCGTTTAACTGCCGGTAGTCAGGGTTATAGGCCGGAGGGATTGGTCCTTGTTTTGAACGAAGACTCCCGCCCCGGCAGGGGTGTGGATCTCCGTATGAACGCACCCTCTTCCAGAGCGGGTCTCCGATATATTCTTTCAGTACCTGGGACTCCTTCTCTGCGAGGGGTGTATCTGTGTCCCTAAGGATTTTTAGCGCCCTGGAGTAGCTCACTAGGACAGCATAGGCCATGGGGCGGTAACCGGTCAGCCCCCTTCTTGCTAAACTCAAGGAATGCATGATACTGAGGAGGTACGAAGTGCAGTCGATGATCCTCTGTGAGCGCGAGGAGGGGTCGGTTTGGGGTGTATGGCATGGAGACCCTGGCAGTACTCCGATCGAACAGGATGTTGCCTTTGGCCCATTCAATGGTGGATATGACGGAGAACCAGGGTAGACCCCACACCACAGGAATAGCTGGAGACGGACTGACAGAGAACTGTTCTCTCGGTTGTCCAGAGGTGGGCGGGCGTGTGAGGTGACGGTGTCTCCCATGTGGACGGGACCCGGGGAAGGCGGGAGCCATTGCGGGCGTAGAGGGTACGGAGACGCCTTTTCAGGAGGGTGGAGTCGTGGGGCGTCGGCGAAGAGGCATCTATGAGCAATCGCGGCGCCCGAGTCTAGGATGGCCTCATCCTGATATCTCCTGCGGGACCCCGTAAGAGGCGAGGTAACGACAGGTGTGAAGAAAACCCCAGGGGTACGTTGAGTCCCGGGGCCATTTGACAGCACAGCCTTACCGGACGGGCGAACCGACAGGTACCGCAGCCGGTGTCCCCGCGTTCGCCGCCGTAGAGGCAGAGATTGTCCCGGAACCGTCTTTCACGTTCTCCTGGGCTCAGGGAAGGTCGAATGCCCCAACTGCATGGGCTCAGGAGACGTTCTCCGCGGCGCGGCGAACACGGGTCCCCGGGTGAGTACACTGGAACGGGACGAGCAGGGCCTGATGAGGGCGATCCAGAACCCATTCCGCTCCGCTCGGCGCTCTCTTAGGCGTCGGTCCAATGTCCAATTGTCAGATCGCTAAGAGTTGCAAGGGTCTGTGGGACCCGCCCACCGCGGGGCCCCCCCCCCCCCCCCCCCCCCTAACTCATCTTTTAGTGTTTCTGAAGCCACCCTGAACTGGCCGGTGCGTAGCGACGAGTCGTTCCACTCAAGCTCCGACGCGCAATCTGAGCGAAGTCTCGGCCACATTTCTTCTCCGGCAGGGGCGCGACCCTGGCGTAGAGCTTCGGATGGGGTGTCACGGTCCCACTTCTCCGCGGGGATCGCTGTACAGTTGTCGCGAGTTCGGGACAGAATGCCTCTACAGTGAGCAGCGCTGGGTCGCTCTGTTTGGGGCCAGTTAAAGGCCCACCCCGTTGTGGGCTCACCCTGTAGGAGGGACACGATAGTACCCGGGACCTTATGCGCGCTCATCAGAGAAAGTCCTGTGTAGTAGGGAGAAATGGAGTAGGCGAGGCGCTCTTGAAGGTGTCAAGTCCGCCCTCCCCGCAAAACCCTGGTGGGGTAGTGGAAGCCTTGGGTTCGGGGTGCGATGGCGGGTGCTGGCCGCAACGATTGGGAGGCGGTTGAGGTTTGAGCCCGGGCTTCTTGTAGGCTGGCCGGACCGAGAGAGTTGATCACGTACTTGTCTGCAGCGAGCTTCCTGAAATCTTCCCCGGGATAGACATGGCTGGATGGATTCTGTGTACGACCGGTGGCCACACACCTGGATGCGCGCGGGTGTCAGGTGCAGGGAGTCCTAGGCCACCCGGGGGTCCTTCCCCCAGAGCCCCCCTAGCGGGAGATAGGCCAGGAATCCCTTGAGGGGCCCTGTGATCTTTTCCCCGCACCCGGGTGGCCCAGGTCCCTGCTTCCCTAACTTAACCCCTCCAGGAAGGGGTAGCGCAGGTCCTGCGGTGGGGTCCCTTTAGGGGAAGGCAGTAGAGTAGTCGGGGTCACCAGCGTGGTCCGAGGCGGCGGCCATCAAGAGTAGTCCCGTATCCAGGCGTCGATCAGGGCAGGCGGCAGACGGGAAGAGTAGTCCGTTACGCCAGGCACAGGCCAGGAGGCCGGAAGTCAGAAGTGGTCAACAACAAAGCAGGGGGTGGTACCCGGGTATCAGGTTCAGAGTTTGGTAAAGCATGGGGTCACACAGCAAGCTGCAATCCATCCCCGCAAGGACTGCTAGGAGTGGACCAGGTTTATTAGGGAAGGGTCTCCAGCTCCACCCCACAGGGGGGGGGGCGCGACCCTGGAGACCCACTTCCTGTTGATCATTTAAATTCGGCGGCGGGCGACGGCTCTCGCTCGGCTCGCGCATGCGCCGCGGCCCGCCCGCGCCGGGAGGCGCGTCGCCCGCGCACCGCGCAGGACGATGGCCTGCCGGCAGAAGACCCATATGACCCCTGGAACCTAAAGAGGTGCCCCATGCTGGTGCACCTCTACCAGGTGAGGAGCCGCGAGACTGAGGGGATGGCTGAGCGGGGTCCTGACAAGAGCAGAGACTGAGAGGAGAGACTCTGCAGCTGTTGGCTCCGCTTCCTGACGATCAGTGTGGAAATGACATTGTGCTGAGAGTGTACTGCTGCTAGTGACACCTACTGGCTGAATTGAAAATTGCATAAATTGAATTCATTGCATTAACCCAATTGATGAGAAAACTTATTACATTATTTGCTTCTGGTTTTCCTGCTTTTAAAACTGGGTGCGTCTTATGGTCCGAAAAATACGGTAAATACTTTGAGAGGATAGCAAACTTTTCATACTCATACTAAATCAGTTTGCTGGGTTACTTACTGTGCATGGGCCTTAACACCAGTAGGGAGGGAAGGAAAGTTCTTGTCCCCATCCAAAGTAAGCAGTCTGATCTAGAAATGAGAAAAAACGATTTCTGGGCCAATTTTAAGGGAGCACTTTCGATTTGCAGTGCTTTTGCGGCAGATCGATCGCCGCAAGAGTGCACGGTTCACAATGACTTATATGTCCGGTACACAGCCAGGGTCGGAGTTCAATAGTTTCCTTAAGGGGGCCTCACTTCCCATAACTCAACAGTATCTGTATGGTTAGGGAAGCCTTCCACTTCCCAGTCTGCCCTGGTGCTGTGATCCTTTCCCAAGCCTCTTTGGTAAACTCCCTGGCACTGCTCAAGTACAGGGGGAAGATCACAATTTGTGCCAGTGTCCATGACATTCTTCCAGTTGTATCAGGATTTCAGCAAACAACATAACTGTGTGTCAATCTTTAATGCACAGAAGAACCCCCCCCCCTCTGTACATGTTCTGTAGACGACACGTACACACACTTATATATATATACACACACGCTGTATATTGTGCTTTATATTGGCTGTTTGCCTAGAGATCTTCTTTAAATTATCCATCAACTTTAAAGGCTTACATATGGAAACGTTTTCCCCTCTTGTCTCACGCAGTTTCACATCATTCCCAAGCTGCCATGCATGCAAATAATCACCACGTTTACCATTATATGATGGAAATTTAGCAAAATAGTTTATCAGTGAGTTTAAAAACCCTTAGACATCAACATGTAATTGTTAAGAACTGTTTCTATCCCTCCAGTGCCAACAATCAAACCCAAATCCTCCAGAGAAACGGATTTGTGGTTCCAGAGAGATAAATAGAGTTTTCGGTAGAATTGTGTCCATCTGTTGTATCAGGGCTGCACAACTCCCTTCCTCTAGTGCAAGAAATGATCTTATTTTTATTATTTTTCATGGTAGTTGGTCATATGGTCATGACATATTAAACCCATGGTAATTGTGCCTATTCAAGTAGAATAATACCAGATCAGCATATTTCTGATATTGGAACTGTTATGGGAACTGCTTTTTGCATATGGTTATTTTTCTTTGTTGTCCTATTGAGGAGGCCTATTTTAACAGATACAATTTTTAATATATGACTATTTCCACCATAACTATGGGCCCAAAGACTATTACCACTGTAGTGTGGTACCAATGACAATGCAGGGTAATGTCCCCTTTAATTTTCTGGACCGTGATCCTCCTGGGTTCCCAGAGTTCCCACCTGCGGAAGCTCAGCAAGAAGGAGTCTGATGGAGTGGAGGTAACTGGGCATGCGATCCACCTTGAGACTCATTACCTGCCTCAGTCTGGTCATG
Source organism: Ptychadena robeensis (assembly GCA_036250615.1). Classification (NCBI taxonomy): domain Eukaryota; kingdom Metazoa; phylum Chordata; class Amphibia; order Anura; family Ptychadenidae; genus Ptychadena; species Ptychadena robeensis. The sequence goes on from CM070039.1 coordinate 6,955,446, forward strand.
CGGGCAGCCAGGGAACAAAATAGCTTACACTGTTTCTGAATGCCCCAGTTATGTATGCTCCTTACCAGGTCCCGTCTCTACCTTTGCAAGGTCTCGGTGGGTGGGCTGGGAGCCCCCGGTCTCTAGTGAAAAATCAGTTAAATACTGTAAAGGCAGTAGACAAATTGTGTCTCTATTGGGTTGGATTGCCAATGGGGATTCTTGATTGGCAAACACAACCCAGAACAAATAGACAAAATACCCAGATATGAACACAAAATTTTTTAATCCAAAGCAGACATGATTTTCTGGTTAAAATTTAATTAACTTGAACAGGACACACTGTCCATACAGGGAGTGCAGAATTATTAGGCAAATGAGTATTTTGACCACATCATCCTCT
>CM070039.1:6960673-6975784 GCA_036250615.1 Ptychadena robeensis
GCGCACCATAGACTTCAAGTTATCAAGAAAAATGAAAACAGTTAGTGGCAGCTATGAAGAAGGGCAAAACAGGGATAAACTCTCCCCCACCCCAAATCATGGGGATTTTTTACAGAAAGTAATTTACATATAAATAGTGATTATATATGCTGGCGACACATATACATATAAAGGGGGTTCTGAGAGTCTCTTGTTTGCCTAAATGAACTTTTCAGCCAGAAAACTTAAAGAAATATTGACCCCTTGTGGGACACATTTTATTAAAACACAGCATTTACACAAAAACACAATCCAACTAAGCGTGGGGTTGTACACAGGAGTGTATAAAGTATTTCAAAGAACACCATATGCATCAGGAGAAGGAAAAGGGGTCTCCCACAAATGGTGGCCCCCGGTTCTCCCCTCCTACAATTAAGATTAGAATAATGCATGGGACTTGTTCCGACGCGTTCGTCTTTTAGGCTCTTTTCAAGAGAGCCCGTGCTCTGAAAATATCAAACCTTTTTAGATTTTTTATACACATATCATTTTATGTCTATGTTTGAGGGAGGATGATGGGTTTAGTTACGTCCTGCTTTCTTTTTGGTTTTAAAATTCTCCGTTTTTGTACTTAGAGTTTGAATGTTCTTTCTTTTAAGAAGGGGGTGGGGGAAGTTCCCGACCTGAAAATCATAAATAACATAATGAGGGATGCTCTCCCATCACTGCGCAAATCCACATTCGTCCAACAGAGCGATTCCCCAAATGGTCCCTATTGTTGTGTCTAATGTCTTCTCTTATCCCCCTCCTATCTTGTGTGTTCCCCAATACTAATAAGTGTGGGCTGGAGAGTAATATATAGGTGAAAGCACCTCAATAAAAACACATCAATAAAAAAATGGTGTATATAAACTAAAAAAAAACATGCGTGTATTTGTTGTTAATGGATGTGGGAGTGTATGTATGTATAGGGAGAGGTGTCAGTGAAGTGTATCTAGTTGGTAGGGATGTGACTGGTGTGTGTATAAGAAGTCTGTGTGATTGGACTGGGAATGTTGTGAATGTTGGTTTGTAGTGACTATTTGTGTGATTCTCTCCTGTGAGACGAATTTAAATATTAAAGTGCTACAGTGCTAAAAATGGTGTGTGTGTTAAAAAACCATCCAGCCTCTTTTTCTAGGTGGTGTAGTCACCCAGATCAAGTGTCCAAAAGTGCTAAGTGCTTTCTACCAATGTTAATCAGTGGCTAACAGTGTTGGTCCCATCTGGGAGATCACCAAAAGTTTAGCCTACCTTGGTGCCCGCACAGCGTCCAGAGGGAGTCCCAGTCAACAATGTTCTTTTGCTGCGATCCTGTCCTCCAAAAAGGTCCTGACACCCGCCCCTCCGACCACCAATGCTCCATGATCAGGAGGAGACGGCGCGCTCCTTAAAAAGAGGCGCCGCCGCCATTCCCCCCAATCACGGAGATGGCGGCACCTGTTGCACGCGGAGACACCCAGTGTCTCACCTGCATGTGTACTAGGCGGTCAATGTGGGGCGCGGCGCCGGGCACATGACGTCACCACGTCTGAGCGCCGTGGACTGACGTCACCGCGCGCGCCGTACGCCGCGATCCACTGAAGCCAAGGTGCTGTTGGTCACAGAGGCCATGTTGGTGCACCCATTTGGGGTGCACTGGGGCCAGTGCTTTGGTGATGGAAGCAAGAGGGGCGGGACCAGTACATCAGCGGAGGCAGGATGGCAGCAACACATTTATGCATCTTGGTTTGTATACACAAAGGGATTTGAAAAATTCCAATCTTAGTTTGATTTTAGGAGCATTTAGTAGCTTGACCTAAAATCCGACATAAGCTCCACCAACTCATCCACCACGAGCTAGAAACAGACACATAGATTTTTTTGGTTTGAGAGGGGGCTGGGTGGGGCGACGGTAAACACAACCAGGCTAGGCGATCGAGACACAGCAACCCACACATCAAAGAACCGTAAAAGCTAAATAATTTAAACAATTATACATTATTTTAATTCAATGCAATAATATTTTTAAAAATCTTTATATCTTTTTTTGGGCTACATACTTTTTTCCTGGTCTCTATAAAAAGACACCAAGATGTATTTGTGTGCAAATGAACATATTGAGAACTGGTGCCAATCATATTGGTTCCTGTATATATGGATTCTTTGCTACTCAAGGAAAGATTTAAAACTAATCATCTCATCAAGCCTGGAGCCTCAGTTGCTCTCAGTCTCTGAATCCATTTTGTCTCGGCTGTAATATCTTTTGTCGAGGTCGCCCCCCCTGGGCTCTGATTCACCTTTTCTAGGACTACAAAGTCCACAAACTCGTGTTCTGCCCTGTGTTTCAACATACATGTCTCACTACTGGGTGATTATTCTCCTTTCTGATATTATTGATGTGATCATACATCCTCTTTTACGGGGCTTATTGTTTCCCTATGTAAAAGGATTTGCATTTACATGACAGTAGGTAAAAAAAAACCCCTCTGTTTCACAGTCGGCAAGAATTAGGCCTATGGGGATCTTCGACAAGAAGATATTACAGGCGAGACAAAATGGATTAGAGGACTGAGAGCAACTGAGGCTCCAGGCTTGAATGAGATGATTAGGTTTTAAAATTTTCCTTGAGTAGCAAAAGAATCCATATATACAGGTACCATATGATTGGCAACCAGTTCTCAATATGTTCAGTTGCACACAAATAATCTTGGTGTCTTTGATTAGAACCAGAAAAAAGTATTGTAAAGCCAAAAAAAGATATAAGATTTTTTAAAATATTATGGCCAGATGATTAAAATAATGATAATTTTAAGTATAAAAAGTATTGTGTGTGAATTGTGAAATGTTATGTAGAGGTGAGGGGAGGGAATAAATGCTCCTAAATTGCTCGCTAAAATCAAACTAAGATTGGAATTTTTCAAATTCCCTGTTGTGATATACAAACCCAAGAGCATAAATTGTGTGGTGACATCCTGCCCTCCGCTGATGTTACTGGTTCCCGCCCTCTTTGGCTTCCAAGCCAGCACTGGCCCCACTGGCCCCAGGTGCAACCAAATGGGTTGCACCAACATGGCCGCTGTGACAAACAGCACCTTGGCTGTCAGTGGAGCGCGCGTACGGCGGCGGCGTGGTGACGTCAGTTCACGGCGCATCTAGCTGGTGACGTCATGTGCCCGCGCGGCCGCCGCCCCACATGAACCGCCTATTACACATTAGGTGAGACAATGGGTGTCTCCCACGGTGCCAAACAGGTGCCTGCCATTCTCCTGATTGGGGGGGAATGGACGGGGCCGGCGCCTCTTTAAGGAGCCGGCCGTCTCCTCCTGATCAGGCATTTGGTGGTCGGAGCGTGCGGGTGTCAGGACCTTTTTGGAGGACAGAGATCGCAAGCAAAAGAAGCATTGTGTATGAGGGACTCCCTCTGGACGCTGTGGGGCACCCAAGGTAGGCTAAAATTTTGGTGATCTCCATAGATGGGACCAACACTGTTAGCCACTGATTAACATTGGTAGAAAGGCACTTAGCACTTTTGGAAACTTGATCTGGTGGACTACACCACCTAGAAAAAAGGCTGGATGGTTTTTTACACACACAACCATTTTTGCACTGTAGCACTTTAATATTTAGAATTCGTCTCACAGGAGAAGAAGAATCACACAAATAGTCACTAACACCAACACTCACACCACATTCACAGTCCCATCACAGACAGTTCTTATACACACACAGTCCACACCCTACCAACTTAGATACACTCACTGACACTCACCTATACATACAATACACTCACACATCCATAACAACAAAATACAAGCAATTTTAGTTTTAGATACACTTTTTTATGATGTGGTTTTTATGGGTGCTTTTCACACTCATCCAGCCACACACTTATTGTATGGGGAACACACAAGATAGGAGGGGGATAAGAGCAGGAAATTAGACACAACAATAGGGACCATTGGGGAATTCGCTCTGGTTGGACGAATGTGGATTCTTTGCGCAGTGATGGAGAGCGATCCCTCATTATGTTTATGATTTTCAAGGTCGGGAACTCCCACCCCCTTCTAAAAAGAAAGAAACATTCAAACTCTAAAGTACACAAAAAACGGGAGAATTAAAACCAAAAAAGAAAGCAAGGGCAGGAACAAACCCATTATCCATCCCTCAAACATAGACATAAAATGATAGGTGATATATAACAAACATGCTAAAAAAGTGGTTGATATTTTCAGAGCACGGGCTCTCTTGAATAAAGTCTCTAGAGACGAACGCGTCGGGAAACAAGTCCCAGTGCATTATTCTAATCTTAATTGTAGGAGGGGAGAAACGGGGCCACCAATTTGTGGGAGAACCCCTTTTCCTTCTCCTGATGCATATGGTGTTGTCGAATGATATCTTTATACACCTGTGTACAACCCAACGCTTGTTGGATTGTGTTTTTGTGGAAAATGTTGTGTTTTTAAATAAAATGTTCCCAAGGGGTCAAATAGTCTTAAGTTCTGGCTGAAAGTTTTAGGCAAACATGAGACTCTCAGGAACCCCCTTTATATGTATAGTGTGTCGCAGAATATATCACATATATATGAAATTACATAGACTTCAATGGTAAATTTTTCTTTATGTCGTAGGCATGTAACTTCCAAAATATGTCCGTACAAGGGTCATATAGACATCCTGACTAAATAATGTTGAAACAAAACAATTATGTTAAAAAAAATAAAAAAAATTTAATAAAAAATGAAAAAACAAAACAAAAATTAGACACAAACATGCTGCTATGTACTAAATATCGCCAAAATAAAAAGTCCCTGATGCCCAGATGTTCCCATTTGCACTTAACCTTTCTAACCTGGTGTGATAAAATCACACCAGGGAAGAAAGGGTTACAGCAACTGGGCACATCTGGGGCATCGGACTTTATTCTGGCGATGTTTATAGTGATGGCGCGAACCCTCCCTGGGGTGTCGCGAACAGGGCGGGGTCGAACTTCAAAGATGTTCGCCGTCCGCTCTCGTTCGCGGACATATTCAAATTCCCCGCCTCTAGCGGGGAATTTGAACGGAGAGAAACGGATGTGACGTCAGTGATGTCACATCCGGTCCGTGGACCGCCACCTGGAACGCACATAGTTCCTGGTTACGGGCGCAGGATGTGACGTCACTGACGTCACATCCGGTTTTTCCGCGGCTTTCTCACTACAAGACCGGCTCTGTAGTGAAAAGATTCTTCCTCCGGCCGGATTACACAGGTTGGATCCTGCCGGAGGAAGAATTTAGACCTTCTTGGCCGGCGAACAGTCGGGTCGAACACCCGTCACGTACCGCCGGCGAGGGCGAACGGCGAACATGCCGTGTTCGCGGCCGGAACTGTTCTCCGGCGAACAGTTCGGCCCATCTCTAATGTTTATTACATAGGGGGAGTTGAAGCCAGTTTTCTTGTAGAAAACTGCTTCAAACTCCCCTATGTAATAAAACTTACTATACTGTTTACAGTTCAAATATCCCGCCGCCTCCCCGAGTGAAGTCATCACGTCATCGGGACGGGGGGGGGGGGGGAAGTCACAAGAAGCAGAGGCATCGAAGAGGCATCGGGACACGGGGAACACAGGACACATGATATGCTATCCTGGAGCCCCGATTCGTACTGGGACGGCAGCCACTGTCCAGTGCTATAGTAGCAGCTGACGCTGGACGAGGGGTGCTGCCGTCCGCACGCTAGGCGGGTTTAAAGTGCCAAAGCAGACATGATGTCCCGGTTTATGCTGAAAGGAGGACGCATTGCATTACAGGTAGTGATGGCCGAACTTCGCATGTCCGTCCCGAACGGGGCAGACGGACTTTTAACAGAAAGTCCGCCGTCCACCCGTTCGCAGACAGATTCAAATTCCCCGCTTAGGAGGGAATTCTAGCAGGAATTTGAATCTGATAACCGGATGTGAACGTCATGACGTCAATCCGGCACTGACGCAAGTCACATCAGATGTCACATCGGGTTTGAGCCGTTTTTTCACGAAAGACGGGTTTCTCATCATCCATAAAAACCTTGGGATATTGAGATATTCTGGCCAGTCTTGACTTTCAGTTGTGTGTCGTTGTGGTGGTCGCTTTCACCTTTCTGTCTCTGAGTATGCACACCTTGTGCTTTTGGCACTCAGTGAGTTGCAGCTTGAAATATGGCCCATTGGATGGCAATGCATTTGGCAGCTGCACGCTTGATTTTCTCAGTCTGACAGTTATTTAGCCTTGTTGTTCCACGTTCTTCGACCTGTGATATTGAATGAAACACTGATTGTAGATGATCAACTCAGAAGCTTGCATTTTAAAAGTCTGCATCCCTCTGCAAGAATCTCACTATTTGACTTTCCTAACGTCAAGTCTCTTTTGACCCATTTTGCCAAAGAAAGGTGTTGAGCATAGACCACACCCTTCTCATTACAGAGATGCACATCACCTATATGCTAATTGGTAGTAGGCTTTCGAGCCTATAAGCTTGGAGTAAGACAACATGTAAAGAGGAGATGTGATCAAATACTATTGCCTAAATTCTGACCCCTTATGGACAGTGTGTCCTGTCAGTTAATTAATTTAACCAGAACATCATGTCTGCTTTGGATTAAAAATTTTGTGTTCTATCTGGGTATTTGTTTTGTCGGGTGTGTTGCCATCAGAATCCCATGGCAATCCACCAATAAGAGACACAATTTGCTATGCCTTTACAGTATTTACTATTTTTCACTAGAGACGGGGCTCCCCCCCACCCACGAGCTGCAAGGAGAGACGGAATGGTAGGAGCAACATAACGGATTCAGAAAACAGTGTAAGCTATGTTCCCTGGTGCCCGCATGACCAGACTGAAGGCAGGTATGGTCTCAAGGTGGATCGCTGCCCAGTTCCTCCATCCATCAGATCCTTTTGCTGAACGCTTCCGCAGGTGGGAACTCTGGCGAAACCCAGAGGATCACTGTCCCGAAATTAAAGGGGACATTCCGGCATTGTCATTGGTTACCACACTACAGTGGTTTAATGTCTTGGGCCCTAGTTATGGTGGAACAGAGTCTATATTAAAAATGTATCTGTTTATTAAAGAAGAGGCCTCCTCAATAGGACAACAAAGAAAAATAACCATAGCAAAAATCAGTTGCCATAACAGTTCCAAGATCAGGACATATGACTGATCTGATATATTCTACTGAATAGGCACAATACCATGGGTTTAATATGTCATGGACCTATGACCAACTACATGAAAAATAATTAAAAATAAGGATCATTTCTTGCACTAGAGGAAGGGTCGTTGTGCAGCCATGATACAAACGATGGACACAATTCTACCGAAAACTCTATTTATCTCTCTGGAACCACAAATCCGTTCCTGGAGGATTTGGGTTGAGTTGGCACTGGAGGGATAGAAGAAACAGTTCTTACAAGTAACATGGTGATGTCTAAGGGTTTTTAAAACTCACTGATAAAAAAAACTTATTGCGAAATTTCCATCATATAATGTAAACGTGGGTTGATTATTTGCAGGCATGGCAGCTTGGGAATGATGTGTGAAAAATGCGTGAGACAAGGAGGGGAACAAGTGTACATAGGTAAGCCTTTAAAAGTTGATGGTCATTTCAAGAAGATCTCTAGGCAAAAACAGGCCAATATAAAGCACATCTACAGCGTGTGTGTTATATATATAAGTGTTGTGTACGTGTCGTCTACAGAAACATGTTACAGAGGGGGGGGGGGGGGTTCTGCTGTGCAGTAAAGATTGGACACACAGTATGTTGTTTTGCTGAAATCCGGATTAACAACGGGAAAGAATGTCATGGACACTGGCACAAATTGTGATCTTCCCCTGTACTGAGCAGTGCCGGGAGTTTACCAAAGAGGCTTTGGGAAAGGATCACAGCAACCAGGGCAGACTGGGAAGTGGACGCTTCCCCTAAAACCATAAGATTTACTGTTGGGTATGGGAAGTGAGGCCCCTTAAGGAAACTATTGAACTCCGACCTGTGTGTACCGGGGACCATATAAGGTCATTGTGGAACCGTGCCACTCTGTGCGGCGATCGAATCTGGCCGCCAAAAAGACACTTGCAAAATCGACAGTGCTCCTTAAAATGGCCAAGAAATCGTTTTTTCTCATTCTAGATAGGATGCTACTTTGGATGGGGACAAGAACTTTCCTTCCATCCCTAATGGTTGTTATAAGGCCCCTGCACAGTAAGTAACCAGCAAACTGATTTAGTATGGTATGAAAAGTTTGCTATCCTCTCAAGTATTTACGTATTTTTCGGACAGACCGACGCACCCAGTTTTAAACGCAGGAAAACCAGAAGAAGCAAATAAAGTAATCAGTTTTTCATCAATTGGGTTAATGCAATGAATTCCAATTTATGCTGCAATTTTTCAATTCAGCCCAGTAGGTGTCCACTAGCAGCAGGACACTCTCAGCACAATGTCATTTCCACACTGATCGTCAGGAAGCGGAGCCAAACAGTGCGAGTCTTCCTATCAGGTCTCTGATTTGTCAGGACCACGCTCAGCCATCCCCTCAGTTCGCGGCTCCTCACCTTGGTAGAGGTGCCCAGCCTGGGACACCTCTTTAGTTCAGGGATCATCTGGGTATTTGGCCGGCCATCTCGTCCTGCGCGTGCGCGGGCACGCGCTTCCCGTCGCGCGGGAGCTCGCGCATGCGCGAGCACGAGCGAGAAAGCAGCCGTCGCCCGATTTGAACTGATTCAACGGAAGTGGGCTCCAGGGTTCGCGCCCCCTGTGGGGGGGTGGAGATGGAGACCGTCACTTCTATATCCAACATGAGTTCACGCCTAGCAGTCCCGTGCTGGATGATTGCCGGATTGTGTGGACACATGCTTTACCAAACTCTTGAACTGATTACCCGTGGGTACAACCCTGCTTTGTTTTTGACCACTTCTGAACTGACGGATCTGACCGTGCCTGTTTAAACGACTAATCTTACCGTCTGCCGCCTCCCCGCCCTGATCTACGCATGGATTACGGATACTCTTGATTGCCGCCTTGCCTCGACATGCTGTGACCCGAATACTTACTGCATTCCAACTTAAGGTACCCAACCGAGGACCTGTCGATACACCTTCTGGAGGGGTAAGTTAGGGAAGCAGGGACCTGGCCAACCGGGTGCGGAAAAGATCACAGGGTCACCTCAAGGGATTCCTGGCCTATCCCGCTAGGGGGGCCTGGGGGAAGGACCCCGGTTGGCCTAGACTACTGGCCACCTGAAACCCCTGCGCTAATTTCAGGTTGTGTGGCACCGGGTCGTACAGGAATCATCCAAGCCATGTCTATCCCTGGGGAAGATTTCATGGAAGATCTTGCAGACAAGTACGTGATCTAACTCTATCGGTACGCCAGTACAAGAAGCCAGTGCTCAACCGTCAAACCTCCTTCCCAATCGTAGCGCCAGCACCGCCATTCGCACCCGAACCCAAGCTTCCACTACCCAGGTTTTCGGGTGAGAGGGCTGCTTTGACACCTCAAGAGCGCCTGCCTAACTCCATTTCTCCCTACTACACCGGACTTTCTAGGTGAGCGCATTATTAAAGGTCGGGGTTACTATCGTGGCCCCTCCTACAGGGTAGCACAACGGGGGGCCTTTAAAACTGGCCCAAACAGAGAGACCCAGCGTATGATCACGTAGAGGCATTTCTTTCAGCAAACTCGGGACAATGTACAGCGATCCCGCCAGAAGTGAGACGCTGACACCACCATAAGAGCTCTCGCAAGGGTCGTCGCCTGCCGAAGGGAATATGTGGCCGACTTCCTCAGATTGTGTTCTGGAGCGGCTGAGTGGAACGGGGGGGGGGGGGAAAACCCCCACTCGTCGCTACGCAGCAAAGTTCAGGGTTGATTCAGAAAAACACTAAAAGATGAGTTAGCCCGAGGGGCGTCCCACAGACTTGCAGCTCTAGCGATCTGACAATGACATTGACGACGCCTAAGGAGAGCGCAGAGCGGAGCGACTGGGTTCTGGATTCCTCTCATCAGGCCCCTGCTCGTCCGTTTAGTGTACTCACCCGGACCAGTTGTTTCGACGCGAGAATCGTTCTCCGAGCCCAGGCAGGATTGGGGGCCATCGACTTCCTGAGCCAAGGAGACGTGAAAGAAGGTTCGGGGACAATCTCTCCTCTACTGCGGCGAATCCGGACACCTGGCTGGTACGGCCTGTGCGCCCGTCCGGTAAAGCTGTTGATGTCAAATGTACCCGGGAATCAACGTACCCCTGGGGAGGGTTTGTTATTCACCACCTGCGTTACTCTCTCTTACAGGGGTTCTCCCGAGGGAGATATCAGGATTGAGGCCATCACTTAGACTAGGGCGCCTGCGATTGCTTAATAGATGCCTACTTCGCCGACGCCACGACCACGAAATCACCATATGAAAAAGGCGTACTCCGTACCCTCTACGCATCGCAAATGGCTTCCCTGCTTCCCTCGGTCCCGTCACATGGGAGGACACCGTACCTCAACGCCGCCGCACACCCTCCGGACAACCGAGGGAGAATCGGTCTCTGTTCATTCAGTCGCCATTATTTCCTGTGGTGTGGGTGGTCTAACCTGGTTCATCCGTATGAATTCCTACCATTGACTGGCCAAAAAGGCACACATCCTGTGAATCGGAAGTACTGGCCAGGGTTCAGGCACTACCCCCCAACCGACCCTCCTCTCGCTCACAGAGGAGTCATTCTGACTGACTTTCTTACCTCCTCCAGTAATCATGATTCTTGATGTTTTTAGCAAGAAGGGGGCGGATGACCGGTTACCGCCCCATAGGGCCCTATGATGTCCTATTGAGCTACTACCAGCGGCGCTTAAAAATTCCTTATGGAAAATATACCCCCTCGCAGAGAAGGTAGGTACCAGGTACTGAAAAATTATTACGAAGACCGCTCATGAAGAAGGGGTTCATAGGGAAGATCCACATCCCCTGACGGGGGGGAAGGGGCTGTTTTTGTTAAAACAAGCGACCAATCCCTACGGCCTATAAGAGACTACCGGCAGTAAAAGCCCTTAACCGTCAGATCGGTACCCTTTTCCACTCCTAGATGACTTGACCCAACGCTCCACTCAGCCAAAGATTTCTCTAATGACCTTCGGGGAGCCTACAATCCCTTGTCAGATACGCCTGGAGCAGAATGGGAAGGCCGCTTTCCAGGACCAAAACTCGGCCATGTCGAGTAATTGGTAATGCCCTTTGGGCTTGCAATGCCCCAAGACACTTTTCAAGAGTTATAAACGACGGTTTCGACGACTTATAGAAGGTTTTCTAGTTACCGGGGACGGAATTCCTTGTATACTATGAGACCCTCGAACACCACGTGTCATATGCGGAAAGTCCTTGACGGCAGCTTTTGCTGGAGGACACATCCCTCTATGCCAAAAGCGGCAAGGACCAAGTGTCTTTTGAACAAACAGCACCATACCGTCCGGGGCCTCCTGATGGGGTATCCACGCAGGTTAATCACCATGCGATACAAAGAAGTCTCAGCCATCACGATGGCCTTACCCAGGACCGAAAGCCCGTCCAGAGGTTCGTGGGGGTTCGCCAACTTTTATAGGGGCGCGTCATTCAGGGGTTTCCAAGATTAGTGCTCCCCCTTACCCAATTACGCACCAAAGGCCCAGATTCGCTGGTCATCAAAACCGCCCAATCCGCGTTGAATACCTCAAGCCAAATTTCCCACGTCAGGCGCCACATCCTCAAGCACCCTGAGGGTCCCGGAATTATTACCCTAAGTCTGGAGGTGGACGCCTCGAATTGCCATCGGGGCCGTTCTGTCACAGAGATTCAGTCAAACAAACACCTTCACCCAGTCTCCTCTTACTCCCGCTAAAAAACAAAAACAAACAAAAACACCCACTAACCCGGCGGAGATAAACTACAGGTTCGGGGACCGGAACTTTAGCCATGAAGCTGAGTGGGAGGAATGGGCGATACCTACTGGAGGGGGCAAAACATCAATTAATATCTTTACCGACCATAAGAATTCCAGACTGAGGAAAAGCAAAACGGTTGAATCCAGACAGGCACGCGGAGGCCTTATTCTTTGCCCCGATTCGATTTCACTGACTTATTACCACAAGCAGGAAGTAAAAAACCGGAAGGCCGATGCGCTCTCCCGCATGTACCCAGGTAAGTCCTCTACCTCCGATTCCGTTCTCAATTATGCAAGGATGTCAGTGCTGCTCCTTGGAACCAATATCGCCAGAGAGGCTGCAGAGGAGGTGCGCGTTTCGAGTTTCTTCTAACACCAGGACTTATCAGTCGTGATGGGATGTTGTGGAAAGATTCCTCATACTATGTTCCTGAATCGGATCGAAGGAGGTGCTAGACTCATTGTCATGACAGCTCCATCGCCGGCCAATTCGGAGTCCAAAGGACCCTGACCTCATTCAGGCAGTGCTGGTGGCCGACCCTGGACAAGGACAGTAAGGGACTATGTGTTTGGTCATGTCCATCTGTGCCGATCTAAAACCTAGGGTCCCGTCTTTCGGTTCTCATACTCCTGTTGCCTATTCCGCAAACGAACATGGTAGCATCTCAAGCTATGGATTTTGTCACCGATCTACATCCCTCGAGTTCGGCCAAGTGATACTTCCCGTTATCGAAAGATTTACAAAGATGGCTCATTGTGGGCTCGACCTTCAATCCCCACGGCCGCAGAAGAAGAGAACCGCAGGCTTGTTACTTAAAGAGGTCGTTGCGGTTACTGGTATCCACCCTGACATCGTCACGGACCGGGTTTGTGTTCGCAAAGTTACTTCTGGCGTTCTGGAAGGAATTGCTCGGTTACTCGGGGTATCCCGCATACCTAAAACCTCTGGATACCATACCCGTCCAAAGGGGGACAGTGTGAAAGAATGAACAAATAATGGAACAGTACTCTCGCTGTTTTGTCTCGATGCTCAGGGATGACTGGTCTCTTTCCTCCCCGGTGGAGGAATTCTCCTACAATACAACCCTTTTACATTTCGCCACGAACCTACTCGACTTTCTTCTTGAAAGTGGGGTTCCACCTCTGTTTCGGCCCGTTTCGTTTCCGGAGTCTTACGGTTCCGGCCGTGGTTGATCGGTTGTTGATCTTCATCGAACTTGGGCAAGCGCTCGGGATTCACCTTTTCTGCGTGCTAGGCAGACGATGAAGGCCATCGCTGACCGCCGGCGTGCTCCGGTAGGTCCTCCGCGTCGGTGTGATAACGTATGGCTCTCCTCTTCCTCCATGTATACGGTGCCCTCTAGACGGTTGGTCCTCGCTCTGGGGCCCTATGTTGTGGAGCGCCTGGTAAACCCCAGGGCGGTTGGACTCGTTCTCCCGTCTATTCTGCGGGTGAACCAGTGTTCCAAGTTAGTTTCTGAAACATATATCACTGCTATGTAGTGCCGGGTCCTCCTTGATAGAATACATAGTGATTGGAAGCATTAGAAAGCTCCTCATATTACATGGTTTGGTATTAATTGTGAAGTCAAGTCAATTTGTGTGATTAATGTAGGGTTATCAGATAGTTAGCTATCTCAAGATGTTTCAAAGCTAAACAAGTCAATTAGAAGTTAAAAACAATAAATTACAAGCTTAATTTGAAGAGATGAAGAAAAGAGGATAAGATAACACAAAGGGCAGATTAGTACCAGTAATTAGAAGTCTATCTACAAACACTTGTCTCAGAAACCCAATCCATGAAGCTCCTGGTGTACCGTCCTTATTAACTGGGTCACTTACTGACTGTGCTCTGTGACTTTACATAGTCTGCAACATTGTGGTTACTGTAAGTTTCTTTTTTCCAATTTGCATTAATGGCAGTTTCAACCTGCGGAGGAATATCTAGCAAGGATAAAATATAACAGACTAAAGCTGAGAACACGTGGCTCGATATAGGAGCCGTTCAAGGTCCCCGACAGCAGAGTGATGGCGTCATCGCACTGCTGCCCGATATCGGAGGAGCTAGAGACACAGCACTGCTCAGCCGACGCTTTGCATGGATGTCACCATGCTCCAGTGGTGTCCATGCAAAGCAATGGACATCGACCGTGGTTTACAGTCATGTCTGATATCCCTGTTTTCGAGTGGGATTGATTGGTCCTGCTCGAAAACAGGGATGGCCACATTAGATATGGGCCAGATAGATGGCCGTGAGTGTGCATGGTGCTTGAAGCGGCCATCGATCTGGCCCATATCTATACATGTGTTCCCTGCTTAACTGCAAAGGTAGCATCCTGTAATAGTACAACACTTGAAATCAATGAGCTCTTCAGAATGGTGCATTCTTACATAAATATTTAAATGCATCTACAAATGTAGGTACTTGATTTTTAAGCCAGTTACAATGGGTCATAATGAAACACCTACATTATTGAATGGTGTGTGTCAAAATTTTTGTCCATGCACATATTTTCATAAAAATCACCTGAAACAAACTTTTTTTTCTCATTTAGAATAGAGTTCAAAATGTTAATTCCATATACCTATTCTTACTGCTGGTGATCACAGTCAAAACATTCCATTCACTTGGCACGTTCTCTAACTTGTCACTCTTCTTTAACATGAAAAGCTTTTATTGCTGTCTGTATCTGTGGTCTTCTGAGACAGGAAGTGAAGGGAAATCCCAGTGGGAACACTGTTATAAACACCAGGCAGCATTATTAGATCTCCCTTCTGTAACCAAAATTACAAAAAAAAAGAAAAAGCATTGGCTGGCAATGAAATCAAACTACTGGATATGTGTTATAATTCTTGGGAAAAGCCAAGTGGCCAGTGATCCAAATGAAAAACTAACAATGATCAGATGTTTCCAGAGAAAAGACAAACATGTTTACTGTCCCAGAAAAAATACACATTTGTTACTAAATGTTCCTTCCAAAGCAGAAAGCAGAACAATAAATTGAAATTTTCTTTGGAAATATTTGAACCAAAGTGTCAGATTCTTCAGCAATTCCAGGTAAAGGTCAGTACGACAATATGTCAAAATATAGAAAACCTAAAACATTAAATAAATCAATGGTAGTTTAAAATTAATTTTTTTGTATTTAGTAAAGGCTCCCATACACGTGTCGGATTCGCACCGGATTCCGGCCCGATCGATTCCGGG
>CM070039.1:6977603-6989125 GCA_036250615.1 Ptychadena robeensis
GTTGTTGGTAGATCTAAAGGAAATTGTATGGATTGATCTAAAGGTGTATAGGGGGCTTAAAAGATTTGTACTTTGGTTGCATTTAGCTGGAAACCTGCCCATAATACATGACAACTGACAACAATCAAGGTTCTGGGGATAATACCATGTATTACGATTTACCATCTATTCCTTATCCGATTCTCTGCACTAGGGGCGGGCGTGGTGACATCATCACGCCCGCCCGCTAGTGCCGAGAATCGGACGGCACTCTTTATGTGCAGCTTATTACTAGCCGTCCCCAGCCGAACTAATGGGATCGGGCTAAAATTTACCGTCCTGTCGGATAACTGTGCGATCCGACAGGACGGCTGATTTCAGCCCAATCCTCGTTAGTTGCTGCATCCAATTTCTGCAAAACCGATCCTTAAGGGATGCGGGAGCGCGCACGGCATCGGATTGGGGATCGGATCGTGCAGAAATTGAAACGTGTATACCCAGCTCAATAGATGAGTATTTGTCACTTAGGCTAGCAACACATGGTTCGATTTTAGCATTCAACCGATGTTTTTCGATCAAAAAAACAATCGATTGTAAAAAAAACGATGTGCTGCCCACATAGTACAATCGACGATCATTGATCGTTTTTTGGGCAAATCGTCTATTGTAAAGTGATCGGACAGGTTGGAAAATTTTGCTCGATTGTACAATCATTGAACAACATTCCTTGCAGTTTTTTTGGTTGATTTTTTTTTTGGTGTGTGGCTACTTCCCTTTAACTTCCGATAGAAACTAAAATCGTAAGAGGAATTCAATCAACGATTTTTGATTACTTCGATTTACTTTTCAGTCAAAATTGAACAATAATCGTACTCCCCATGTGGTGTACATCGATTAAATTAAAATCGAGTTTCGATTGAACTACAAAATCTAATCGAACCTCGATTGAACGCTAAATTTAACCATGTGTAGCTTAAGAACAGATATTTGTACTTTTATATTTAAATAATTTTGCACCTTTAAGTGAAACTCATAAATGACACATCACCCTAAAGTGAGAATTATGAATCTGTTTATTTTCATTTTCAGAAGAAAAAGAATGTTTCCTTTTTAGCTGTAAAGTTGCGCAAAATGCAGTATGTTATTCAGTTGAGATAATTCATTTAGAAGCCAATTCTAGCCATAATTTACTGAGCTGAATGTCATTTGTAAGTTACCTGCAGCAGCTTGGAAGCAGATTTGGCCTTCATGCTATTTTAACCAAGGTGACTTTTTATTTAAATATGCAGTTTTTATGTTGTCTTGGTAACCTGGTAAATCAGAGCTCAAGTAGGCTGGATGTAGTGAGAGCAATGGAGAAATGGTGACCAGATGAAATGGTTCAATCGATGCTCGATTAGATGAATTTTTTCATCGAACGAAAATCGAGAAATGCCCACATGGTACGATCAACGATAATTGTTCGATGAAGGCAGAAAAATTTATCGGATTTTGATCGGACATGTTGAAAAATCATCGTCGATTCTGCCAAAATCGTTTTATAATCGTCGATGTTTGTGGTGTTTCTCCTGGATCGATTAGATTAGATATACATAACATAGACCACTTCAATCTGAACTTCAATCTAAACTTGAATCGACGATTTTAGTTATCTTTTTTAGTCGAAATCGCACCACAATCGCAAACTCAATGTGGGGTGTATGTTGATGCGATTAAGATCGATTTTAATTAGATGATTGAATTCCTCGATCTAATCGATTGAACCACAATCGAACCGTGTGTGGCTAGCTTTATTTATGAATACAGTGTGAAGTGAATGCAAGATAAGTTTAAAATGGAGATACAATTAAAAGTTACACGTGTAGATTTTTCAACTGCCAATTTGATTTTTTGATCGATGTCATTGTCGAACATCGTTCGTTCCTTTGTTTGTTCATTGCCGATATTGATGATCAACATATAAAAGTAGTGATAGAAATGCTGATCCTATGAGTATTAATAACCCAACAGCCACAAACATGCATTAACTATTCCCATACATACACAGTACATCAAACTCTCTAGAGCACCTTGTTGTCTTCTTCTTACTAAAGGTCGCCATACACAGTTCAATTTTTTAAGCTGATCAAATGGGAATCGATTTCCACCCAATTGGTGCGATTAAACAAAAGTAATCGAAATTGAACTTAAAATCGATCAGACATGTCGGTAAATTTCAGTCAATCGTACAAGTATCTGATGGGTTTTCTAGGTCTTTTCATCAATTTGTATTTAATTGTACTATGGAGCATGCGCACAGATCTAAGTAAAGATATTGATCGGTTTCACCTCGCTGTGAGGTGTTACAATCGATCAAATCTCTGACAATCAATATTTAAATCTCACAAGACGAGCGAAGTTAGGTTTTGCCAACCGTATGGCTACCTTAAGCAATTGAGTCCACAGCAGGTAAAAAGACGTAGAGAGTAGTGTTGAGCTCGAATATTTGATTTTCGAATATTTAGCTCAAATATCGCTATTTCGCCATTTCGTGAATATTCGCGAATATATCATCGGATATCCGATGCGATGCAATGCGATTTTTTAAAACGGAAATGACGGATATTCTCCCAGTCGAATATCCGAGCTCCATTGACTTGCATGCATTGCGCATATAGGATCGCAATTCATGTCGTAAGTGCGGATATTCGAGATTACGAATATGGAATCGAATATTATGGCGGATATTCGCGAAATTACGTGAATTCGAATGTTGCCTAGTCGCTCATCACTAGTAGAGAGGACAGTGTCTACTCTGCGTATTCAGAGTACTGTTTAAAGCTTTGGGCTGCCGCTTATTCAAAGCAGCATTGTGCGTTGCCGCCGGAGACACCTCCATTGATCTTTAATGGAGTAAAGCTGGTCGGGCGCTGATTTCTCATGTCCTTCCCCTGCTGCATAAATAGTGATCAGCCCGGCAAATGTGCCGGCACGCGCCTTGACGTAGGTCTAGTGCAGGGAATCTGCAGTGGACACGTGGCTTAAGGGCCCCCATACACCTTTAGACTTCTCTGTCATATTTTCTTAAGATCTCCTTTTGTTTTCCTAATCAACTTTGGCTCCTACATCAGTAAAATTGTCAATGTTGTTTGGGGAAACCAGGTCTACATATGAGCGCTGCACCCAGGGGCAGGTGGGGAGGGGGGGCTGCTGTCGGGTTTTGACTACCTGTCGGGATCTGGTCCATGGCCTGCTGAGATTGGTTGACGGGGGGAGGGTCTTGTGCGGCTCTTAAGTGTTGCAGAGGGAGCACTTGTGGCCCATATCAACTCAGTATCTATCAGTTGCCCACCACTGTTCTAAACAAGGATTATTATATATAACAGAGATACCAAACCACTTAATAAAACTCAAATGTGTTGGGTGTCAATGGCAAAACCAGCAAATCAATTAAAGAGCACCTAAATGCAAAAAAAAAAACACCAAAGAAATGTAATAAACTTTTTTCTTACCTCTAAACTGTGCCAATAGCTCAAAGTTGCTAAAAAACCTAAAAAAATGTTTAGCTATGCTGCTTACATCTGTGGGAGCCGCCATTTTAGATGCAGTGTCAACTTCCAGTCTTGAATGAGTTAAGACTTCAATAACGCCAGCGGCCACCGGGGGCCACCAGATACAATGTGTGTCAATAGACACAAAGTGAAAGCAGGAAAAAACAACCCACAACTGTGTGTAGCTGCTGAAGGAAGTTCCGAACCAGGCAGTTTAAGGAGCTGCATGCCATGGCCCCTGTGATTTCAGGGGGTGGGGTTGTAGGAAGATGGACTAAGAAATAAGTCTACTGTACCATGGTCATTAAGGGGTTAACAATGTTCCTATTAAAATGTCAGTGAATGTGTTAGTGTTGTTGTTGGGCAAAACATCAGGTAGGATGACAATGTAAAGTTCTGGAACATGTGATGTTGTGAGCTCGTGAGCCATTTGGGAGGAGATTAGAAGGTAATATAAACTTAGTGTTTGTGGGTAATTGGGTCTTCATCAGATCAGAGGTGCAATGGATCCAGTGGGGAGCGGGCCTCAGGCCTGCGGATCCGAAGACCAAGCCTGGACTGAACCTTAACTAAGGCCTCACCCTTGTCCCCTGCTGGGGCAAGGGCATCCCTAGCCTAGGAGTAGTCACTTTGGTAAAGAAGGCTAGGGTAGAGACAGAGAGTGTACCTGGCACTGTGATGTTATTGCAATAAAGGGGCACCATACTCACACCAATCTGACATGTCATGGATCCTTATTGCGGGATGTGTGCAAGGACCTGCTAACTACAAGAAAGCCACTCAGCCGCTGTTGCAAGAGAGGACCGTAAGGCCTGGCTCCCCCTTGGATGGAAGGGAGGTGTATGCTAGTGAAGGCCTGGAGGGAGTCTGTGGCACTGGAAGGGTGAGATCATTGTTGTCTCCTGATTAACTCCTGTACGTGCGGTGCACCCAGGTGCTAGAGATGGGCGGTGCTCTTTCTTTCAGGCTATGGGGGGAAATGTACAGGTATCTCCACACAGGTAATGATTTTTAATAATTTTACTTACATATTGCTCCAATAATGTGGGGTTGGCTAGCTAGGGAGAAAAGTTTGTCTGGTGGGTTTAGGTGTGCTTTAAGTCAGTACGAAATAGTAAATAAGGCAGACCAAGCCAGAGTACATCACTCCCAAATAGGCCTTTTGAGTGTGTGTATGCAAATAAGGCCCAAATGCTGGTCTACGCGTCTTCATAGTCTTCTACATGGAAAAAAATGAGTTGTGCACCACCTTGGAACATGTGACTATCTACAGAGCTTAACAAGGTTACCGTGTCAGCATGGTTAGGAAACGTATTTTTTTTTTTTTTATGAACTCCTTAGAAATTGCTTGCTTGGACCCCACCCTAAATCACCCATGACTCATGACTCACCCATGAATGTTTCAGCGTATTTATATATTGTAGGTGAGCTTTATTTTCCTTCATATTTTACAGGTTTCCATCCTTGCTCCTTGGATGGCCTGACTTACTTTTTCCAACTCAGGAAAGTACATTGGTCTTAGAAGTTTTCTGTACAGCGTAGCATCCCCAGGGATCTCACACACGGGAGGGTTGCTATGTTGAACGCTAATGAACCAGACTAGTGACAAAATAACTTCAAGGTTATTGACCATGGTAAGAAAACGCTTTGACAGAACCTTTGTGATGGGCAGGATTTAAAACTGGTCTAAAAATGTTGGCTTTCATTTCAAGAAGAGCTCTTTTTAGTTGCTTTTACAGAAACAGCATTATAATACATTATATCTTTGTAGCAGCAAACTATTTTCTCTTATTCAGCTTATATACATTGGCCAATGCTTAAGGCCCCCATACACGTGTCGGATTCCCACCGGATTCCGACACGATCGATTCCGGGCGCGTGCACGCCAAACGATCGTGCCGGAATCACATGCAGCCCACCTTGTCCAATCGATCAGGTCCGATAGTTCAGGGGCCCAGAATCGGATCCGACAGAGAACCAACATGTTGGTCTTTTTGATCCGATTCTGCACAGATCAGGGGGAGTTGCCATTTGTGAGGTGGAATCGGAGGTGGAATCGGACACGGAATCGTCCCCGAATCCGTTGGACAAGGTGGTATGCAGCGATGGATACTCTTAATTGGCGGATTGATCACACCTGCGATTCCCGGCAGAATCGCCGGAATCGATCGGGTGAGTGATCAATTGGCCATGGAATCCTGCACGTGTATGGCTAGCTTTAAAAAATTAAATGAAGTGGACAAATAATGGAAATATTTTAAGAAACCTAAAGTTCTCTGATCATGCTGAAGTACAGATACCAAAATCCCACGTACTAATATTTAACAAAAAGGAGGTTGCATCCGGTAACCAGTCTAGTACACCAAAATAGGGACTTTAATGACAACAAAGTATCAAGACACTTTAGGGCATCAGTAGTGACTAAGGCTTTGTTTCCATTGCGTTGGGACCCCTCCGCTAAGCGTACACACTTAGCGGGAGGTCCCAACGTAACAGACTTACCTGCTCGGCGGAGACTCTGTCTTCATTGCGCCGAGCCGATCTGCCGGTGTAAGGCTGAACGTAGTCGAGTACGTTCAGCCTTTACACCGGCGGATGTGTAAACAGACCAACCGCCGGCAGGCAATGTCTGTGGGATACGTCGGGACCCCAGCTAAGCGTATATGCTTAGCGTAGGGGTCCCGACGTATAATGGAAACAAGCCCTAAGGGTAAGTTTCCACATACGTCGGGACCCTCTCGTAAACGTAGCTTAGCCTATACGCTTAGTGGAGAGGGTCCCGACGCATTTTATTTACAGAAAGTATACATAGTAGTGAGAAATATGCATATTGAGACATGCCATATCACAATTGTTTTATTGTCTTGCACGTCTCAACGTGTTTCACGACTATTAATCACTTTTTTCCCCATCAAAATTTTCATATGCTGTGGTCAGGTCCAAGGCTGTTAGCCATCCCTGTTGGGGAACAGGGAGCAGACCCGAGTGCCCAAAACTGAGCTGGAGGGCATTAAAAGAAGTTGAGCAGTCTTAAGATAATAAAGGTACACATGAGGGGAAGAATTGTCCAACTTTTCAGTTGGTAAAGGTCATCCAAACCAAGGCATGTTAATATGTGTTCCCTATGGGATGCAGCACCATGCCTCTATCACTGTACTCTGGTCTAGATTGTCGTAATGACAGATGGCCAGCTCCAGGAGTCCACCTTATTTATCTAAAGATTGCTCACTATGTACCAAACATATAAATTTGATTTATAGGTGAAATGTGCGCATTTGTACATGTGACTACTGACCTCCTATTGAATCTGCAGGGCAGTGAAAGTCATAGGAAATCTCTCTTATGGAAAACAGGAGGCAGGAAAAAGGAAGAAATGTAACTCTCCACTACTACTATCAAATAAAAGAAAATATTTTGCCTTTATATAAACTTAAGGTGCTAATGATTAAAATGAGTACCTCATCATGTTTATAAACAGTAACTAGCCAGTAAAGTCGAAGGTTTCCGGGCATATTGGCTATCCTGCGCTGCCATTCTGAATGGTGGTGGAATACCCTTAGTGACAACTGTGCATTGAAATGGCATTTCATTCTTTAACCCATTAAGATAAAGTGGTTACAAGCTTTTTGAACAAAATTTGACTTGTAATGTTACAAAATGTGACTTGTCATGTTACAAAATAGATTGCTTTCATTGATAAACGTTATGTTCCCATTATTATTGTACTGCTATCGAATACAGAGCAAGCAGATAACTTGTCAATACTTCTTTCATACTTGTTGTGGGTGTTATGCTAGCCATACACATGCCGATAAGCGGCCAGCGGCCAGTGACCCCAGTAGGAGCTGTGATATACACTGCTGATAGGAGTGCACAGAGGGCATCTTGTGGCAAAACATGGTATTGCAGGGGGATTTTTAAAATAAGGTTTACACAGTAAGTAGCTCTATAAACAGCTGGACTTCTACATGTATACACTACCAGATAACCTTTTTAGAATATCATGATTATTTTGTTCCAGTATTTATTGTGTATACAGTTTATAGTGAATAACCTCAGGGAAACATTAAAAAAGTTTACAGTTTGTGGTATGAAATGTGGAGGGTAAGTGTTCTCAGTGGTCAATTACTAACCCCCCAAAATATTGGACTTCTAGGGTATTGCAAAATAGGGGGAGTCAGAAAAGGCATATATATATATGCATTGGTAGCAAATTCCCACCATCTTTTTTGCACCACAATATGGAAATGTGTTGATGTTTTTTTCCAAACCATAGTTTAGCACCATGGCATCCTAAGGGACCATGACCTGACCCAATATTTACCCAATGGTAAAAAAAATAAACTCTGGTCTACTCCCTAAAAGAATAGCAGTGATAGCTTCCTTTTTTGTGTATGTCTATGTCAATATTTGTGTGTGTGTGTGTGTATAGTCAAGATCTACCATTTGTTTATGTTGACAATATCAGTGTCACATTACATTGTGAATAAACAAAATCTGTTTATTCACAATGTAATGTGACACTGATATGGTTTTGCATAGGAAACTTAATAATAAAGAATACTTAAAAGACAACCCCCCCCCCCCTGTAACCTGTAGGGGGTGCCCTAGTAAGATGCAGTGCCTGAGGTGTGGGTGTGGGTGGTGCCCACCCGGACAGAGGATGATAAAAAGAGAGCAAACAGGAAGTAAGCAGCCCTATACTGGAGAGGAGCTGAAGGGAGGCTTGCTTTCTGGAGAGGGGAGTGAGATACCCCCCGCCCTGCGAGGAGGGAGATCGGAGCGTACAGGTGGCTCTCAACAACCTGTGTCCTCGCACTCATGCCTTGCTCTGGGTAAGCCCTGGTGCCTGCTTGTGTCGCTCGCTAAACGCTGACGTCTGGATTAGGCCCTGGTTACGGGTGTCCCCCGAACAGGCCTAGGCAGCAACCTGAGTAGGAGCAGGCCGTGCATTTCATCGTGTGGCGAGTGAAAAGGCCCCCATACACCTTACAATCTTTCCATACAATTTTTGTACAATCAAATTTAGTTCTACTAAAACCATGTAATATGAGGACCTTTGCAAACCTTCCAATCACTATGTATTCTATCAGGGAGGCCACTATACTACACAGTTGTTGGTAGATCTAATGGAGATTGTATGGATCAATCTTAAGGTGTATGGGGGGCTTAAGATGCCCAATCAGAGACTTGATTACTATTACTAAGGACTGGCTACCGCCTGGACGTGTTATATCTGTTAAACCGTTGTACCTGACAAAGTTAAGTAAAGTTTGTGTTTAAAGCACATTACTGGTTTGTTTTTTCTCTGTTCACTACCTCCGAGTCTGCTTACTTACACACCTTGTCTTATGTCTCACCGTATATGTGAACCATGGACCTATATATTTGTATAGGTGTCCCATACTCTTGGTGGCCACAAGCCATCACATCACCATGTATGCTAAGCAAAACCAGCTCTAAATTAGTTCCATCTCCCCTTTGTATATAGAAGGAGGTTACAAAGATGCATGTCTGGGTTATTCTGACCTTCTCAATAATAATTTATTAATGTAACAAGACATGGCAAGCATGGGGTGGACTTGTCTTTTCTAAAATACAACTATACTTACTACTATACTTCTTCCAAGTTAGTATTTAAACATAAACCAAAAACAACATCTGGAAATTCTAAGTAAACTATTCAGAGGAAAAAGCCTTGCAGATTTTCACCCCCCTCTGGTTCCTCTGCTGTATAGTAAATTGTCCCATGGAGTATAATCCCTGCAGTTTTATTTAGTAAATTTAGTGTGGGGAGTCCTCTTCCAAGCTGCGGACAGCAGGCACAAATTAGTAACAATTTACACAAGCTAAGAGTATGTTTATATTGCCGTTGCTCAGCTGCTGGTCTGCGACTTCCTCCGCTCCCTAGCACGCAGACCCCCGTATTTTCCACTGTTGGATATTACAACGGTTTTTATGTGCTTTAGGGAGACGGAGCTCACCCATAATGCACTGGAACAGTGTTCCCATACTCCCACAGACCTAAATTAATAGCTGCTACAAACTTTCCAAACATAAGCCACTGACAGTTAAAGCCCCCCTCCACTTACGAGGTGACATTATGTTTTCCATGGGAATATATTGCTTATGCTGTTGATGACAAATCCATGAATATTCTTTTGTTTGTTTTTTAAGCAACAACTTCTTATGGATTTGGAAGATTTTAGTTTGCTAAACAGTTTACAGTGAAGATATATTTGCAGACATTGTAACTCTGTAGTAAAGCTGAATTCCATGCAGAATTAAACATAAATATCATATAATTCAGTTATACCATAATTAAATCGTGCAATGTTGTTCATGGTAATTAGATTTTGTATTTGGATCTCTGTATCAGTCTCCTGTAATCCTGCATTCATATTAGAACTCCAGGGGCCAATCAGGTTCCAAATCTACACTGGGACTGGCAGTGCACACAAGCAAGCAAAAATAGCAGAGGGATGACCTCACCCATGTGACACTGCTCCCTTACAGCCCAATCAGCAAGCTATGATGTGCTGTCTAGAGTCCTTAACAAAACTGTGTTGAACTACTGGCAGCTGGTAATGAACTGCTTTTTAGTAAGGATCACAAAACTGAAAGCCAGGAATTCTGCGCTGGGTGATATAATGGAAGATCAGTTAATGTGATATTCAATGAAGCAAGATATAAATTATTATTATTATATTTGAGTGATACTTGCCCTCTAGAGTGGCTAAATTGAGCCCCTTGGTATTGGAACAATTAGGAAATATTGGAGGGTAGAGGAGACATGGTGGTCAGGAGCCCCTACAACAATCTTGAGGTTCCTAACCAATGAGAATATGTATGCCATACTAAATTACTTTAATCAGGGCACCGTGGCTTGAATATTACAATTACTAAAATTTGGATAATCGCTTCCTCACCCTATGAGGGAGACATCCCTATGGGCATATGGTGAAAACTGTGTACAGAGGGGGTAATGGCCTGTCTTCTCAGGATACCCTTAATTATGCATTTCCTATTTTTTCTCTTTTTACACACTTCTTTTTAATTATTCCTAGTGTATGCTCTAGGACCTTTACCTCTTTATCTTATTTATTTTACTACCATTTTACCATTTTTATTGTTACTGTTACCTCTGGGAAAATGGTATTTCATCTCAATGGGCAAGACCCTGATATTTTTTTATTTCCATGTTATATCAATGGGTATCAATAGTTTACTATATGCCTTAGAAATGCCCTATAGCTTATGGTCTAGTGCAGACATATCCAATGTCCAGGCTAGGGGAGAAATGTGGTGCTCAAGACCACAGAAGTTTCCACCTCATCTGCAGCCTCGGTCATAAAATCAATAGTATGCAGAATAGTGATGAGCAGCATAGGCAGTATTCGAATTTGCAACAAATTTGCAAATAATTCTCAAAATATTCCAAGTACCATATTTTCCGGCGTATAAGACAACTGGGAGTATAAAACGACCCCCAACTTTTCCAGTCAAAATATAGAGTTTGGGATATTCTCGCCGTATAAGACTACCTTATTATGTCTAGTCTGACTTTGAACCCCCAGAAATCTAAAAATTTTATATAGTGTAATACAGTTGTTTATGAAGTGAAGTTTTTGTACAGCTATTTAATGTGTTTGTATAGCTTTAATGTCAATCTCCCTGCAATACCAATGTCAGCCACAATGCAAAATGTCGCTAGTGAGCACACTTGCCGTCAGTAGCAGCCAGCTACATCACACAGACATCAGGAAGGAGAAGGAGGGGGGCGAGGGGGAAGCTGAAGACATCTCCCTCCGGCACTTGTCAGCCAGCGTGCAGTGCGGGCAGCATGGATTGGGGGAGCAGACCTCAGAGCTCCCCTAGATGGTCGGCCTGTGACAGGATCTGCTGTCATAAATATGTATTGCAAAAATTGGCCCTTGTACATGTGAATATTGCAAACACAATGTATGGTGCTTTCTCAGAATCTCAAATATTCAAGATTATGAAGATATAGCA
>CM070039.1:6996911-7031115 GCA_036250615.1 Ptychadena robeensis
GTTTTTTTCTGTAAGGTATTGGGAATTACTATATTCTAGGTTAATTTGTCTTATTGTCATTTTACTAAGATGAATGCTTTTATTCTCATAGAAGCTCTTGCCTGATGTACACAAATAATAATTATTTTCAATTGTTTAATTTAATGGGCCATAAAATGTCCTGTGCATTGGAATAGAGTGGCTGAAGAAGGAACACTGTACATCAAAGCCCCAGTACATGTCTGACTCCCAAAGGAAACATTAGCTTAGATCTTCGCTGCAACACCATTATACTTGAAAAAAGAGGATGTTTCTGTGCCAGAGATAAAAGACAGTCAGCTATTTATTTGGAACAGGAGAAAAGATTGGAACACAAACATTTGTTTATAGTCAACCATCACCATATTTTTTTGTGAGAAATAAACAGGAAATCTGATATGTGAATACTGGGAGCATGACACCAATCTAATCCCTATTTCCTTTCCAGAAGTTTATTAAAAGGGCCTTCTTAGTCCAGGAGGCTGGGTTATTGTCATCGGTAACTCCTCCCAAATTTGTGGTTTGTATAATTGTTCTAATTAAAATTAGAAAATGATGTCCTTATATGTCTATAAACGGAGATTAGAAACAGAAATATAAAAATTTGGCTACATATTTGAGGTAACTGGATATTATCAGGCAGACAAGAACACTATTTCAACTATAAACAAAATGCTACTTGGGGGGAAAAGAAAAGTATGTGAAATAAATTTAATTTAATTTAACAGGTGGTGTGCCCTAGCCAAAGAGAAGAATTTGACTAATAAATGACCCTAGGGTGGGGAAACCCTTACCCTTGTCCCCGGATAGGGGGACCGCTAAATTGGCCATTTACCATTTTATTGAATTACAACCATTTAATTGTTCTTGGGTGCCCGCAACGCCAATTTAGCGGTCCCCCTATCCGGGGACAAGGGTAAGGGTTTCCCCACCCTAGGGTCATTTATTAGTCAAACTATTTCAACAATATTATACAATAATTTAAAACATTTTAGACAGATTTTCCTTGTGCCTTTGGAACCATCAGACAAGAGATATTGTAATGAGTATTGTTGCTAAGATTTTAGGGCAGATGATATTCCTTCCTCCTCCCAAACTTTACTCACACGCTGCCTGGCCAAAAAAAAGTTAACACCTGGATTTAACTACGAAAAATTGGTATGAGCCTCCTATTGGATAAATCTAGGGGTTGCTGCAGTTGGTTAGGTCTAGTGTTGAGCTCGAATATTCGAATGGCGAATATTTTTCGCGAATATTGGCAATTCGAGAATTCGCCAATATCTCGAATATCTCGGCGGATATTCGCAATTCCGAATATTCGCAATATGGCCATGTATTGCGAAAATAATATTCGCATTGCAAAACTAAACATAGCATGTGACCATTCATTTTAAAGATTTTCGCGATGCGAATATGATTTTCGCAATTGTGATTATTATTTTCGCAATCCATGGTATTACCGCGAACATTCGAATTTCCGAATATAGAATCGAATATTAGTAGAATTATTCGTGAAATATCACGAATTCGAATATTGCCTATGCGGCTCATCACTAGTTAGGTCTTGGTTCAGCAAGAATGAGGTCAACTGACTACCTGAATATACTAGGTGACCAGGTTATTCTATCAATAGATTTTTTTTCTTTCCTGATGGCACGGGAATATTCTAAGATGGCAATGCCGGGATTCATCGGTCTCAAACTGTGAAAGAGTAGATCAGGGAACATGAGACATCATTTTGACACATGGATTGGCCACCACAGAGTCCAGACCTTAACCCTATTGAGAATCTGTGGGATGTGCTGGAGAAGGTTTTGCACAGCGGTCAGACTCTACCATCATCAATGCAAGATCTTGGTGAAAAATTGGATGGAAATAAATCTTGTGACATTGCAGAAGCTTAAAGAAACAATGCCACAGCGAATGCATGTTGTAATCAAAGCTATTGGCGCTCCAACTAAATATTAGAGTGTGTGACCTTTTTTTTCTGGTAGCGACTTTATTGGGGGGCCAGGCAGTGTATATTCCCCTCTGTGGTTTAGTCAGAAGCCATAAAAACCAATGAGGCTGGGTTTTACTCCTGTCAGTGTCACAATGCCCAATGGCTACTTCTTGGATGGTCAAACAAGGAATTAGGCAGTGGAGTGTGTGGAGAAGTACAAGCTTTTTAACAACCCCCCTGCAAAGCAACCATGTCACTAGTGTGAAAGATTTATTTTGTAGTGTAGTCACACAAACAGAATGGAATGCTGTCCCCTTTAAGGTCATGCCCCAGAAGGCTTTGCAGCCAGAGGTGTTAAGAGAGAGCACACAGGAAGAGGAAGCTCAGTCCAGAGCAGGGAGTCCTGATGAGACAGCTGCAGCCGGGCACACACGCTGATTTCAGGCTTCACATTCTTACCCCTCTATGCTGGCGTGCGTACAGCCTGCGAACCAAATAGTATGTGCTATTCTCAGACCCGGCTGCCAGGCATTCTGCCCCATTCGCAGCCACCTGGAATACCCTCTTCAAGTGGGGTGGGGCGGACTGTACCCCACGGTAGCGGCTCCCTGAACCAACAGCACACACAATCCAGTCTTGGTCAGGCCCTGCGGCTGCAGATACATAGCGTGCAACCTGGATCTCCCAGTGCTCTGCCTGAAAAGAGGACCTGCCCCCGTGTGAAAATGGACAAGTTGAAGCTTCTTCTCTCAACTCAGAGACTGTTTCCTGTTCTGCCAAAGACTGTTGCAGTGAGTTTATCTTATCAATTTATGGTTATTTGTGCTGAGGCTGTTTAGATAAAGGGATTTTGCAGTACGTCCGCCTCTGTGTCGTTTGGCTGATCCAGAATCTGTACAATTTAAAAACTTTTCATGGACACTTTGTCGATGTACTCTATTGTACTCACTAGGAACATTGTTGATCACTCTATTTCTTCTGGTAATGTAAAAATGTTTTGTTTAACCTAAAAAGCCATAGCAAGTAAGACATTTTACATTGTAAAGATTACACATTTATTTTCTTCAGAAATGTTTTGAAGTCAAGCCCCAGCCTAGGGTCAAGAAGTTCCTGGAACAAATAATAAATTGGTACAGAACATCCACTGTATATTGACCTCTGCTCTACATTTATTACTCTCCAACTTTCTTAATACAAAAAAACAGAGATAAGCAATTGTGTAGAGAAATAAACAAGCAGACACTGAAATGAGCATAGAATAATATATATTCTTACAATTTTTCAATAAATAATCAAGTGCATACACATCAAAAATTTCAAAGAAGCAAGAAGACAAAATTAGCATACTTAAATAAACTAAGTTTCATTCCACAGAATAGACACCAGAAGCTAAGGGAACCCTAATAATGAAGAATCAGAAACATCAGATGTATCTGGAGCAGAATTAAAAATGTAATGCCAACGAAACTGAAACAGTGTGAGACCAAAGTATTTGTATGTACTAACAACATGCATCCAGAAACGGCCACAATGGCTGTATCATAACCCTCTGGCTCATTAACCTCCCTAGCGCACTGCTGAGGTCCAGATTTCTGTACCAAAAGTTCACCATAGACTTCAATGGTACATTTTTCTTTATGTTGTAGGCATGTAACTTCCCAAAATATGTCCGTACAAGGGTCTAGTAGACATCCTTAATATAATATAGTTTGAAACAAACAATTATGTAAAATAAAAAAAAAATGTTTTAATAAATGTAATGAGAAAATACAAAAATCAGGGCACAAAGCTATGCTGCTATGTACTAAATCTCACCCAAATAAAGTCTCTGGTGCCCCACATGTGCCCATTTGCAGTTAACCCTCTCTAACCTGGTGTGATGGATGTGATAAAATCACACCAGGGAAGAGAGGGTTACTGCATACTGTATGGTCACATCTGGGGCAACAGAGACTTTTTATTCTGGCGAGATTTATTACATAGAAGCACATTGAAGGCAGTATTCTACATAGAAAACTGATTTCATGCAATTTACTTTCAAATCTCCTGCCGCCTCCCCGATGTGACGTCATCATGTCACTCGGAGGGGGGGGGGGAGATGGAGGAGCTGTCAGCATGTCACATCGGTGACATGGGGACAGCGCAGAACTGTGAGTATGCGCTCCCAGAGCCCCGATGTGTGCTGGACGGCAGCATCTTGTCCATTGCTATAGTAGCTGGACGAGATGCTACCGTCCTGACCGCTAGGGCAGTTAACCATAAAGTGACATTCCAGGCAATTGCGATTTAGGTTTTGGTCTCGGCAAAAGGTGTAGTATTGATATCTACAAACAACAAAACTTATCTGGTCTGAAGAAGGAAAAATATGTTGACTTAAGCTGGGCATACACGTCACGATTTTTTGTTGAATTTTAGTGCGATCGTTTAACAAAAGCGATCGGATTGAATAAAAGTTGAAGCATGCCAAAAGTCACTGGCCAGTTCTTCAGCTAACACCACTCCAAACCCATTAATGTGTGCATCTGAGACTTTCAGGATAGAATCGCCCAGAAATTGAATGCATGGTATGTTGCAGTTTGCGATCGTTTTCGCAAATTAAAATCTATTCCGGAATCGGATGGGCGATTGGATTAAAAAACGATCGCAGGAAAGGTGTCACGTGTATGCCCAGCTTTACTACTATGGCTAAAGTCCACTTCTTTGAGGTCTGTCTTCCCATGAATTTCTAGTAGTTGCTTTGATTAAGTAGAAAAGCTCTACTGTGCGGGAACTCGTGAAGAAGCAAATGATCCATTTATACTTATCAGATTGGCTGATTTAGTCTACACAAAAAAACAAAATTCTTTATGGTACAATGATCCTGACCAGACAATTGGAGATGTTCAAATCAATAAGGTGACCAAATTCAGTTTCCCTGTAGTAGAACTTTTCCTAGGACAATGTGCCATCTTAATTTGCTCAACAAAAAAACAATATGTCTCTCAATAACAATTAAACCACTGAACCTGCAGCTGGGGGTATTGGAGGAAACGGGAACATGAGCAATTGAAATGGACACACATGATACACCATTTCCTATTATTATTTAGTGTTTAGTATCCTCCACTGCTATTCACCTGTACAGCCCTACAATATAGAATTGGTTGTCCTTACTACAATTTTTACAATCTTCCTTTCTCCTGACTGTGAGCAGCTGAGTGGAGTTTGTGTATAAAGATGGATGCTTCTGATCTCATCACCCTATACATATAGGCCACGAGCAGCTTTTTTTTCTGGGGGAATGCACTGGAATGGAGTTCCCCCACCTATTTTCAGCCTTGCCCGGAGATCTGACCCATGCTCCCTGCACAGCCAGAAAGGAGAGACTTACATCCCCATTTGCCCCCCTCTCCTCCTCCCCAATGTTAGTGTGACAGCAGCAGATTCTGTGTTCTGTCAGATACTGCTTCCTGTAGCTCCTCCCGCAGATACATCCTCTCCAGCCAATCAAAACACCAGACAGGACACACCCTCCTCTCTCCAGCTCTGCTGTAGAAGCTTAGCTGAATAAATCTGTGTGTAACTGTAACTTTACACATTCATAGCAGGAAACCCCCATTCATAGTATGTTCATGAAACTTTCAGGGTCAGTAGTGCTCCCCTACTACTACTCACCCCTCTATCTACAACACTTATACGTTAAATTTCAAGGGGGGGGGGGTGGGGTTAGTTCCACCACCTTTTCTCTGAGAAAAAAAGCCCTGGCCACGAGTGATGGTTGAGATTGCAGGGTGTAATGGGTGGAGGACACCTGTATTGAAATCATTATGTATAGACTAGACCAACATAATCACTTTTATCGTATTATGAGGAATGCCTTTCCAATCGTTACTTTGGAATGTACCAAAAATCTGGAAAGTACCTTCTAACGAACAGTTCACTAATTTAGTAAGGGTTTAGTACGTTTTAAATAGAAAAATGTGAGCATAACTGTTTTAATGCATATTGCAGCCTAAAAATACATAAATTGTGGAAGGAATGACAGCTTGAAGATGATCTCCCAGTACATTTTTTTTAATATTGGAGAACAGACTATATGAAACATTCTGTGTCCTCCATTGCTCAGACACTTTCTGTTCTCTTATGAATACCACTACATTATAATTAATATGATAGGACATAAAACATTCATAAAGTAACAACATTGAGGTGCAGATACCTTGAGGTGCTTGTAAGTATCTGTATTAGTCTGCAAACAAACACATGAAGCACTTTGCATATGTGACCTTGTCTGTTCTCCAGTCTATATCCTTTTGCTGAACTCTTCCCCTGCCATTCAACTGTCAAATGTCACAACCTCTATTGTCTACTAGTGATGAGCAGCATAGGCAATATTTGAATTTGCGATATTTCTCAAATTATTTTCCAAATATTCTGAGTAAATTCGCAAATTTGAGATCTCCTGTCCATTATATTGGAATTTCTAATGTGATTTATTGCAAAAGCAAGTATGTTGTCACTGCGACATCTAGTGGCAGAATGTTAAATTACAGCTACAGTGTAATCTTATGAAACAACTCAGAAGTAATTCTTTGCGAATTCTTTGTGAAAATCTGCATTTGTACATGCGAATATTGCATGTGCAATGCATGGTACTTTCAAATATTCGAAATTACGAAGATATAGCACTATATTCGAGATCTTCATGAATTTTTGAAGTAACGATATTCGGAATAAAAATTAGTGATTCGAATATTCGTGCTCAACACTATTGTCTACTAAGGTTCTGACATTTGACAGTTGTTAGAATGATGAGGATGGACCCAAAGATAGGAGAGAGCAGGGCTTATTTGTTTGAAGACTAACCCAACTTGCAAAAACCAAAATGTGTCTTCACTTCTAGACCTTTACCTTAGAATTTGTTGAGGCCAGAGTAGGCGCATACTGAATTTTAAGGATCTTTCAAGAATAAAACTAAAGATCCTCCTTCATTTAGAAGGTTAGTTAGGAAACACTATCTGTTATCTTATTGGCTTTTTTAGTATATTAAGTCAGCTTGTAACACTGTTATTTATCAAGCCATAGTACAACTATACATACAAATTTGATGTTAACATGCTAATTACCAAATCACATAACACAAAGCTAATTACATCCAGTATCACATAACCAGTTCATCAAAAATAACACAATAAATAAAACAGCAGCAGAATAATTCATGAGAGACATGGATTTTCCAACATACTAATGTGTTATTTCTGTTAGGTATGTAAGATGCGTAGTATTTGATTACAATATGCGGCATGCATGAGCTGCTCTGTGATTGTCAAGCATACAATGGCTCACAACGGACTGTGCATGAGTGTGCAGCAATATATATATATGTAAGTATATGTTCAATGTGCACTGAATATGATTTTCTGTGGTTGGTTTTCTGTGTATCTATTGAGTTATCTGCTGGAAATACATGCATTCACTCAAAAAATTCTGGAAGCAGCTTTGGCAAGTCTTGGTCTTCAGTCAGAGTCAAAATTCTTAAGTAGAATTGTTGGTTGTTGCCAGAAAGGGTCAGAATATTAGAAATTACAGAGTGCCCATCCCAGTAACCTCAGACGTCAGCCTAAAAAAGATTAAAAGAGGGAAAAAAAGCAAAAGAAGAGATTTGAGATGTAAAGGTTAATGAAGATAATGAAAAAAATGAAAGACTAGCATATTTGTTATTTGTCATAATTTGTGACATACGAATAGTTGCACATGCAATAATTCGGTTTACAAAATTCTACATTCTAGGAATTGTATCTTTAGCATATTATATAAGAGGTTTGATAAAGTATTAATTAAATAGGAGAT
Source organism: Ptychadena robeensis (assembly GCA_036250615.1). Classification (NCBI taxonomy): domain Eukaryota; kingdom Metazoa; phylum Chordata; class Amphibia; order Anura; family Ptychadenidae; genus Ptychadena; species Ptychadena robeensis. The sequence continues at coordinate 7,004,701 of CM070039.1, forward strand.
TAGATAAAGTATGTTTTTTCTTGATCAGTCATAAGTTTATTGTATGGCTTACACAAATAGATTCCTATGCCATTGGGCAGCAACCGATCACAGCGTGGTGATATCACCACGGCCAGCCACTGAACGGATGGGAATCGCTATGTGTGCCACTCACACATGGATTTCTGTCAATTACATTGGATGGTGTAAAGAACTGTTAAGGCAGATCGCAATGCGACTTGGGTGCTATTCTGGTTGATCGCTCAAGGTGGGCTCCTCTATTTTGCGGGCGATTGACCCCTGCGCGAGCGAATGCGCATGGTGGTTGATCGCCCACAAAATCATCTGGGGTTCAACATGTGTATGGGGGGCCTTAGGCTTACAATGAATGACACAATCTTCTTTAAAAGATTTATAAGACTATAAAGACCTTTGCAGAAATTTGTATTTCCTTAATGGGGTGTAAAAACTGCTTCTTGCCCTAAATAAGAATGTGGAAATTTGGACGTTTAGAATATCTGTGAAGGCTCTGAAAAGCATCTCAAACTAATCTAAAATGCAAGATCAATGCATTATAAAGTAAAACCAGACTGTTGACATATTTTAACTGCCTAACAGACCTGATCACAATCATGGTTCCATGTAGTTAATTATGTTGTTTTTTTCTCCCACAAACTCTATTAATAATTGGAAATGTTGTAGATTTATTAAATCACAGAATGTGCTTTACAAGAACCAGTCTCCTGCATACCAAAGTCCTTGATACGACATATACAAAACATTAAGCAAATCCAGAGATATGTTTAAGTAAGTTTAGACTTTCTTTAAATGTTACAATTACCCTAAACCCTCCGGATTCATTTGGTCTGTATATGTTTGCAAGGAGGAGGGCTTATTTCATAATAATGAAAAGCAAGGCAAACAAAGTGCACTTCTTCAGAAGTTAAAAAGACCAAAATCGAAAATCAGAAGTTTGATGACAGCGGGACCTGTTTTGACTTTTACAGGAAGCTATGTATTCCAGCTGCGTATATATCTCAAGGTCTACTGATTGTTTGGATTGTTTCTTCTTGAAGGAAATCTCTCCTCCTTTTTCATCAATTGTTACTTTTGTAAGGAGGTCTCTTTAAGATCTCTGAGACGTTTCAAATTCAATAAAACAAAGCCAACATGATTTTTTTTTTGAGAAATTTGTTCACAAATCCTTTTTTATCAGTATAACTTTACATAACAGTTGTTGGTCTTTTACGAAAAGTGAAATTGAATATAATTTTTTTTTTAAACGCACTGTACATTATAATGGAATATTGTCAAATGGCAATCAGTAGTACAAAAATTAAGTGAACAGGAAAAAGACACTTTGTTCACAGAAACTAGATTCTCCTTATGTCTCCTTATGTCTCTAAGAAATTATCATGGACCAAGGATTTCAGGTCAAAAAGATTTTCAGCCTTAAAATTGGGGAAATAAAACAGCTTTTTCTGACTTTAACTGAAGTTAAAATATGCACACGTGTCTGGAACAATTGTTTTTCTGCTCTATAAAGAGAGGATGGTGACGATCTCTCTGCTTCAGGGCCCATAGCCACACGGCTAAAATTTTCATCCGAAACTATCATAATAGATTGTGTTGGCAAACCATTAACTTAAGCTAGCCATACATGTGTAGGATTCCATGGCCAATTGATCACTCCCCCGATCGATTCCGGCGATTCTGCCGGGAATCGCAGGTGTGATCAATCGGCCAATTAAGAGTATCCATCGCTGCATACCACCTTGTCCAACGGATTCCGGGACGATTCCGTGTCCGATTGTCCACCTCACAAATGGCAACTCCCCCTGATCTGGGCAGAATCAATCTGATGGAACCAACATGTTGGTTCTCTGTCGGATCCGATTCTGGGCCCCTGAACGATCGGACCTGATCGATTGGACAAGGTGGGCTGCATGCGATTCCGGCACGATCGTTTCGCGTGCACGTGCCCGGAATCGATCGTGCCGGAATCCGGTGGGAATCCGACACGTGTATGGGGGCCTTTAGGTGTGTACTGGTGACCCTCTTACCTCTCGACATACAATTTTATACCGACTTAAAAATGTATCATTTTAAGTCGATTGATTGAAAATCTGACCCGTGTATGGGCTGCTTTAATCCTTCAGAATGTTATTTGAATAAAGGCACCCATTGCTTACCTAGAGGATAAGTAGCAATCCATTATACTAGTGATACCACACATATGTATGGATGATGCACTACATGCTAAAAACGACACCAAATATGTAGAGAATCTGGCAGCATCCTATGTCAACTGGCTTAACAATTGGGCGATAAGCTGCCCAAATTCAGCATTTACTAGGCAGGGGAAGGATTGTTAGCACCAAGTTGATATACATGCTATAATAAAATATACCAAGACAAAACAGTACAATTACTGTTCATAGATATGGATGGGACCACTGCCAACAAATTAAGATATATGTTTATCTATATAGTTGATATATCTTATATCTATATCTTATAGCAAGGACTTTAAATAATAGGTGGTAGGGCCCTGCTTTTGCAAACTCACAATCTAATGAAGATGGCCATGAAATTTAGACTAGTTCATTTGGGAGTTAATGGCGAAGCCCCCTTATAGACTATCATTGCTAAACTAAAGCAGAATTACAAATTTGGATTTGAAACATTTTTACTTGACTATGAATTTTATGCAACAACTATATGTGCAATATTTGTTTTAATGTTCCCACTACCCTTTTCTAAATCTTGAGCAATTTTATCGATGATACAATGTTTAGGGGCTTTGCAGTTAACTCAAAAATCAGCTGGTTCAATTAAAATTTGTCACAGTTATCTCGTTGAAATAAATAGAAATCTAAAAGTTGCATCACACAGTAAATTCTTGACTTTTCACAATAATAATTTTCTTCATGCTTCCCTCTGGCTGTAGTTAAAACCGTGGAAGGCACAGAATTACAGCATTTTGATCATGAGGTACTTGGTTTTCATTAAAATTTGTATTTATGCCAAGCTGACAATGATATGTCTGGATGCAGACTATGTGGTCAGTCATGGCCAAGAAGAGATTATTTGGAAAATGATATAACACAGAGAACTGCTAAAGAGTTTATTAATCTTCCTGCACAAATATTTGGATTTAATTAGGTTAAATATGAGGATATGCCTGCCAAAAGGCCATTGCCTTAGTTATGCAGTATCTCATCTATACACAACCATCCAAGGACTGAAGTGGCTCACAATCTTTTTTTAAAACGTAAAAAAATTGCTAAATGTTAATTTTATTAAAAACCTTCAAGTACTTGGGTTGTGTAAGCCCATTGCCTTCAGAGAATGTGAATGGTGAGAAAAAAAAAGGTCTTGTCTTATTGTTAATGCTATACATACAATGAAAGGTTGGTCATAATGGCTTTGGTTCAAAAAAGAACTAGTAGGAGAGAGAGGTCATGGAAATGCACACTGTAGAAAAGGGAGAACAGTGCAGTAACAGTATGTTAACAATTGATTTTTTTGGATTCCACAACAGTCTACAAATGCATCATAGTGGTAAATAGAGATGGTCGAGTTTGTCGACGATTTCGAGTAAATTGCAAAGCCCCTTAACATGGTATTATCACCAAACTTGCTGGAGATGTAGAGAAGGGTTGGGGGTATACTACAAAGAAAAAAAGTGTGTCTCTAACACAAATAGTTTTTGCACAAATTAAGTTCAAAGTCAAGTAAAAATTTCGAAAATTGGAATTTCGACTTTGATTTTGAACTTAATTTATGCAAAAACTACATATGCTAGAGCATAACTTTTTTTTCCAATATTCCCATAACCCTTCTCTATATCTCCAGCAATTTTCGTGATGATACCATGCTCAGAGGATTTGCAATCAGCTCAAACAAGCAAGTTAGCAAGTCAAAAAATTCAACCATCTCTAGTGGTAAATGTGAAAAGATTTTTTGAATTTTTAAGTGAAAACCTAAAATGAATTTCCAACTGTACATATTTATACTATTACAATTCATTCAGTCATGGGAAGTTGTTTCATTGTTGAACAAAAAATCCCCATTGTTAGGATACTGAACAAAAATCAAAGACTGTACCACAATCCTGGAGACACATAATATTCAGTAGTGTGTACTAACCTAGCATTAATGAGGTACTGAGCAAGGCTGATGTTAGCTGGGCTCCCAGTAATGGTGATCTGGCGCTCTGCTGACCCCTCCATGGCGCTGGCAATTTTGATTTGTGCTCCAGACATCTGTCGAATTTCATTGATTTTGGTCCCTTGGCGTCCGATGATGCAACCTATTAGCTGGAAAATGAAGAAGTTGAAACATATTGAGGGGTTAAAGAACGATGCTAGAAGACTCTCAAATGTTTTTAAATTTTGGCTCAGGATACATCATTTTGAGTCTAAATGTGTGTGTAAATATTCCTTTTCATAGTAAGAGATACATAAGATACATAAGATAAAAACCAAAAAATTTAAAATAGACATGTCATTGTTTCCCATGTACAGTCTAATTTTTCACAGGCATGTATCAATAAAAAAATCCACTTCTAACCCAACTATTAATTATGTTCAAATAATAAACTTTAATCCAATCAATGAATATACATATTTACATTCACTTTAAAAAAACATTTAACATTTACAAACCATATAACCTCCTTAGCGATCGCAGCAGTATACATGTACAGTGTATCTGTACATGTAAAATCCCCCGCCCACCCCCTGCCCCTGTACACGTCACATGGGATTTGATTGCAAAGCCACCGATTATGCTATCATCACCAGCATTGCTGAAGTTGTAGAAAAGGGTTGTGGGAACATTTGAAAAAAAACAAGATGCACGGGAAGTATTTGCATAAAGTAAATTCAAAATTAAATTTCGACTTTCAAAAAATCGCCAGCATGTTTGGTGTTGATACCATGCTCAGGGGCTTTGCAACCAACTAACAAACTGGAACTGGTCAAATTTTCTAAAGAAAAAAGAAATTGACCATCTCTGTAGAACAGATGTTGAAAATGATATGTTATTGATTTTTAATAAAATGTTCTCACTTTGAGATTGACACTTCCTATAAAGAATAGTCTGTAAATATATGGGAACTGCTCAACAGTTTGGGGTTTCTATTGTCATATTTTTTGTGTTTCATAATGCCTCAAATGTTTTCCACAGGTTACAAGTCCAGACTATAGGCAGGCATGGCCTTTTCTAATAAAAGGCAGGTTTCTATTCTGCCTCAGTGAACCTCTAAAGCAATGGTTCTTCTATTTAATGTTTCTCCCCGTTATGGTTTTCACAAGATTTAAACCTGGATAGTACCAGACTTAATAATCTTATCATGTTATCGTGTTGGAAGTGTTATATTTTTCAAGTATTGGTATTCTACTCCTCATGTTTGCTCTAAGAAAATTCACCTTTCTGGGATGCAGTTTTTTTTTATATCCAGACATTTTTCTGAACCTAAATACAGTACTTGTGCCAAGCTCCAATCGTTTTTTTTTTTTGTTGCAACCCTGTCTTGACTTTTTAAAAACATTTTGCTGACATCAAATAATTTTTTTTATACAGAATGTAAGTTATTTACAAACATTCCATTTTACAAAGCGCACTTGTATAAAATGGGCATGCTGTATGTAGGAAGTATTATTTATAAGAATAGTGAGCTTCTAGGTATCACAATGATACTACTGAAAAACAATCCCTGCATCAGCACTAGTTTTTGCAAGAGTGAAGAAATGTGTATGTAATGTATATGTTTATCTTGTTACTTCTCATATTCGGTGTAACAGGTGTTGCAGTGTTGAGTACTTTCATTGTAAAAAAAAGACTTTTGCCTGGGGCTCAGATTAGCTTAAGCCTGCCATACACGTACCGATAATATTTATGATCGATAAAACCCAACCAATGTTCGGTTTGAAATATGTGCAGGTCCACATAGTACAACAGATACATTTCGATTGAAATTGATTCGATCGAAAAGTAATCTGATAAGTAGAAACATTTTTATTGGCCTGGGAACTTACGGTGCCTGCATGTTGCAGCTGGTGACAGGATGGATTGATCATAACAGTTATTTTTTGAGTGTTTGTGAAAATAATATATGATGTAACCATTTGCATTTTTTTTGAATTGCTGTTAAGATTGTATTATAATTATTTCGTAATTAAAATTTTGTTTCTAAAATACTGTTGTTATTAGCTACCGCTGGACATGATGCATTTTGGGGTGATTTCTAACCTTTAACCAATGACATGCATTGCCACCACCTATTTATACACTATCCTATCAGCTCCTTTCCATACCCCCCTACATCACTTCCCATTAGAAAGCACATCACCCGATAGAATTAACCATTATTTTCAAAGACATTTCCGTTCAAAACTGGAAAAATCGATCCAAAATCTGTTTCCCTATTTGTTACCATTTTAGCTACAATTACGATCGATAAACGATTGCAACATCAGGATTCATCTATCTGTTTTTATCGATCGTAAATGTTATCGGTACATATATGGCAGGCATTAAATTTGGTAATTAGATACTTAAGTTATTTTATGCTTGATTACAGAGAAATTATTGATTTAATACATTGCATGAATTATTTTGTGTTGACATGCATTATAACTGCTTCAAGCTAGTTTAAATTCTCCCAAAATTGTATAAGAATGTAAATTCTGTTTAAAGAAAACAAATGATCCTTAGAATATTTTCAATGTCTCAGTAAAATTGCCTTGCACATAGCATACTGTCTAAAAATATAAAAAAAAATGTATAAGAAAATATATAAGATATAAGGTATAATAAATAAGCAATAAAATCATACTCACATCATTTGGTATGGTGAGTTCATGAGTACTTGCCTGGGGACTGGCATCCATACCTATTATGTTAAAGACACAAGTTATATGCATGAAAAGAATCCTTAGTACCCCATAATTAATACCCATCTTCTTCTCACCTGGTTCCCCACAGTCCATTACTTCAAGCTATTTGTTGTAGAAGTTCAGACTGAAAGATACCTCAACTCTGACACAACTTAAAAATGCCACATGGCTCTTAATATAGGAGAATATTCGGATATGTTTTAGGGCAGCAGTGAAAACTTAAAAATGCAACTTACCAGTCTAAGAACTATGTCTTTCATTATATCCAAATTGGGGACACAGCAGATTGCATAGTCTATTCCAACATCCCTATTACATTTACATTTACAACCAAAATGTCTTTCATTACCTTGAGTGTTCAGACACTCAAATTACTGGTTGTTTAAGAGCCTAACTCCCAGAACATTAGAAGTTACTACTCTAACCTGATATATCTAATATGCAGCCACTTTTACTATGAAGACCAAAATGAAGCAGCCTAATTTATTCTTTGGTGTTAAAGTAGAACTAAAGTAATAGTAGGCAAACTTCACATATTTATAAGAACTACACCGAGCACTATATATATCACATATATTATATATTAAAAATGTTTATCCCAAAGTTTGCAGCCTTGTGGCTCACCTTGGCTGCTGCAATGTGCATTACCTTGACTGCAAGGAGGGGCGCTCATGGCCCTTAAGTTGCCTTAAATTATACGCAACATAGTCCTAGCATCAGGATTAGTCAGGACACATCTAAAAGACTGCTCATATATTAACAGACATTCATATATTTAAGGACCTATTTAATCAAATAACTGCATTGATGTGTGGATGTTAGTCGGTAGAACTGACAATCCAAGGCACATACCATGTTGAGCTTCCATGAATGGAATATATAATATATGAATGCAATATATAAGTAAATAAAAGGGATGGGCAGAAAACATGAGGCCAAGAAAGAAAGGGCTAGCCTGGAAATGTGTGCAAATATTTTTAGCAAATAAAATGAGCGTGCAAGATTAAAAGTAAGGCTATGTTTCTTCATCTGTCCCCCTTTGCTAAGCTAAGGGGATGTGTTCAGACATCGGACGATGCAGAGGCTCAACACACTCCACTATGTTCAGTCTTGCATCGGCAGAACTGTTTCGGTGCTATGAAAACACAGCATCCGCCGAGCAAGTGAATGTGCTCTGTCGGGACCTCCCGCCAAGCAATACGCTTAGCAGAGGGGGTCCTGACGGATGTGGAAGCCCCCTCCCTAAGCCTTGAAGTCAGCTTTGAATAGTGGTGACACACTGAAATGTAAAGAAGACAAAAAGTGGCCTTTGCATTTGAACTGCAGCATGCAGTCTCATCCTGACTTTGCATATCTATCATAGATGGTTTCAATGACAAATGGATGCTTGTCTGAATCTATCTTAGTCAAAAGTAAACAGGCCAAGGTAGAATTTATCTCTATGAATAAGTACCAGATTGGGGGATGAAACTAGTCAGAGAGGTGGTGGTGACCCTTGGAGGTTGATTTTGATGCATCTTTGTGTACATATTTGTTCTATGGAAAACTTTTGGATGAAATAAAGCAGAAACTGAGATCTTATCCGGTGTGCGGAATTCCATTACTTGTGGATATACTTTTGAAGGAGACCTAGGAGACGTGGTCATTGCAGGGAGTTCCTGCACCTGGAGAACTCGGCTGGATTACAAAACTACTAAGTCGGCTAGAGAGGGAATTGGTGTATGATCTATTTTTCAAAAACACGGTGAGTGCGGACCCATACAAACTTGTTTACATAAAAGTTAGAATTTAACAGTTTAAATTCAGAGGCCTCTAAATTGTCATAAAGGGATCTAAAATATGCATGTGACATGTACCGGTAGGTGCCAGATTTTTTGTTTTGAAGTCCCTCTAGTGGATTTAACATAAACTGAGATGGGTATAAAGACTAATTAGTTTACACCAACTAAAACCTATTTTTTATTTCAGAAACAAAAGTGGTATAAAGGCATCAAACAAAAAATAAAATGGGCATATGGGTAACTGAATGTTATTTCAGTTAAAAAGTAATCTATATTAAAGAATATTGAATTACTTTGGCAAATTAAAAAATCCCTAATTATTATTAATATAGATGTGTTTAAATTATAGGATATTGAATTTATGATTTTGAATATAGTTTTCACTCAAACTGGAAATGAATCCTAAAGGACTAACAAGGTATGAAACTTGACATAGCTGCACTCAACTCAAGTCAAAAGCGCAATCATAGTGAGATAGCTAAAAACATTGGATTTAAACTGGGCTGCAAATTTCAAACCAGACCCCACTGTATATGCATTAGCTTAAAATAATAATTTAATATATATCTACATATTTTACTTCACAGTCATCTGGAAGGATATTTTCAAACATAATAACTCAAAATTCCAAGAAAAGAACTATGCTGCCCAAACCAACATTATTTTTAAGGCTTGCATGACAAAATGCCATTTGGTTGGCTGCTATAATGCAACTGTAAATTCGTTTACATTGAAGTCAGTGTGAGTTTTTCTGTACCTTAAACCTATAATATCATTCTACAATGCAAAATAAATATTGATGCAGATGGGAACTAGGTACTCATAATGCCAAGGTTTACCATTACAGTGTTTTACCCTCTCCAAAGTGCTCTTTTACCATTCCATAATACCTATAAAAAACTGCATTTGTACAGTTTGTTGTGGATAGACTTGGAGTTGCTGAATAGTTTTAGTCCTTAATACCTGACATAGTGGCAACAGTTACAGCAATGGAGACCCAAAACCTTCAGTAGAAGATCTGACGAACAGGATCTGAATACCAGGGTCTAGAAAAGCCCTCACAGTTAGTGCTTCATTGTTAAATAGAAATGTAGTGTGTGCTTTTCCCTTTGAAAGGCTTGACCATCTAGATCTTCAGTTAGATAGATTTTAGGCAGGGTGGCATCATGCCGGGGGGCAGAATCTGGGCATCTTTTCCGATGCCCAGATGTCTCCTCCACAATGCCCTTGACTATCCGTGCGGCCACTCGGGGAGAGAGAAGGAGTAGAGGAGGAATGGAGATTATTTCCGCCCTAGTTGAGTGTGTTGGAACAGAGTCTCACCTCACGACACACGTCACATCTGGATACCAGCACACAGTGTGATCAATGCTAAGCAGATTTATTCATTTCAAAAGGTTTATGGTACCATTGGATTCAACATGACCTGGTATTAAATTTTATGCTGAATTTAGCTTTTAGTTTCAACAAATTTTTCCTCTCATGTCCATTGAACAGAAAAATCCAACCATGTATGCCCACCTTAACTAAACCATTACATCTCTTTCTAGAATTAACAGGTTTAGTTTTTATTAGGTATTGGCATATTTTACAGAAAAAAACATGTGTGACATTTTGTGGGTGCACTCTCCTTTAAGAACTTGATATAAAAGATAGTAGACAATGAAAATAAAAATATGAATAGATAATACAATAAGTTTCCAACAAACACAGACAGCTCTTTTTATATAATTTCCATGAATGACAACAATTCTATTACAGCCAGCTGAAAATAGTTATAGCATGAAAGTTGAGCATTTGCTTGAAAAATGGATGTATGTATGAGTCAAAAAAATACAAAATACATAACATGGCTTTTGAGCAACATTAAAAATGTGTATGGCAGTATTGCAGTAGGTACCTATCTTAAAACTGATCAAGTAATTCCATTTTCTATTATTTGTGTTATTTTGTTTTCCATTGTATGGTTTTATATCTTTATGAAAGAATATTCTAACAAAAACAGCACATAACCTTTCATGATATTTAGGTAGCTACAACACCTCCTCTAGTGCTAAACATGTGTATTCCATGAAAGCCACATGTGGACCTGTGTGTTCACATGGCTTTGCTTATCAGCAGAAGACTTTACATTTTAAAAGTACAATGAAATAAAGGACATTATTAACCTCCCTAGCGGTTGAGACGAACCCTGTTCGTTCGCCGTTCAGGGTCGTCTCAACCGCAGGGGAAGCCGGCATCGGGAAGACCCGTTGCCTCCCCGGAAAGCTGCAGCGATTGTCTTCATCGCTGCAGAATTTCCGGGGTTTCAGCATCGCCCTGATCGCGTCACGGTGACGCGGAAGGGGGGGGGGGCGGCGCCATAGACCTCCATGTTAATGGAGGAGCGCCGGCTTTCCCTCTCACGCAGCTGGTGTCAATAATGACACCAACTGTGTGAAGAGCAGCGGTGGGAGACAGGAAACGACAGGCAGTGTACTGTGATACGGGCAGTGCGCTAGGGAGGTTAAAGCAAAAATTTCCATGACAAAAAGGTACTTGATCACTCACTTTCTTTTCAAAGGTTTGGGATATTCTTAAATAGTATAGTATAATTACTTTTCTTGCAGTATAGCAAGAATAGAAGGGTGATATGCTAATATCTATGCATCCTTAATCCCAACTGCCATATTGTTTTTGTCTCCCTCTATATTACCTTTCCAAGTATTAATAAGAACAAGGACAGAGGCGCACAACCTAGTACAACAAATGGTTAAATAATGTGGAATTGGATAAGATAAAACAAAATGAAATAAAACAAAATGAAACAAAACAACAGACGAGATACTCACATTAAAAGAGGTTTACAAGGATGGATCTCTCAGGGCCGTGTGCTTTCCAGGAAGACCTCACTTCCTGGTTGGGGATGAGATCACTTACTGCTTACTGATGCTGGAACAATGGGACGCGTTTTGAGTGGAGGCTCTTTTTCAACCTCCTTTAATGTGAGTATCTTGTCTGTTGTTTTGTTTCATTTTGTTTTATTTTGTTTAATTTTGTTTTATCTTGTCCAATTCCACATTATTTAACCATTTGTTGTGCGCCTGTGTCCTTGTTCTTATTTGTCTGTTACAGGAGGCCACACTCCTCCATTTTGAGAGCTGCACACCTACACACAACTTAAACACCCACCCCTCATACTGACTCTATTTTATTCTGAAATCTTTGCTCAGGCCTCATACACCCACTGAGAGCCTTTCTGGCCACTGATGTCACTGTAACTGTGTAATCACTGCTAAAGGTTGTGCGCAACTATTTATTATCTTCCTTTCCATTCTTCCTTTCCAAGTACTGCCTATTACCCTAGTAAACTAGTGTCAACCATTAGACCCAAATTTAATCTGTTTATATATACCTGGGCCTGTAAATGCTCTAATTTATTATGGGTTACCTGTGGACTGTCCCATCAAGTTTTGAGCTTCTTCAGAGGAATGTAAGGGCAGCTTTTCTCCTAAGGAGAAAGAAAACATATATTTAAGTTTCTTGCCCTTTAGAAGACCAACATGTTTTGCATTGTCTAAATAAGCCCAAAATCTGACGAGACAATGTATTAAGTACTTCTTAATAAAGTAGGATTAACTATATTTACCCAAGAACCATCAGTACATATAGTTAAGATGATATCCATGTCTTACTATCTATGTAATATGACGTGCCAGCAGATGGAGCTATGAGAGCACTAATAATATTTTTGACATAAAAGTAATGCATAGGAGAAGCATAAATGAACGAAAAGTGAAATGCCTGAGACGTGAGAAGAGAAAAGAAGGAAGACTCTAGAACGGGAAAGTTGGGTACGTACCAGGGAAAGCAGGGGTGGTCTGTCCGAGGGGAGTAAAGGGGGTTTGCTGCATGGCCAACTGGTGGAGCTTGGTCAACTGCTGAGGGGTAGGAGGGACATTAGAACTAAGAAGGTTATTGTTAGAGAGTACAAGAAGTCACAGGCACAAGAAAACAGTCAAATAATAAAATAAAACAAAGCACCAGGGAGCCAGGGGACACATACACAATTAAGGTAAGCAAGAACTTGGCTTACAATATATTATGATAATGTGTGCTCTTCGTGTATAGGAATCCTTCTATGGAAACACCTAGTGCTTCCACAGCTGATGTTAGCCACAAGTGTAAACCAGACACACAGTTAACAAAGGGTGGTACCACATAACTGGTGCTTTAAAAGTATCGACAGGTGTTTTCCATAAACAACCAGTCAGTAAAAACAACTTGTTGTGTCCTTATGTTATTGGCTGTATGTGCTTTTTAATCTCTATGCACCTTAAACTCTCTATGTGACTTGTGGTGTAACAGAAAAAAAATATGAAGATGTGGTTACCCACAGAAACAAAAGGCTCAAGATTAGGTGCCCATAGTTTATATTTCTTTATTAATGATCATCTGATCGCAAAACAGTTTTGTAGTATGTAGTACATCGAAAGAAAAACAAACAACCTTGAGCCTTTTTTTTTCATGGGTACTCCCCAAATTTTCATATTCATTACCAGAAGTAAGGTCTCAGCAGTCAAGACTCTTGGTCACCCATAGGCCAACAGTGCATGACCAAACATCTACTCCAGAAACACTGTGTGGGGACAGTGGTAACATTTTCTCCACAAGCCATTGGTCTACAGAGGTTGCTGATTTAGATAAGAACCCCACCAGGGCTGTCTTTGCCAGCAGCCATAATCGTAAGTCATATTTCACCTATTACCTGAGTTGCCACCTTCCACTATTTTACTATCTAGCCTTCCACTCCTTATTGTTCCCAACTCCCCTCTTATTTCTTTTTCAGGTACTCCTACTTTTGAAATAACCCTCATACCAACAATAAAAATATGTTTAAATTCTGCATTTAAAACATAAATCCTCCAAAAACCCTAAATAATTCTTCTTCTTGTGATAACACCTATAATATAAAATCTGGGCACATTTGGGAAATCTTAGTTCTTAAATCAATGGTAAAGACATTTCAGAACTGTGCAATTATCTATGTTGGATTTTGATGTTAACTAGCTTTACTGTAATACGGGTAAAGTGAAAGACCTGCCAACCTCTTATTTCACAGAGAGAACAAAAAGCAGCAAGTAAGAATAATCTGTTAAAAATCGAACAGTGGTTAAAAAATAAGTTTGATTGGTTGATATGAATTTTGATCTTCATTGTTTTTCTCTTGCCTTCATAAATAGAGTTTCAGCTTATCAGTCTAATCCAACCGTGTATGACCACCCTAATACTGTTCATTCTACATTTAATAACTGTTACCCAAACTGAAACAAAACATTGGTACAAGCAAAGCATTTATAATGTGACAAATGAAAATCCCAGAAGGAGCCGCAATCATGGCTATGATCTTGAAGAGCAAAACATGTCAGAGGGGGTCTGACTGGCTTCTGAGGGTGATGGGATCCTGTTTTTGATGCTACATACTTTCTTTCATGGTTTTAACAATAAAAATGGACTGTGATTCAGCAACAGTGTATGCATAATTGCGGCTCCTTCCAGGATTTTCTTTTGGTTATTAATGGGCAGAGGCTCTATTCAGCACCCTGCACCGGATTGTTCTTATACTTCAGCCTATCCAACATACACTGCCTGTATCTTCTTTTCCCTTTTTTAAATAAGTGGAGTGCAGATGTTATCCTTTTACATCTAACAAAGCATTTGTTTATGAAATCCCACATAAGTTTGGAAACACTTCAAAGTATAACCAAGGCACACAAACTGAGAAGCCAAGTCCTCCTTCCAATGTGACACATATCCCATGGCTGCCCACAGTGTAAAATTACAGAGCTCCCATCTCAGACACATTAATATTATGGTCTAATATTAATTATCAGTAACACCAGCATGCTGGGGAAGAAAGTGTCAGGAAGAGGGATGGGGTAGAAAATGAGAGATGAGAACTCACATCAGGGTGAGGGATTGCGTACTGTCCTTGGATGGAATAGGCCTGAAACAGAAGGGGAAATAAGTGCATGTCAGTGTGGCATGTCACATGTGGAAACAGAGCTGCAGGCACACGTGACTGAAGACCGAATATCTTATTATGTTAAACTTTGTATGTATTACTAGACCCTGTCCACAGCACTGTATACAAGCAAAATGTTGTTAGTTCCAAAACAATAGAAAATTTCAACCACTCCTAGTACCTCTCTTGGAACAGAAGTTATAAAGTGTTTCATACAGCTCCTGCTGCGGTTGAGATCTGGTGACATAATGAATGGATAGAAGCTACATAATATCGGTATTGGGCATAATGGAAACAAATTTAATTTAAAAAAATGCAAAAGGGAGGGCTCAAATGCAATAAATTTTATATTGTATTGGAAAACTATTTACACTAGGCATGCAATAGTTATATACTAACCACTTTTTATGCCTACATGTTCATTACTCATTGTTCATAAATGATAGGTATGACCAACAAAACAGTCATCTAATATATTTTGCAGGCAACTCCACATTGACATTACATGCAAGGATCTTCACATGATAATATTGGCATTAATAAATATTAGTCAAAATCATTCTGATGAAGGCCCTTTGAAAGCAAATTCTCCAACGTATCCGTATTAATCCCGTAAAAAAATATTTTTACAACATATGATATAACAGTATAAGATTAATAAAAAGGCAAAATATGATATTTGGGATTTGTTTTCTGTAATTGTAAAATGAACTATAAATGAATGTGTAACTGTGTCAGTTTTTTTTTATTGTAATTGAATGCAAACAGTTAACACCTCCTTTTTACTTCCAGAATTTGAAAACTAGGCAAACCATAAGGATGGACCAATACCAACATATGGACCTAAGGGGAGTAGGCAAATCACGATACAACCAGGACATGCCTGAGGTGTCTTTTTGATAACAAGAAGTGCTGGTAAAAATAAGACATAAAGCTGCTTTCATTACAGTTATTGCAGTGAGTCATGAATAAGTAATATTTTAACAACTGATATATGTGCATTGATTAGTGTTTTTGCATCTGGAGTTCAACCACCACTGAAATATATCCAAACAATGTGGACATTTTGACAGTCAAGCTCAGTGCCTTATAAAAAAAACATATATAGACCATACCTGTCAACCATCCAGTTTTGGCTGAGAAAGTCACGTTTTTTATGTGACTTCCCCGGCCAAATCCCAGTTTCAATAAATCCTGTATTTGTCCTGGGATTTTAAAATTGATGTAATTTAGGAGGGAGCATTACTCTCCCTCATAAGTTTCCACCCCACTTGTGCAGATGATGTGCGGGGTTAGAAGTTAGTAGGGAGTAGCTCCTTAGTTAGCCAGCTTCTGAATAGGAGGGAGGAGATGTAAACCTCCTGATGCTGGAAGTGACGTCCGTGATGTCACTTCCTGTATTTGGAATGCTGAAGGCCAGCACTTCGTCATTCCGGTGTGACATCAGTTGCCTTACTTCCTGCCAGTTTTCCTTTATTCAAACAATGAAAAAGTTAACAGGTATGTATGCTTCTTTTTTGTTCTGACGTCCGTGAAGTCCAGCACTTCCTTCCGTAGGTCATCTATAGGTATGCTATAGACCTAGAAGTAAAGTCAGATTTTTTACTTTCACCTATAAATTAGTTCTCAAATAGTAGTAGCAGTTCACAGAATGATTTTGTTTCATGCCTGAATTTGCATTAAGTATATTATTGACTATTATTTTTGCTGGTCATTAAAGAAACCACATTCATTAATACACATATATTCAGACTAGATCCTTAAATTAGTATAGTAATACAGTTATCAAACATCTAACCATTGATAATGAATTGCATGCTGGACATTATCTAGATAAAAAAAAGTATTTAAGATAACTCCCATTAGTCCCTAAAGAACATTTAAAACTAAAATGTTCTGCTACATTACCACTTCCCGTTCATGCATAGGATGAGGGACCATTAGCTCTGATGAACACTGCCGGCTCTTCCTTTTAGCAAACCTTAATTTGTCATGGAGTTTTTAAGTGACTAGGACTGTCTCTAAATACCATTTTATGATTCCAACAGCACATTAACCCCCCCCAGCGCTCTTGCGAGGTCCAGATTTCTGTACCAAAAGCGCACCACAGACTCTAATGGAATTTTTTTGTGTTGTAGGCCTGTAACTTCCAAAAATATGTCCGTATAAGGGTCTAATAGACATCCTGAATATAATAATGTTTGAAACACACAATTATTATAAAAAAAAGTACATAAATTTTTTTTATAAAATGTATCATTTGAATACTAAAATCTCTTGAGGCCACGAAACATTCATATGCAAATTGTGCTGGGAGAGGGGTGACATCGCCGGCTTGCTTCAGATCCCTGGCAAGCTTCAGATCCCCGGGACAGCACAGAGCAGAATGTGCTGCTGCGGGGATCTGAGCTTAGCTCCATCTCGTCAACTGCAATACACGACAAGAAAGTGCAGGACGAGATGGAGCCGTCAGAAGCGCTAGGGGGGTTAAAAAATTTGCTGCCCCAGTGGATATTATGTTCTGTACAAAACAAAAGGATTCGTGGACCAAAATTAAAGAAAACCTGTGCACAAATAAATATGGAGGCGTCTTATAAATATCTCATCTTAAGATGCCTGAATGACTATAATTTTTATTATTGTTGTTATTATAATATATTAAATAGAGTATCAAACCCATCATTATGACAATTGAGGGACCCAAGAAGAACAGGTATATCACAGATATGTCAGAGTGACACAGAGAACCATATATCCAGACATACTGTGTATTCTCAACCACAGAAAGTGTATTAAAGGATCTCTGGTCTGACATATTTTTTAATGTTTAAAAAGTTAGGGTGTTCCATTAAAGAGAACCCCTAACAGATGCCTATTACTAAACTATGAATTTTAATATTATAATTGCATTCAGAAATACTTATCAATCTGTAGCATTTTGCATATGTAGCTCTTGTCCAAGCAGGCACTCAATCAAAGGTGGATTTTGATCTGGTGCAGAAATAGTTATGAGAGCAATATTTCCACATTGTGAAAAAAGAAGAGGGGACCTGGACCAAGCAAACTTGCTTGGTCCAGGTCATCTCTTCTATGTATGAGATTGAGCCAAGATCAAAAACAACACCACCTATTCTGAAAAAGTGGCATGTATGTCATGAAACGCCTTTGTCTATTGCATTGCTGTATGCTGTATTAAACTTAGATAATAAATGAAGAACACATCTGTTTTTTTCGGGCGCCTCCATTCAGCCTTTTTTTCAAGTAGATGGAAACTGAACCAACTGCTTGTTAAAATTCCAAAACAATTGGACCAGGCTTCTAATGAATCGGAGATCCACAGGCATCGCTGAGTGTGACCATCATTTCACTGCATGGAGACAGTAAGCCAGAATTATCTCCACCTGCTCCTTCATCCAAAAGGTTGTTGGTGAGAGTCAAAGGTCAATTACAAACCAGTAAATCATAATATTGAATAACGTCTTACTGCAATATCCTTTTGGGTTACCCCAAAGGAACCCAACTGAATCATTTTTCTATGTCTTACAGCTCCTCATTGGTTCTTTCTCCTCAGAAGAATAGGTTCTTCTTGTTTTTCCTAGTATTTAGGTCCCACTCAGACATTATTTTCACATTGCTTATGTCAATTAATTTTAAGGTACACTATCATTACAGATTTGTGAGGTGGCAGGAGGGTAAGGTGTACAGTAGTACTCCTTGTTGTGCTTTGGCATATTAATGAACATGTTCTTTATTAAATTTAAATGCTCACATTCTGCATGCTGAGGTATTTCCGAGGTATATACAGAGCCAGCAGTGTTTCAGGGCTTATGTTCCAATCTGATGAGTGATCACTTGTAGGATGAGAAAACATGCAAGAAAATCTATGAAAAACTAACGGGCAGAGGCTGGTGCTGCAGCAATAGGCTCAGGTTGGCAGTGGAGGCACCCAGCGGATCCGCTCTTACCTGTCCACCTGCAAAAATGACAGGGGCGGAGGCGGGTTTTGGACGGTAAGGGATTGTGGCACCTTTTGGTGGGGACTAGGAAAAGGGACAGGAGAGGGAGAGATAATATTAGAGTACCCGCCCAGAATCAGACAACAATCACCATTTGTTAACAGAAAAAACCTTATAAAAGAAAATAAGACATATTTAATAAAGGTGTTAAATCATGGAGGTTAAATCAGTCCTATGATGAGCAAAGGCTACAGTCAAGGGCAAAGACCTATAATGTTCTCTTCTCTATCCTTTTTTTATTTATAGTGGGATTTTCTCCAGCTTTTTAGATTTTGCAATACTTGCCCCTTAGATTTTTAAATGTGTTCAAAACAAAGTATGCTTAAAGATGTGCAGCTAATTTAACCTCAAAAGATTTATTTATGCTCTACTCTACATCTTAGTGTGTATATTTAATTGAATAGAATTGATCATTAGGATCACAGTGTTTGCCAATAGCAAATAATTATTTTGTCGAGTGATTGTTCACATAAAATAAATGAAAATACATGTAATAGCTCTACTCATCTGCTTGATCAACCCCACTAGGTGAAAGATATTACTGTTTTGACTTCTTAGAGCACCAAACAGCATGACATACAAACAGAGCCGTTCAGGTTCCCCATACAAGTTCTTGCTTAGAGACGTCTGTCGACTGGGGGGTGCTATTGCTTAAGCAATCGACTGTGGATGGGGGTTGCTACTGGAGAAGAACAAAAGGAACCGAGGAACTTTCCCCTCCAGCACACTATATCTCAACCCCTGCCTCCCCCACCCTGGCCACCGCGTACCCAGAAACAGCCCTGCATATAAAATCCTACATCTTTCTAAAATCTACTGTATCCAAGTTTTTTGATGATCCTATTGTTAATGTTTCCTACTGGACAAATAAATAGATTTTACCCAGTAAATGAATCTGGACAATTTCAGTATTATTAGATAATACAGCACACCCATAGGACATATTACCTTGGGATTATCGCATGTGTACTGTAAGCCATATACAACCTTTGCCTGGACCATTTTAATGCATTTAGATGCTTTAGCATGTACAACTTTTTCTCATTTGGTGTAACGCTACCTACATCAGATACAAGTCTAACATGGGAAAAAATGAATTTACTGATATATTTAACTTGATTCTAGAGGTCTAAACCTTTATAATAGTCAAACCCCGCACTATTAGGAGTCTGTGTTGCAAAATGTCTTCATAAGAAAAACATCTCAATGCATTATGTAAATGACTGGCGCAGACTATGAAAGGCTATGAAAGGCTTGTAAATACAGTCAGGTCATAGCCCAGAGGAAACAATAGGCAATGTCTTCACCATGTCGAATACATGCATCGTAAATGGGGATTTTAACACAGTGAAATCTAGATAGTGAAGTTTCTGTATCTCCACTAAAATATCATAAAAAGACTAAAATATCACTTTTTGTCATATTCTGTACATAAGTAGAATTGAATTTATTTAGAATTGGCAATGGTAATATTAAGTAAGATGTGAAGTAACTTTAACTTAAGATGAAACTTGATTGGTTGTTACATATTTCTAAGGTATCTCACACAGTTTACCGACCTCAATGAACACGTATGTTTGCATATATGTATCTGTCATATGTCATTTGTCTAGTAAAATATCCTCTTTGTTTATATAGCACATGATATGGTTTTATAATTTCACCTTTGGCAAATTATCTACAGGTTACTTCCTATACTATCGCATTGTTGTTTGTGTTCTGTATTTCATGTGTGTGAGTTATGTTACCGCTACTCCGATACACTGTACCTCCAGCATCACCACACATATCTGCTTCACACACTGGATGATGGCATCAGGGGTACCCGAAATGGTTACTGCCCGCTCTGTGGAGTTAGGCAACATATCTCCTGCGACCTGCACCTGAGCACCTGTAGACTGTAACAAGAAGAAAACATACATTGTGACATTTCATATACAGTATTGATATTGTTAGCATGAAGTTAATATATTGCCATGTTTTATATATATGACATGACACTACTTTCTCTCTGAATGTGCTATGCAGGCAACATATACAACAAATACCTATATGTATATCTGTACACATACACCTTTTAGAAGACCCCTAAAACCCCCAAAATATAGCACTGTCTACAATCTACAAATCTACAAATGAAGGACCTGCTACTTATTTCACAAAATGTTTCATAAAAAATAAAAAGGCCTGCTTCTAAACCTTTGTATTGACGCATAACTATGGTGGATGCAAATACTGTACATTGCTTTCCCATTACTATATAAAAAATGTTTAATTGGAAGAGTATGACTTTAATGTTAATGGATTTATAAAAGGGAACACTTTTTTCAATGTTTGCGGATAGGGTAGTGGAAGTAGATATTATCTGTCAGGTTCTTATTGATTCCTTTGTCCTCCCTAGGTGAATTCCTTTATGGCCTTTTAAACTACACAGATTTACTTTGAAAACTTTCTATTTCTCCATTCTCTCTATAGCCCCTATATAAGGAACACTGGAAGCATGTTCTTGTGTTGTAGAACCCTTGGTTATTCCCTTTTTATTTTGAACCAAAAATGTTGTATTACTTACAATTTTTCAATAAAGCTTGTTTGGAAAAAAAAAAGTATTGTGAAACCTAAAATGACTGACATAATAAAAAAGCTGAATTAGTTGCCAGTATTTCTGGCAATTTTAATAATTTCTATATTTTTACTAATATTTTATAATTTTTTTATATTTAACACAATAAAATCATCATATGTAAGTTTCACATCACTGAATAAGGGCAACTTACAGAGAGTGACATCCCTGACATCACTCCTATTAGTTTGAAATGTGTAACTACCCTATTCCAAATAAAGGAAGTGACATCACTAACCTCACTTCCGGTATCGGGAGGTTTACCCATCCCTTGTATTAGCTGGCTAATTTAGAAGGGAGGGTCATTACTCTGCCTCCTAACTTCCCACCCATGGAAACTAAGGAGAGAGAGAGTAATACCACCTCCTTCCTAAATGACCCTGATTTCAAAACCCCAGGTAAAATGCAGTATTGATTGAAATTAGGATTTGGCCAGGAAAGTCACCTAAAACATTTGATGATTGACAGGTATTACTGTATTTATGGTACATGGTGTTTCAGGTCTACTTGCCCATGATATCACGCAGTGCACTTACCTCTCTGATCTCCTTGATCTTAGAACCACCTTTTCCAATCAAGGAGCCGCACTGGCTTGCCGGTACCACAAGCCTTAAAGTGACTGGTGGTTTGCTGGTTGCAGTACTGTTGCTCATTGAATTTATGATATCCTAGGAAGAAAGAATATTTTTTCCAGTATTGTGATTTCCCGTCCGGTAGTAAGATTTTTTGTGATGGTATAACACTGCCATCTGCAGCATGATGAAAATCTGAATAGCTTCTGTAATTCTGTCCTTTTTTAAGTTGCATTGTGTTGACATTTAAATAAACTCCTCTTAGAATTTCAATACAGACTTCCAGAAACCATTAATAATTTTTTAAAGCACCCTTGGAATCAAATAAGCAAATATACCTTTTCCATCCTCCATCCTTTCTTTTCTGTGCTTAATCATAAGCTCTTTGATGAGGGTGAGAGAGAGCCTACTATGATGAAGTTGGGGTTACCCAACTTCAAAAGGCTTCTCTGGCAATGGTGAAGTATACTAAAGGTACGCTGAGGTATCTAGGTGCCTTGTTTTGAAGGCAGTTCACCTAAATCTAAATGTAAATGTTCTTCTGTAGAACCCGTGGTACTGAGCCAGGGTTGTACTTTCCAAAACAGGAAATTTAATTTAGCATACGGCAAATCAAGCAGATGGTACTGGCTGAAATGCCAAATCATCAGGTAGAGATCTAAAACAGGTTACACGTAAAACTGCTCCTGGAGCCTCCAGAAGACAAGGGCTAAAAATATATAATATACAAAAATGTGTTAGATTACATAGACAACAATAATTGTCTTTGTTTATCTTTAGTGACCGAATATCTAAAGCAGGGTACACACATGAAAGATATGGGCCAGATCGATGGCCGCTTCAAGTGCCGTGCGTGCTCAAGGCCATCTATCTGGCCCATATCATATGTGGCCATCCCTGTTTTCGAGCGGGACTAATCAACTAATCCCGCTCAAAAATAGGGATATCGGACATGAATCTTAATCATGGCCGATGTCTGTTGCTTTGCATGGAAACCACTGGTCTCCATGCAAAGCCTCAGCTCCGATATCTGACAGCAGCACAATGACGTCATCACGCTGCTGCAGGGAACATCGGACGGCACCAATATCGAGCTGTGTGTTCCCTGCTTAAGACTTTTATGTAACTGATACAGATCTACAAGAGTTACCTCTTCAAATTTATAAGCAATCATGGCAAAGGCCTTGAATATAGCATCTGTTGGTCCAGTTATTGTAACAATCCTTTCTGGACAGTTCCCCTCTGAAATGTTAATTCGAGCTCCGCTCTATATAAAAGAATAACATTGTTATATTGTTAGTATCATACACTGTTATGCCCAAGTTAAACCTACTGTTACAATATTGGAGATTTTATCCTAGTATTTTGAGTATAGACAATTATGAAGGCTGTACATGGACAGACGTTGGTAGATGTTTCTTGTATAACAATGTAATAAAGGTTTTGAAAAGAACAAATTAGTGCTATAGACTATTCCCATTTAACTTACTTTAAGGATGTTTCATTATGTCACTTACCTCTTCCCTCATTTTTTTCACAGTTTCTCCTTTCTGAAGAAAAAACAAATAACTTGTTTTTAATGTAATTCAGCTCAGACATCATTCCTTCCAATAACAACACGTGTTACCACTAGATGGCAATGTGAGCTTCTCTTAAATATTCAAGATGGAATATCAGGAAAAAATTTGAAATTTGATTGTTGTCGATGGTAAGAGGAATAATGCCCTCTCATAGTATCTCACCATTAATGGGTGTGGAAGAAATAAATAATGCTCCATTGTTATTAATACAAAGAAATCTAGATCATTTGAATAACAAATATTTCCTCATCAATGTTATCAATTAAATAAATCATGCCCCATTGTAGATATCGGTGGGAGGAATTTTGATGATTGATCTCATTCATCTCATGATTGATGTCATTGGGAGGCATTACGGCCAATCACTGTTTCTGCCCTTATTAGGAAAAGTGCTTTTTGCTGGTGCCAGTGACATAAATAGTTCCCCAAAATAGTGATGAGCGGCATAGTCAATATTCGAATTCGTGATATTTCACGAATAATTCTACTAATATTTGATTCTATATTCGGAAATTCGAGTATTCGCGGTATGACCATGTATTGCGAAAATCATATTCGCATTGCGAAAATAATATTCGCATCGCAAAAATCTTTAAAATGAATGGTCACATGCTATGTTTATTTTCGCAATGCGAATATTATTTTCGCGATACATGCCCATATTGCGAATATTCAAAATTGCGAATATTCGCCGACATATTCAAGATATTGGCGAATTCTCAAATTGCCGATATTCGCAAAAAATATTCGGCATTCGAATATTCGAGCTCAACACTACCCCAAAATACAGATAAAAGCAATCAGTTTGGGGTACATAGATAATATCATATATAACAATATTGTCTCCACCTCTCCCCTAAACTATCAGTATATAGAAATCAAAGCCAATATTTTCTAGCAGGTTTCTAACATCACATTCTAACATCACATTAGAGCAGACTACGTCCTGTGGGACATATCAGGCCCATTTTGTCTTTTAATCCGGCTCTTTGTCACCTTGACAGCAAGAGGTTCTGGCTCCCCTCTGCTTTCTTCCTGCAATAAGTGGAGATAATTCCTAGAGGATGATGTCATGGTCTCCTTCTAGAGCCCATTGGCTGCCCATTTCTGCAATAGAAAGTTTATGTTGACCATCTAACACCTAAATTTTTTGTATATATTTATAATAGTTTTAATGATTTACTTATTTAACCCCCCTGGCAGTATTAATATTACTTTTTTTTATTAACCTCTCTAGAATTTGAAATGAACCCAGTTTGTTCGGTGTTTGGGTTCATCCCAAAAGCTAGGTGACCTGGGATTGGGTGAACCCTGATCGTGTCACAGTGACGCTGTGTCCCATAGACCTCCATGTTAATGCAGCGGCATCAGTCTCCCAGCCCACATCAACATGAGCAGGGGCAGGGAGAGGGCGGGAATTTTAAGCAGTGCACACTGCCCCTAAAAATAGGCAGAACGCTATGGTGGATAAAGCGGTATGGGAAATTTATCAGTGGCCCATGAGTCAAAGAGTCTGCATTAGAGGGTGGACAGTCATCAAGAAAAATAGCTATGAAGGTTACAGCTGATAACTATTTAAAAAAAAATAAACCTTAACAATTCTACCAAACAAATAGTTTATGCATTTCTCATGCTTTCCTCCATTTTCAAGAGTCAGAATAAAGCTAAAGGAGCTCAGGAATTGGATCATAGAAGGTAATGAGAGCTCTCCTTGCTCCATCAAACTATTTAGCTGCTCTAAAGCTGGCCATACACCTTTAGATCTCTCTGTCAGATATGCTTTAGATCTACCAACAATTATGTAGTATAGTGTCCTCTGCGATTGAACACAGGTAGACTTGATTGTTTCAAAAATCCTTCATATTACATGGTTTTGGTAAAACAAAAGGAGATCTAAAGGAAATCTGACAGAGAAATCTAAAGGTGTATTGGGCCCTTAACTTCCCAAAGCTAGCTCAGCACTAGAGATGGTCGAATTTTTTTTCAAAAATTCGACCATTTCGCCGGTTTCGACTTAATTGCAAAGCCCCTGAGCATGGCATCATCACCAAACTTGCTGGTGATGTAGAGAAGGGTTGGGGGTATACTACCAAAAAGAATGTATATCTCTAACACAAATAGTTTTTTCACAAATTAGGTTCAAAGTCAAGTACAAAATTCGAAAATCGGAATTTCGACTTTAACTTTGAACTTAATTTATGCAAATACTACATGTGCTAGAGCAAAGCTTTTTTTCCAAATGTTCCCCCAACCCTTCTCTACATCTCCAGTAAGTTTGGTGATTATACCATTTTTAGGGGCTTTGCAATAAGCTCACAAAGTTTGCAAGTCGAAAAATTCGACCATCTCTACTCAGCACCACTGTCCTTAATCAATGTCCATTTTACTTTTGGATTTATTTTAAGCAGCTGTATGAGCTGTAGGTTCTTTTATATGATAGGCTGTTGTTTATTTCACCTATCATAAGTTTTATATTGCGTTTTTGGCATATTGCGGCTTATTGTAAAAACAGTTTGGGGTGGCTCACCCCAACTGGATAACTTTGAAGTTTTTGGTCACTTAATCACAAAAGTGTTAGATTACTAATACCTTGGTGAGTTTAGTAACATTTTTGGGTTCTTAGGGCTTACTTAAATCTAATAGGTGGGGCAATGTTGATACATGTCCAATGGGCTAGTTTGCATAAAAATGTATGTTAAAGTATATAGGTGTATATAGGACCAAAGCTAGTGTAGACTTTGGTTACCAAGTAAAGATGGCTTTAGAATTAATGACATAGAACACAATCAGAGACCATATTTCAAGAAAGCTACTGTTTAAATTGTTACGAACAACCTGATTCTCAAGAATTTCAACTATCAAAAAGTTGCATTCTGTTATTTTAGGTTGACATAAGTAAGCCATACACAGCCCGATAAATAGCCCGATCAACCAAGCCCAATCGAAGTTTCTCGTTAA
>CM070039.1:7037337-7049829 GCA_036250615.1 Ptychadena robeensis
GGAGGGGCGGCGGATTTCCGGTCGGCCCCGGGCGACGAGGGCCCACGCTACGCCACTGATAACAATGCAGATATTTACACAGTTTGTGCCCTTTTGGGTCACAACAGCGTCATCATGCTTTGTGGTGCTGTTTTTCTTCAGCTGGAACTGGGGCCTTAGTAACGATAGAGGGAATTATGAACACTTTATAATACCAGTCAATATTGGCACAAAAACTTCAGGCTTCTGCTAGAAAGCTGAACATGAAGAGGAACTCCATCTTTCAGCATGACAACAACCAAATGCATACATCCAAATCAACAAAGGAATGGCTTCACCAGATGAAGATTAAAGTTTTGGAATGGCCCAGCCAGAGCCCAGACCTGAATCCGATTGGAAATCTGTGGGGTGATCTGAAGAGGGCAAAGAAGAGAGGGCAAAGCTTGGCAAGTCAAAATGTGTCATGGTGATAGACTCATACCCAAAAAGACGGTAGAGTGCGGTAATAACATTAAAAAGGTGCTTCAACAAAGTATTTGTTTAAGGGTGTGCACTCTTATTATATTTTTCCTTCCTCCACCTACAGGATTTCAGTTTGTTTTTCAATTGAGTTGTACAGTTTATAGGCCACATTAAAGGTGGAAAAAGTTCTAAAATGATTTATCTTTGTCTCATTTTAGTGCAGCACAGGAACCTGACATTTTACTAGGGGTGTTTAAAAAAACAAATATATATATATATATATTTTTTTATTATTATTATTATTTACTAATGAACCAAACCAAAAGGCAACACAATTTAAAGGTGTTAATTGCATTTTATATTATTATTTAAGTTGTTTCGCCGCACACTTTGTCCACCAAAGAGTTTTTGATCAAAAAAACATTTAAAAAACTATTGAAAATTTTAAGATTTGCTTTATCATTTTGCAGTTTTCTGATAATTAGCATCTGACCCAAGTAAAAAAAATAAACAGCAGATAGATGGAAGAATTATAGACTGTAACACAAAGTTATGATTGAATTTATATCCATTGCTGTTTACCATCTATATGATTTATTATCTAACAGAGATCTATGGGAAGCAAATCAACATAGAAGAACAGATAACACAAAGCCTCGCCAGACAAAACCCAGATTACATCCAGCAGACCACACGCTGACAAACACACAATTAATTCTCATGTCTGCATCTTCTGTGTAAATGTTTCCAATTGACTGAAAAAGTGGGTCATGTGCTGGAGCGGTGAGATCTATCAACGTTATTAGATTATTCACGCTTCATATTCTCTTGCACTTGCCGGGAACACTAGTCTTTTTCTTACCCATTGGAGAATAGACCAAGATGTCCACACTGACCTGCACCTAATTCACAAAATACAGCCATTGCTACTGCTCAGTACGGGGTTACATATATTCTTTTGAATCATGTTATTTTCATGGGATTGTATTCATATGATGAGTTTGCTGTACAGGGTACTATTTTAAAAATGGACAATGAGAGGTTTGTTATTCCAATCAGTGATTGATCCGTTTACATTTGGATTCATGTATATATAGAGCATCTGACATCTTCCATGGTATTCTACAGTACATAGGTATTATCTCTATAGTTCTTATAAACCACCATGCACCTTTCATTTCCTCAATTTCCATTAGATCTACCAACAACTATGTAGTGTTGGGTCTTCCCTGATAGCATACATAGTGATTGGAAGGTATTATATCCCGACGATTGTCGTTCTGGGTTCCTCCCTGATAGGAATACATTCGTGATTGGAAGGTGTATATCACTGCTATGTGGTTGGGTCCTCCCCTGATAGAATACTATGATTGATTGGAAGGTATATATCACTGCTATGTCGTTGCGGGGTCCTCCCTGATAGAATACATAGTGATTGGAAGGTTAATATCACTGCTATGTGGTGGCCGGGTTCCTCCTGATAGAATACATTAGTGATTGGAAGGTATGTATTCACGCTATGTTATGTCACGTCCTTCCTGATGAGTCATCAGTGATTGGAAGGTATATATCATGCTATGTGTACCGGGTTCCTCCCTGATAGAATACATAATGATTGGAAGGATAGATTCACTGCTATGTAGTGTGGGTCCTCCCTGATAGAATACATATTGATTGGAAGGTTATATTCCCTGCTATGTAGTGCCGGGGTCCCCTCCCTGATAGAATAATATTAGATTGGAAGGTATATATCACGAAATTGTAGTGCTGGTTCCTCCCTGATAGAATAACAATAGTGATTGGAATGTATATATCCCTGCGATGTAGTGCCGGGTCCTCCCTGATTAAGAAAACATAGTGATTGGAAGGTATATATTTTTGTTATTCCCAATGCCTTATGTTAGGGTGCTGGGGTCCCCCCTGATAGAATTACATGTGAGTATTGGGAAAGGTATATATCACGGCTATTGTAGTGCTTGGGTCCTCCCTGATAGAATGCATAGTGATTGGAAACGGTATATGTCCACTGCTTATGTAGTGCTGGGTTCCCTCCCTTTGATTTAGAATAATAGTTGATTGGAAAGTTATAGAAACGGTCCTTCATAGTATATGTGATGTTTATTTGATAACTAGTTGATGGCCGAAAAAGTTCGCCGGGGGACCAGTTCGCGGCCGAACATAGCTGTTCGCAGTTCCGCAATGCCGGGAACATTAGGCAGAAGTTCCGAGTCCGCCTGTCGTGAACCAGCCACAGCGTGATGTTTCGGCCCTCCCACTTATTAACCATACCTGTTCGAATCAGAAGAGCTAACATTTCAAAATCTCTTACTGGTTGGTTCCACAGCGTATTAACAGTGGAGCGTCGGAGCTCAAACGTACCTTTCCAATTCTTCTCTGGATTAATTGCTTTGAAATCTAAAAACAGGCTTTAATTAGTTGCATCCATTATATGGATTTTTACAGGTTGATGGGAGTGAGGAACATGGGTCCTTCTATCTACCTAGTTTGGTAAATCTAAACTTGAATTGTACATTCAGCTTGTTAATATGAAAGGGGACTTTTAGGCTTTTATGAAAAGTCAAAGGCAAAGTCAATTGAGCCTTACTGAAAATGTGTTGGGATTTGAAAACAAACAATAAATTCAATGGAACCCAGTACCCAGACCGGCTGCTTTTTGTGTTTGCAGTATTCGACATTTAATCCTTTCCAAGTCACAGTCCTTAGATTCATATGGATGGGAGATTCATTCATTAATCTAAAGCATCTTTAGTGAATTCCAGGTATCTTGAGGAAAGTCTCAGTAACCATGTAAACTCCAGTCTTGACTTGTCTTGTTACATTGATAGCAGTTTTTTAATATGCACCTTAGTAAGCGTTTACTAAAGTTGGTAGGTAGCTTCTTAGCATGTTTTAAAGCCATTACTGCTTTTTGAGACAATGCTGCCAGTTTCTGTGTAATGGAAGACCAGGAAGGGACATTCGTGCATGGAGGTTATACTTCATCGCATAGTAGCACCTTCCAACATTGTCTTTCAAGTATCTAGGTAAGGCACTGGCTATTGTGCCTTGAGACAATTTGAAGATATTATTCAGTTAAAAACAATTGTTGTTTAAAACCCCCCCCCCCCCCCCCATGTTTAATTTTAATAGTTTTTTAAAATTACTATAATATAAATTGTGTATATAGATATTAATGCTAGTTAATTGAGGAAGAAAGGGGACTATACAGTTTTGTTTCTTAAAAGAGGGACAGCTTTCCCACAAATGTGAAAGTTTAGAGATTAGGAGATATGTATATGTGATTTTTTTCATTTAATTGATGAACTGGGACAGACATTGGCATTGAGAACACTATGGCTTTATATGTTCCCAGACAGGTCGCACGTATGGTTGAGATCATCACGATGGCACTTTTTAGACATCAGATATACAACTTGCTTTTTTTTCCCCATCGTGTGAAATTTTAGTATAAGATTGCAAGTATTATGTATTATTATTATCATATTTTTAATAGCGCCAACATATTACCGCAGCGCTGTACAATACATTAGAGGATACAAACACACAATAAACAACCAGGTACAGGTATGACATAGGAGGAGTAGAGGACCCCCGGCCCCGGACGGGACTACAACTAATAGGTTGGGGAATAGGAGATGGGTCCGACCTTTGTTAGCCGGAAAAAAGGGCAAACAAAAAAAAAGAAAGTCGCGGCGCGAATACGGCATCAGGTTCGCCGTTTCGCCTCCGCCGGCGGGACAGAACGGGTGTTTCGACCCGTACTGTGTCGCCGGCCAGAAGAAGATGTAAAATATTCCTCCGGCAGGATCACAAAAACCCCCCCCCTTTTTTTGTGGGATCCTGACGGAGGAAGAATTTTTTCAATTTTTACAAGACCGGCATTTGGAAGCGGTCTGTGTAGTGAACAATTGATAAACCGGTCAGAACAGGAAGTGACGTGCAGTGACGTCCACATCCTGCGGCCGTAACCAGGAAACTATGCGTTCTCAGGTTTGCGGGGTCCACGGACCCCGGGGATGTGGACGTTTCGACTGACGTTTCAGATCCGGTGTTTCCCGATTTCAAATTCCCCGCCTACGAGGCGGGGAATTTGAAGTGTGTCCGCGAACAGGGAGGAGGCGGACTTCTTTGACGTTTCGACCCGCCCTGTTCGGGGGACACCCCAGGGAGGGTCGCGGACATCCCTAGGGGGAACAAAAGGTATTACAATAAGGTGGGGGGGGGGGGGGGGGGGCTTGGCATGGTTGGTTGTGATGTTAGGAATGAGAGATGGATCGGCCAGGAGCTTTTGAACCTGAGAGGTGGGTTTTTTAATGACTGTGTTTTTAAAACGTGCCCAAAGGTGTGCCAAGGTTGCAGCAAGTTTATTATGGGGCGCGAGGGATGGAGTAGTTCCATGAGAGTAGGGGCCTTGGTGGCGATGAGGTTTTACGGTGGATGTCATTTTTAGTAGGTGCACTGGCGGAGCGGGAGGGGGGTGGTGGGGGGGTGGTTGGTTAGGGGGTGTTAGGGTGTATTTGTGTACCAGGTTGGAGGACAGGAGGTGTGGAGTGATTTAAAAGCAAGGCACAAGTAGACAGATTGAAAACATAATTTTTTTTTTCTATTTCTAATAGGTTAACTAAATCAATACTATAATATTAGGCATGGAAAGTGTGCACTAAGTGTGTATATTTTATAGATTCAGTCTGTATATTTATAAAAGTATGCTATATAATGCAAATTCTATACCCTGTGACAACAAAAATAAAATACCTCTATACAGAGCTTGTAAAACACTTGTTTTAGGCAACAAAACCATAATTCATTATCTGTTCAAATATATTGTCGTTAAAATATATTATATCTGCCAAATATGCTTTTTCTGTCGTTATAAGGTACTGCAGCTAATATCTACATCCTACACACTTTATTGAGTTAGGGTCTGTGGTAGGATTTCAAAAATCATATTGTTCATAGAGGGATAATTAGGTTTTATATAACTAGTATGTCACTGAAAATTCAAATTAGTAAAAGAAATAAATACAGATAATGTGCCAATGCACAATAGGCAACTACCCATTAATCCTGCTGTAATGAGTGTATTACAGTTAAACGTATACTTACTGTTCTTTATTGCAGTATAAACACTCGAACTCTCATGGTGGTTTAAACATAAGTAGGTTTCTAGCCTGCCACTGTACATGACTGTAGAATATGGTCGCTCTTTATAAATAAATAATGGTGACAAACTACTCTGTGTTAGTGCTATGATGATCTTCTCCTCAGAGACATGTGGGCCATAAAATGCAATGACATCCTTGTGTAACCCTGCAGAGTTATGCATGGGTCAACGAAATCGCAGACACTGCCCTTACAGCAACTATGATTTTATACATATATTTTATGTCTTTCTTTTAGTAAAATATATATACATAAGTAAGTTACTATTTCCAGGCTTTCTTTTACTAGCTCACATTTCTTATTTTAGCTGCTTAAATCTTGGTTTACACCAGTGGTTCCCAAACTGGGGGTATTCCAGGGGACAGGGCAGCCGTCAGAAATCATGGGGCCCCGTACAGAAAAAATTCCGGGCCCCATGACAGGACTTGTTGAGCGAGGGGGGAGTGCTAGTCCAGGCTGAGTGAGCAGAGGCTGCTGTTCCGATCAGGCAGCACGCCGGGGCCCCTACGTGCTGACCATCGGGCCCCCCTAGCTGCCCAGGCCCGGGACGGGAGTCACCTCTGTCCCCCCTGACGTCGGCCCTGCCAGGGGGAACGTGCCCTCATTCTTAACCTGTGTTTGAATAGGGAGGGGGAGCTAGATAATGTTCCTAAAAAGAAAAGGGGGGCCCTGCAAGGAAAGTTTGGAAAACTACTGATTTACACCAATCTGATCACAGGCATGTTGGGCAATT
This sequence comes from Ptychadena robeensis, assembly GCA_036250615.1. NCBI lineage: Eukaryota > Metazoa > Chordata > Amphibia > Anura > Ptychadenidae > Ptychadena > Ptychadena robeensis. The sequence goes on from CM070039.1 coordinate 7,043,696, forward strand.
TTTGTTAGGCATATTCAAAAAGGGCATAGTTTATCCAATTGGCTAGTTTACATGGCACAGATGTTAACACGGTTTACTAAAATTAAAAGTTGCTTACAGGGCTAAATAGCTGAAGCTTGAGGGTAGAAAAATTATTGAAATATTGTGAGCAATGAAAGCTACGTCTCTTTTGGGCCCAAATACTCTATAAAATGAGTACATTTGTTAAAAAATGAATGTGTATACAAAAAATAGCTTTTAAGGCAAAATGTTAAACAAAGTAGACCATTAACCGCCCTTACGGTCGGGGCGGCACCATCTCATCCAGCACTGCTACTCCTACTATAGCACTGGACGAGATGGTGCCGTCAAGTGAACATCGGGGCACCGGCAGCGCATACTTATGGTTTTGCATAGCTTTGTGCCCTGATTTTTGTGTTTTCTCATTCATTTTATTTTCCATTATTGTTTGTTTCAAACATTATTATATTCAGGATGTCTATTAGACCCTTGTACGGACATATTATGGGAAGTTACAGGCCTACAACATAAAGAAAAATTTACCATTGAAGTCTATGGTGCACTTTTGGTACAGAAATCTGGACCTCAGCAGTGCGCTAGGGAGGTTAAGGTGTCCCAATGGTAACTAATCAATTTTTTTTTATGAAAATGTACATTATGACTAAAACTGCCTTGACGTTTTATCACAATCAACCAATTTGGACACGTTGATCCATTCCATATGATTTCAAAGTCTACTGCCAGCTCCTGACAGATCTGCATTATGGTTAGACAGAGCCTGCATTGTCAGTGCACCACCCCAATCCTTCATTATTGCGATAAAATTCATTGTGAATATTCTAAACACTAATTTTTATTGCCAATATCTGCACTTTGAGAATTTGCGAATATTTTTACATCTGTACCTGACTACCGTGTTCGCAATATGTGCATGTACAATTTCCAATTTACGCAATGGCGGTAATAATGACCGGCGATCGTGAATTCCTTAATTTACGAATTTATTGAGTATATTTGGCAAGACATTTTCAATATTTTTTTTGCGAATACGAATATTGTCTATGCTGCTTATCACTAATTATTGCACAGGAATATCCATGTGACATGCAACAGTCCTCCTCATGGTCAGCTTCTATTTCCACTGATTTCACTGGTTGATTGAGTTTTGAAAGATAAAAAAAATTTACATATGAAATATAAAATTGTATGCATGCAAGTATTGAATGAGGAAGATACGAGAGTATAAAAGACTAAAAATAACAAGCGGCAGAGGGTCAATACTATTGTTATAAAAAACAATGGAGGCCTTCAGTTCCCTTTAAAATAAATCTGTCCAATATTATAACCACTGACTTTTATATGTGAGCACTCACATGTAGAACATATTTCTTTTTAGTATTAGGTAATTAATAATGTTTTGCTTTCATAAAAGCCGATTTAATAAATCAAAATGTGTATAAATACACCCCTTTAATAAACAACACTGTATTTTATTCAACATTCTTTTTACAAGTATACAAGAGCTATACATTTAACAAACAAAAGGCATTTGCTTCTACTGTGCTGGCCTGGCATTACCATGCAAAACTTTCCCCTCTAGAAGTTTTCGGTTTCCCATTCTGACAGACCACATTAAAGATTTTCTGTAACCCAAATGGAATATGTAGGAAAATGGCCCTCCAGGGTCTACAGCATTCAGTACAATTGTCAATTATGTCATCGCTCACAGGGCAGGAAAACTCTTTAATAAATGGGACTAGGGCAGAGCATGTCTTCCATTAAGTGCTGAGTGAGGGACTTCTAAAGGGAAAAAATTTTAACTTAAAAATAATACAGTTGTGTCTGCCTACTTTGCAAAGATCAGTCAAGCTTCTTCATACAACAATAGGAGTTTCTTCAAACTCAAGGTAAGGGTTAATGCTATTAGTCTACAAACCAAAAGAAAAGAGAAAAATGTTTTCTTAGGGCTTGTCCCCGATCGGCCACAATCACCCACAATTCTAATTGTGGCGCGGTGATCGCGCCCATGCATTTGATGGGGCTCATTCCCACAGCTGCTTACTGCCTTTCGATCGAGTGCTGCGGGCAGGCTTGGGCGATCCACCGCTGAACATAAATGGATGCATTTAAGAAACACATCTTAATTCACTATTCACTATTTTGAAACTTGCCCCCATTCATTCTCTATCAGGCACGGTTGGGCAAGATAACCTGTCCAACCCCACTTCCTGCCTGCCCCAATCATGTCCAGAAAAACACGTCCACAAATGCGCCCAATCACTAACAAAAAAAATCACTAGAGATCAGCAATCGCGGATGATCACCTAAGTGGGGACATAGCCTAAGTGGCAAATATTTTTGCATAATTATTGTACTTCCAGCTATACATAAAACCAAGACTAGCAGGACACTATGCACAAAAGGTGTTTCATACTCTACATGTATAATTTGTAACATTGTTAAATTGACATGGAGCCATCTATTTTAATTTTAGTTATTGTATGTATGTGTTTGAATATGAAGGGGCTTTGATGAGACCATTTATCCTTCTCCTCAATGTGAAGATTGTGGAAATATTTGAGGACCATCAATTACAAAAAGGTTTTGTAATCTAGTGCTACCTAAAAAAAACAAGGCTGTTCCTAATACACATCTCCATCAGTCCCTCACCATCTGGCATTCGAGTCAGTGACCAGTAATATCCTACTACTGAGATCCTACTACTACTAATAATATGTTAGAATATGTCATTTTTTGTAGCCTCCTGATCCCTTTGCACTTCAAACTATACAAAATCACCCCCAAAATGTTATTCCTCTAAAGAATACTATGTTTTTCACCAAAAACTTTGCATTTATTTATAATGGGGAGGATACTTGCTGTTGTGAAAAATGTGTTATAATATTTCTAGATCAGGTGGGCCCCATTTTTCCTAAATTTGATAAAGGAGCCGAACCAAGAGCTTGAAATGGCTGACCCTCCATAGGTGTGCAGACTATATGCATTGCCAGCATCACTAATGATGGGGGTGATGTGTAATAGAGGATATGTGACAGGGATGTTGTTACCTTTTTAAATTTCCTGCACTTAAAAAAATGCTTACTGATTGCAATGAGCAAAGATAATTCCTAGAGACTGCCTGGTGTCACCATGAGGATGCACCCACAGTGTCATGATATGATCACACCACTGTATCATCCCCAAGGCAATGTTTGGACACCTCTAGACATTATGTGCACTCATTGCAGAGAACAAGCGGATGGGAGCATCTTTCCATTAAGGTAACAAAGGGCCAGAAAAAAATCTGAATGGGCAGGAACTGGCCCCCGGGCCTTAGTTTGCCCACCCATTGTCTAGATGTTTCCACATACTTATTGCATTGTTTAATTGTTTGTATTCCAATGAAACAACCACTCAACTTTATGATACTTTCTTTATAAAACATACATTTGCAGAAGTCTAAAAAAAGACCAGTAAAATGTTAAAATATTCAGTACAAATTATAGTCCTTTCCAGAGGCTTAAATATGATTTCCAGGCTAAAATTTATTTGGCCAAAAATTTATTAACATTTCATTAATAAAAAATAAAATACATCAGCTACTGTTAATATCAGACCTGTCAACCTTCCCATTTTGGCCGGGAAAGTCACGTTTTTATGTGGCCTTGCCGGCCAAATCCCGATTTCAAGAAATCACGGATTTTTCCCAGATTCTTGAAATCGTGTTGATCTAGCAGGTAGTGGGCGTTAGTCTCCCTGCTAATGTCCCACCGCGCACATTATCAGCACAAGTGGGGTGGGACATTAGCAGGGAGAGTAACGCCCTCTCCCTGCTAGATCAGCCAAAAGGACGCCGGAAGTGACGTCATATGACCAAGATCCATATACCGGAAGTGACGTCACTGACGTCACTTCCTGTACATCCCCCGGTTTTTTCATTTCCAAACTTGACATGTATGTAATATCCACATTTTAATTTGTATAGAAGTAGAAACAATATTAGAGGGGTGATATTAAAAGAAGTAAGGTAAACACCAAAAGCCAGAGGTGTTACAATTCCAAGGAATATACCAAAAGGAGAAGTAATGAGAGGAAAATAAACTTCTTATACCGTTACACTTTCCAACCAAAGGGCTAGGGGAGGACAGACCATGTATTAGTATTTAGTTGCAGCAAAGAACATCCTCTCTAACCTGGCTGTAAATCAGGGGTTGTGTAAATCTCAAGACTGAATGGTCACAACTAGTAAAATAGTTGTAAAATAGTTAGCAAATGTATTTCATTTGTATCTTTATTTGTATTTAAGGATTACCATTAACTGGAATGTTCTGGTAACGTACTAGCCAAATATTATACTACCTGTCCTCATAAAATTTTTATGAATGGCCGGTAGTGATATGACAATGCCTCCATCTAACCAGCTCAGCACTTCTTCATCTCCATAGCCAGCATTGCAACACTATGCCTGAGGGCGAACTGGAAAAAAATGTACGCCAATGTCTTAATGTATAGTTAAGGTTATGGTAATGTATGCATAATATGTTTATTTAGAAAATATTATATATCAAATTCCATCAGAAACGGAATAGAAAAGGACTTACTGGCAATTGGCCAAGATGCAGTGTACCATGAATCATAAATGCACAGTAGCCACATCTATTTTTACTATATAATGAGTTTCCTAACACTGCCAGAGAAATTGTGAACATACTTTGTCCTGAAATGACATGTTTTATCATTAGGAGCGGCTACACATACATGTCAAGTTGCAAAATGTCAAAACTTGCAGAAATATGCTGGTGACTGTTCTTGTCCACTAATTTCATGCATTATTGCAATGAATGTCTGGAGTTCAGCTCTTAACCACAGAAATATATATATATATATATACTCTACAAGCAAGGAATTACATAACAATCAAGCCATTGCCAGTGTGATGCAATGTATATGCTCATCTGTAAGATGCTGCTAGGTGGTAGAACAATGTAACTGGTACAAAGAGATAAACAGTAATTTAACGGAAGACTGGGAGAAGATAAAAGTGGTGACAGATGGATTCATAAGGGACATATATGACCTGTGAGTACTGGTTAAGCAGAACATTTTTGATTGTAATTGGAATTTGTATTTATAAAAATGGAGGGCTGAAAAATTCTTTGAATATATCATATTAATTATGCTACACATATCCAATAAATTCCAGCTATGTCAAAGAGTTTTAACTGGACAGTGAACATGGAAATTTGAAGTCAACACCTTACCCTTTTTAAACATAAACATTTAACTACTACTTATACCAGGGTAAATTATTTAATTGATAAGTGTCTTCTATGTGAATGCCAGGACCAAAAAATTATCCATAGAGTTCCCTTAACATCACTCTTCTCTACTTCTAGCCCGCCTCATTTCCAGGTGAATGAGCATACTCTTGGCAATTCATATTTTGAAGCTTACAAGCCAATTGTAGGCATGGGGACACTGGTCAACATGGGGCTCTGACTGGTTTTTAGCTTTCCAACCAGCTGCATTACACATTGTGTTAAACCTTCCTTAATATTCCACATGATATTTTTTTTAGCAATGTATGCTACAATAGCTCTTCAGTGAAATCAAACCAGACTAACTAGTCTTAGCTTTCCACACACATTTATGAACTAAAGGTTCCTATGACCCCTCGGTTGGTCCTTCGTCCACTTTTGCTATGTACTGCACTGCATACTGTAGTTCCCCTAAATCCTGAGTTTTTTGGAGATGTTATAATTCAGTTGTCTATCTATATATATATACTGTATATATATATATATATTAATATCTTAAATCACAATTTGTCCCTTGTTAAGTTGCTTTCAACACTTTGAACATCATTGTCCACTTGCTGTCTCATACATCTCACCCATGACAGGTGATATTGTAGTGAAATAATTATTGTATTTACTTTACTTTATCAGAGTTTTTAACATTGATTACACATGACTCAATTATATAAGTATATAAGAAATTCTGCTTTGAGTACAATATCTCCCAGATGGAAACCCAATTTGAAAACAAATCTAAACACCATATCTAAAGAAGGATAGACTCATCTACTCCTCTAAGCGCTCCTCATCTGCTGCTCCTCTCTGCAAATCTCTACA
>CM070039.1:7049929-7063615 GCA_036250615.1 Ptychadena robeensis
GTACAGCGCTGCGTAACATGTTGGCGCTATATAAATAAATGATAATAATAATAATAATAAGGATAGTCGAGAAGGAGGAAATACAGAGACAGAAAGACACATTGGCCTGAAAATACGAACTGTCTTCTCAGAGGCCTAAAGAGGTCAATTTGAATGTCGTGACATAGGCACCCAAACCCAATTAGCAGAATCTATATCAAGCAATATATTTATTTATATATTAGGAAGATTCTCATAATCATCATTTTTATATATGACACAAAATGAATGCCCATTAAAAGCTACATTAATCTAAATTTGAAAAGAAATACAGGAGCTAGATAAAGCTATAAACATTTTTCTAAAAACCATATGTAAGTTTTTGTCTATGTACAAACCTTTTTACTGCAGGTTGCTGACTGAGGGCACAGGTTATATCAGACACTGAGCAAAGGTTTTTGTAGGTTCAAATCAGCAATGGTGAGAAAACTCATGTCATTTGTTTAAATTCTTGTGAATTGGTAGATACCTACAGTACCCAAAACACAATTCAATGGCTTAAAGGGATTGATAAAGGTTTAATGTCTTAATATGGGAAATCTATCATCCACTGTAAGAGCTAAAAGTAAATAGGGTACTTGAGTTTCTACTGTACCATTTCCTCTTTTTTCACTTAATATCCAATTCCATTTAGACTTTCAAGGCAGGTTTGTATCTTATTGGTGGTAGGGATTGCCACCTGCCTCATATTTTACTGCCCTGGCTGGTGAAACTGGGACAATTTCCAATGTTTATATTAGCAAAATAATAAAAAAAAGTACTAAATTAATAGCTATAGTACTGATACATTAACCTGTTCTATTCTTATAGGAACTATTCTCCTAAAAAGGTTGTTGTGTTTCCAAAACTGTATTGCATACTGTATGTAATCATAATATTAATGAAAATACCTAGAAGGCTTCCTTTAAGTTAACCCATGCAATTTGAATAATTTTGGAATTTGTATTTATATCAAATACATATTATTCATTGCAATAGTTTTCAATAGTTCAAGACAAATAAGCTAATACTAGGACAAAACCAAGCAGAGAACAGTGTAGTAGGTAAAGCAACTGGGGCACAGGTCATGGTGTTTTTGTAAAGCTATTTAGAGGACTGATAGTCAGACTGTTCTAAACTTTCAATGGTGTCTCTACTTGCAGAGACCATGTAATAAATGCCATCGTATTTGTCACATAGCTAGTTGCAGATACCTCATCATTCTACTTTAGTTACACTTTACCAAAGAATTCATTTAGAAGCTCAAATTATTAATTTGTCAAAGCTAGCACAAGTTCTTAATGGATCCCACTGCTATCAGTGCAAATGTCCAATGAGAGGACAGATGTTTCACCAGTATCTTTCATATCTAATCACTTGCATTTAGAGATGTATGCCCAGCTTTCATCTAGAATGAGCACACACTCCATTTAAATCAGTGTACAGCAACTTGCAACTGACATCTGACATTTCTTTGTTATATGTGCACGGTGATTGGAAAAATGTATGCATAATTCATTTTAACATTTAAATGCAACAGGCATCCAGTGATGTCCCAGACCAATTGCAATGCCAGTAAATATATGATTTTTGATTTTCAATGCATAGTCCCTAATTTTTTTAAGCACATGAAATGAAAGCTTTACAGCCATAATGCATATGATAGATGTACATATACCATGCAATATATAGGCATATGCCTATGAGTTACAAATATTTAAGAAATCTACCCATTCCTTACTAAAGTACAAAATGTACATAATTACTGCATTGGTAACGGCATAGCTCAATGTCTTCTACATGATACAGTCTCCAAATTCCTAAGATATGTAATTTCATGATAATTATAACCTCAAGTATTTGTCTTCGTTTCACAAATGAAACATTGTTAATGATTAAAACAAGAATGTAATATAATCTTATATCTATCTTCAAAAACATCTGCAGCATTACCGAAGCATTGACTTTCATAAAAATATTATTATTAATATTATTATTCATTATTACTCTCCGAGCATGCTTCTAAAACAACTGTAATGTCTATACCCAAGAGAAGAAGGCCACCATATGGTTTCTAAGCCATCTTCTATGAGCTAAAATCATTTTATAACTCTTACTGTGACCACAGACTAAGCTACACCATCGTACAATTTGAATATATCATGGCTGTTCTCAACGACAGTGGCAAAAGATGGCAGAAATGGCCAGCAGCCATTTCGGGGAGTAAAACACAAAGATTGCTTTACATCATCTACAACTGCGGACCTAATACAGGAAAATATCAACAAAAGGAATATGTTCGCATTCATGTATATTCAATTTAGATCAAAATAGGGCTTTTCTTAGATTTGATCAAAATAGGGCTTTTCTTAGCTAGAAATATGGCTGTAAAGACAGAGTACATACTAGAGGTGAAACGATTAGACTTCAGTTAGGTCTTTTTCTATGAGATGGAGGAAATCGTGTAAAATGTGTGCCAGGTTTCTTTTACAAAATGGACGCCTGCGGGCTGACAGCTAATGCAATATTGTAGATTTCCATCAGGAAGGGGGCACATTTAAATTTTTGGAAGACTTAACACAATGAAAAACCCTTTCCAGATAGAAATATGATGCAAAGAGAAAATAACTTACTCAAATATGTCACAGATTACTCAACAGCTATATATAATAATAATTTTATTATTTGAATTAACAAATTAATCAACAAAAGATATTAACATCTTTGACACCTGGAAATCATATATATATATACATATATATTTACCATGTGACCATGGCACTGTGATCAATATATTAGTATACACTTAGGCAACAAATAAATACTAATGCTGGAAAGTGAGCAAGACAGTTTAAACCATAGCATTATGATAAAAATTACTTTTATGCTGTCAATTCAAAGACAACTACACAGTTAAACCCAAAGCAGTCTTACCGTAGGTTACCAATGGTGGATAATTTTCGTCAAGATTTCGAGGATCTCTCCAGTACGACTATTTAGTTGAGATCGCTTCCTTTCACTGCTGGAAGAAGATCAGAAATGCTGATAGCAAAAAAATGGTAAATTCCAGTAGACGTTTTGTTCTGAGCTCATAATACCGAAAAACCTTATTGGCCCTACGAAAAAGCCACATGACTTACAGTGTGTGCGCATGTGACCTATTTTCTTCCCAAAAAAAAAAGAAATCCCTTATTTGCAGTAAATGGGATTCACTGCTGTAGGTGCTTATGGTACATCTCCTACAGCTGCCTATGATTTCTGTGACTGGGCTCCATTGAGGCATATATGGGGCAAGTGCCCCTGGCAGCGAAACCCATGTTAACAAGTCTCAGTTTCTGGACAGCGGAATTATTCAAGGCAATTGGCAAATTCCCAATTAACAACCAGCCTCAACAAACTATTGTATCATGAGAATAACATTACAGTGGCCATTATGCACAAGGATATATTTAATAACACAAGTTCTAGCTAAGCTTTGCAAATTTGTTGGTGATTTTGTGAACCCAAAATGCTCCTTGTTTTAGAAAATGAACAATTACAATGTGACAGCGTTAACTAATATTCAGAAAGCCCACTGACAGATGTTCCTGGGTAATGCCCTTTAATCATCTGATTCATATCTGTGATGATTCACCATGTATAGTCTGTATGTATCTCTATACGGTATAGACTGCACCTTGAGCATTTGCTATACAATGAAAAACCAAGAGATGCCAGGAACTGTGCAAGCTATTGTTGCGCTGACCTCAACGTGTACCTATCTTCTAGAAGTCCTTAATAGAGCTTGTCGGTTCCAATGTGACTGAACAAAGCCTGACAGATCTGCAGCCAGTGGAAACTGTTAACACAATAAAATACTACCGTCTCCAATATAGAAACTTAGCACACAAAGAGTTAACTGCCAGGCTGGCTTTCATATCAAATGTGTTCAGTTTTAGTGATGGAGAGGAATCAGGACTAAATCCTCCAGATTAAAACCACTCTGCTGTTTCTAAAATCAACCCCCACACCAACATCATCAGCTCTTCCTGGAGAAACTACCAAACAAGAACTGCATAGAGCACACACCAATGACATTCATATAATATTATACATTGACCAGAAATGTTATTACACTTTTGTTTTATTAATAATACTTATATACTACTATAATTTTAAATATTAATATTTATTAGAAATTGCAAACTTACTCCAATTTAGGGCTTAGTGCCAAAAAAGGCCTTTTAAAGTTGGTTCCAGAATACTTTTTTAATATTAATTTAGCTTTTCTAACACAGTATACCACAATCCATATTGTCTATAATTTTAACAAATTATATATTTTTTAAAACCCAAAGTAAATGGAAAGTTTCAGATTTACACTTCACAAAATAGGATTTTTTAAGCACTTTTTTAAGCAAAATTGTCAATTCACATATCTGTAAACTCGTCAAAAAATAAAAGAATAATAAACAATAAAGAAATAACAATTTCAATATATTGATCTATGTAAACTGGCAGTTAGCTAAAAGTTCATGAAGGTTACCCCAATGTATGTTAGAAATTGACCACAAAAATTGCCATAAATTTGAGGGTTTTAACAATTAAGACTCGTTCACAAATTTGCACATTTCTCCAGCAGGTGTTTATGATCATAAAGTAAATTACACCTTGTGTCCATTACATTTTGTAGTGCCAGCTATGACCAAAGTCCACCACTTGTTATGTTTATTTGTGTTTTGTTTTTTTTTTTAAAGAGAGGCAACTTATCTTATTTAAATAAAATGATATCATTATGCCAGGTTAAGAATTTGGTGAGATGCCAACTGCTATTTTCATACATTGGTATGAAATGTATTTCATATTTAGGCTAAAATAGATGCTTTATGGCATTACAAGTTGAAATGTAACAAATATTTATAAGTTTGTCATGAAGTTTTGACATAAAAAAGTCCAAAATATTGGCAATTTGAAAAAAATCCAAAAACTATTGTTTAACAACATTTGAAACAAAGTCATCTGATATTTTGAACTTCACTGAAATAAATCATTTCCTATCCAAGTGCAGAGAACCAACTTTGTTTACCCCTGACTCTCTAATAATACAGTGGTAGAGGGACTCACCATGTGGAGTATGGTCTGTGATTGGGGTGGGTGGCATCCAGTTTTGGAAATCAGGCTTATTGTCAGTCTATAAGTAACCTCTGCCATGGCCCTCAGCAAGGTCAGGTCTACACGAGGGAGGTGGCCTTGTTGCTTTGGCACTAATCTCTTCAGAAGGGCGTGAAGGGGAGCTGAGAGTGGGAATCCGAGCACATGTTGTAGGAAGTACATCCTCGGGGCAGGAAACAACGCTGTCTCCATCCCTGATCAATGCTGCACCTTCCAATTAACCTTCAGCTGCTAATGAAACATGGCCAAGAGTTGACTAACAATGTGTTAATTACATAACTAGACTGCACCGACATACAACTATAAAAAGACAATGGGAGCAAGACAATGAGATACATACTCTGTAAGGGGACAGCGGGCACCACAGATTTGTATAATTTCTCTGCAGTAGCCTCACATGGGGGCGTACATGAACATGGCTGGAACAAATAGTCTGGATTATATAAGGAGCTCATAAATCTAGTACAAGTTCTCTGGGCTTAAAGTCATAAGGAGTTCATGTAAGGAAAGAAAGGTTGTGATAAATCTGGCCAACAAGATGCAATTTTTACAATCTCTCATATTTTAAAAGATAAGCTGAATATTTCAAATATTATTTTGCCAATGCGGTTATGAAAAGAATAGAAGAAACGTGGCAACTGCAGTTTATTTTCTTCATAATGCCCATTAAGAGTCAAAATTTGTCTATGAGCATTCTACTTCATCCAATAAAGTGTGGTCACTTGGAGATTACAGCAGTCTACAATATAAAACAAATTTCACATATGATTCAGTCTGTATTATGAAACCGTTGCTTTTCCTTTTTTTTTTTAAATAAGAATAGTTAGTGAAAGTGAAAGAGTTCAAACTAACCATTTAACACTGGCAGGGAGGTGCAATAATGATCAATTTTCAGAAATCTTTTATTTCAAATGGAAACTGTACTTTCTATAAAGGTTTAGCACTTATTAAGCCTGCCATACACCCACAGACGGGTGCAAACAGACGAGCTCCAATGAGCTCTAGAATGCAAACGTGATGACGTCATCACGTTGCATTCTGGTGCATTCTGGGGCTGCTTTAATCGGCTGAGCACCCTTTCTGTGCCGGCCATTAGATTCAATGAAGACGCCGGTCTACATTGAAGTTAATGGCATCGGCTGGCATCGGCCAGAGAACATCGGACATGTCCGTTCTCTGGTCGGCCGAGCTGTGGGGCGACAGGGACCTGTCGCCCCATGTGGGCACATGCCGATTGGCGGCTGATCTTGCTGCCGACCGACGGCCGAGCGCACACGCCCGTCGGTCAGCGGAAAAATCGGCCGCTAATCGGCGTGTGTATTCTAGGCATAAGTCTTTAAGTGTTAATCACTTATGTAAAGTGCACTACTACTACTAATCCACTGCAGACATCTAAAGCTAGCCACACATGGTTCAATTCTAGCGTTCAGTCGACGTTAGATTAGATTTTGTAGTTCTATGAAAAAATTGAAAATCTATTTTAATTTAATCGATGTACACCACATGAGGAGTACGATTATTGTTCAATTTCGACTGAAAAGGTCATTGAAGAAATCAAAAATCGCCGATTGAATTCCTCTTACGATTTTAGTTTCAATCGGAAGTGATGTGTTAAAGGGAAGTAGCCACACACATCGAGTATCATTGACTCAACCAAAAAAAAGCTGCAAGGAATGTAGTTCGATGATTGTACTATCGGCCAAAACTTTCCAACCTGTCCGATCACAATTCAATCGACGATTTGACAGAAATTGAAAAACATTTCTTTTCATCGAAAAACTTCGATTAAACGCTAAAATCGAACCATGTGTGGCTAGCTTTAGTGCTGGTTAGATGCAATATAAAAAATGAGCATGACTTTTGATATACTTTAAAACTGTCTTTACTTTTTACATTTGATCCAGCAAAAAAAAAAAAGATCACTTGATTATAATTTTCAATTGTATTTAAACATAACATTGTGATGGGTCAGGTTAGAATATTTCTGTACATTGTACCGGTATCTGATGGGTTTTTTAGTTTTTATTATTTAATGATTTGTGTGAGTTTGGAGCACTCCCACACACCTTTTTTCATTAAGTGGAAACAAGTCAAATGGAAGAACTATCGCTTGACAGTGGATTGACAGTCGAGTTTCGAATTGCACGTTGAGAATCATATTAAGTAATATATGGCTAGCTTATGAGTACCAAAAGCATTTTATAGAGGGGTAGGTGAATTTTGGGTTGTTTTGACTTTTTTTTATTAGACAGCTATTGAAGGTTTCATAGTATAAAGGGCACTCCATCATATTCCCCTGCCTTGGCTGAACAGTGGTGTCAGTTGTGTCACCACTCCTACCAGATATATGGTGCTAATGCAAGGCCATGTGTAATTTGTTCCAAGAATTCTATAATATATAGCAATATATAGAAATATTAAATAGAATAGAAATAGTATAGTATAGTATTATAGTCGGGGCTTTTTTTCTCAAAGAAAAGGTGGTGGAACTCACCCCCCTCCCCTGGCCACGCCCCTACCCACCCTTAGGACTGCCCCCTAAAACCACCCCCATATGTCAGGGGTGTCCGCTCCATAAATAGCTCCCCATCGGGGGAACGGGGGCAAGTGCGCCTGCCAGCGAAGGCAGGCGCGCCCCCTCCCCTCCCTCAGGACGGCTAGAACTCCACCCCCCAGTCCACGCTGAAGAGAAAGATCTCTCCAGCATGGACGGGGAAGGAGACGCCCTGTCATAGGGCCACCACCCATAAACAATGGGAAGGCGCCGCTGCACATTGCGAGGGAAGGGAGGCACAAAATCACCCACCCGTGGTGCGCCCGTAACCCATGCTGAATGGCCAACACTTCCCCCCACTAAACAACACACATGGGGGCCCCCAAGCGGGCCACCCACAACGCACTGCAGCCAGTGCCCTTATTTCGGGGCCAGGCTTAAAATAGGTGGCGGAACTCCGTTCCAGTGCGTTCCCCCAGAAAAAAAGCCCTGGTTATAGTATAGAATAGAATTATAGAAATAATTAATAGTCAGTGCAAATTTAAATATTTTTTTGTAATCAAACTTTTAATTTTAAATATTGAACACAGACAGTAACCTAACAATTATGGTAGATGTATTTATACGTGAAATTATTTTGTGTTTTATTTATTTAGCCACTATTAGATCTGATTTCATATCTCATGTGACAAAACATGTAGGAGTTAAAAGAGATATGTCAGTAGAGAGACAGATGGAAGGGATGGGAGGGGGTGAGAGCTCATATGGGGGTGGATGATGTCTAGCTATGACGGTAACTTTTCTAGCTGACCTCTTTCTGTCTTACCTACAGAAATGACAGAAAATCAACAGGAAACTGAATCAGGATACAGCATAACATTTATGATATGACCTAAGAAGATCATTTAAAATCTATCAGTTTAATCTGAGGTTTCAACAGCAGAAACAAACCAGCTTAAGCTGGCCATACAAAATCCATGAATATAAATCAATAGAAACGATTGCTTTTTTCCTGAATCGATCGTCAAAAAGTGATGTAAATGGAGCATAAAAAAGAGAGTGCTGTGATGGGTTTGTTGGAAAATGTTAGTAAATCACACAAGTATTTTTCTAGGTATTTCGATTTATTTGTATCCGGTGGTACTATGAAGCATGTGCATGGATCTTTGAAAAAAAAAATATATTGTTTTTTTATTAATCACACTATGTGGTAGTACTAATGTCATACTACTTATAGTAGTAATTATACAGTAATTATATAGTAGTAATTACCCAAGTTGAGCAAATTTAAACATGCAAGTAAATGTTTATGTTCATGTCTTCCTATGTTTTTTACTCCATCATTGTCTCCTTTTACCATTATTATTTTTTTTTAAGAGATAAAAAGCAACCACCATTGGCAATTGGCTTGACCATGGGGAATGTTTGCAGATCATAGGTGCAGATCATAGGTCACTAGTGTTAATATTAAAAAATTTTATGTGAATAGCAACACTTCGAGAATTAATCTCGAAGTCTCAAATATAGTATAGTCTCAAGTATAGTAAATTTAAAATATATTTTTGTAATCTTGAATATTCAAGATTCTGGGGAAAGTATCAGGCATTGCATTTGCAATATTCGGATGCACAAGTGCTGATTTTCGCATGAATTACTTCTATGCAACTGCTATTTCACATTCTGCCACTAAATGTCACGGTGACAACACATTGCCCTCCCAATATTCACATGTAAAAGTGCATTAGCATTACATAATGACAGGAGATAGTTCTCTAGATAAAAGCTCTAATAATTTGTGAAATTTGTGAAATGTGATGCTGCTCATCACTACTGTTCACTGTCTGCACATTATGATAGACTGGTAGCCACCTTGAAACTATCTGTCTAAATTGAGTTTGTAGTGGCCCGAGAAACGGTCACTTAACTGTATATATGCATTATATAATATATGCTGTATATGCCATATATTGTTGTGTCTCCCTGTACAGGGTTGCACCTGTTGTTTACGAAAAGCTGGTACCATGACTCATGTCTGGGTGTGTACTTTATTCCTTCCCTCCAAAATGTAACAAATATAGTCCTGCCCAGTGCCAGCCCCATTCCTAATACATAAATAGAAGTCCTTTGGAAGCTTCTGGGCTTTTCCTGGCTTTTTCCTGCTCTTCCTGGCTTGTACCTGGCTTCTTGCTGTGACTCCAGAGAGAACTACAGGCCTCCAGCGTTACACCCTGGAGAAGGTCCCCAACACCCAGCCATTGGTCCAGCAGTTTGGAATGTAGATGCCCATGTCTAAACCCCATCCCTGCCTCTGGGTGATGGTGCCACATGTGTAAATATTCCTAAATAAAACTGTAAATAGCCCCCACCTGCTGGCGTGGACCTTGGAGTTATTGGGCTGCAGGCGGAACCTGGTGATTGAGCAGAGTACATCCACCTTAAAAAACCTGTAAGCGTAAGTGGTTACACACACTGCACTTGCACAGCGCTACAAGTTTAAGCTAGGCATGTTGAAAGTCCAGCCCAGGGCCACATTTGGCTTGTGTTCAAGTTTCTATCAGGCCCCCCTCAATTATAAGGTTAATTATATTCAGAGTTGATCCTCACTTGGGTGACAACATTTCACTCGTAGAGGAGGGGTGACAGCAAATATTCCAACAGTGCAGTTTCTGGTTTTTTTTTATACAGTACATGGCTTAAGTACTTGCTTCAAGTGCACCAAAAGGACTCCAATCTTCCTCAAGAATCACGGCGTCATTGTCAGAGTTATAATTTTCAGCACAGACTGTTCTACCCCACCAGAGTGAATGATACAGTCCCTAGTTTACACAGAAGCAGCATTAGGGCGAATGCTTTTCAATATTTATTAAGAGATCTGCCCCATAGCATACGTCAAAGATGCCAGGTTGAATGTTTGGCCCCCGCACATTTTCACCCCACCAAACCTGGCCCTCTTTGCAAAAAGTTTGGATACTACTAGTCTAAGCAATAAACCACTTTTGCAAACCACTTGGACACACCCCTGTAAGATGTTTTACATATGGGCATTATGGGCGGTTGCCCAGGGTGGCATCATGGGGGGGGGCGGCATCCACCCATATGTAAAACCGCCCAGCACCTCCGTGCGCAGACACCACAGCTCAGTTGCTCGGAGCTCATTCACCCTCTGTCAGCAAAACCACCCCCTCCGGGCATAGAACATTCAGGCATGGGGCAGCATTTGGGCTCTACTCCATCTTGCTCCCATCAGTGAGAGGGAAAGAGTAGAGGAGACTCGGCAGCACCACGTTCCCTCCCACATTGTGCTGGTCCAGGGGGGCGGCCTCCCTAGGACTGCCCCTGCCGGTAAGAAGTGTGTGGTAGTTGGGAAGTTGCACAGTTCTTCTGCATGGAGAAATATATGATCAATTTGATTAGCTGATAAATTAGCACTGCTCTTATGACAGGTCCTTAGCCTGCAAAGGAATTAGACATGATCAAATTATCCTAATCAGTAAAGATGGTCGAACTTTTTTTCAAAAATTCGACCATTTCGACGGTTTTGAGTTAATTGCAAAGCTTCTGAACATGGTATCATCACCATCTTGCTGGAGATGTAGAGAAGGGTTGGGGGTATACTACAAAAAAGAAATCATGTCTCTAACACAAATAGTTTTTTCACAAATAGGGTTCAAATTCAAGTAAAAATTTCGAAAATCGGAATTTCGACTTTAACTTTAAACTTAATTTATGCAAAAACTACATGTGCTAGAGCAAAACTTTTTTTCTCAATGTTTATCTAACCCTTCTCTACATCTCCAGCAATTTTGGTGATGATACCCTTTTCAGGGTCTTTGCAATCAGCTCACAAAGTTAGCAAGTCGAAAAATTCGACCATCTCTACTAATCAGCCAATCAGGGAAAATTAACCCAATCAGCTGACCATATTGATCATGTGCTACCAAATTAATTCTAAATGGTAAGGTTTAGTGGTATAATAAATAAGAGCAGAATAAATCAATTCAAAACGTTAATATGCCCTGTAACCTGTATAATTGCAAAACAAACAAATCTTTTCTGATGGGAGCACATCCATTGGGTGGGCTATAACTGGAGGAGTGGGAGCGCACTGACGTACAACCGCATACACATGCTGCCTTCTGCTATACTTTCTTTCTCTTTCTCCCTGTTCTGGTGGAACCCTCCCTCTCCATTCCTTTTTTTCGATTCTCCTCTCTTATATTTCTCCTTTCTCCTATATTTTTCTTAGTTATAATCTATAGATTTGGTATTTTCAACTGCCAGTTAGTATAGTTTACCGGTTTTATTTGTTCCTTGCTACAGCCAATTGCTGTCTTTCCCTCATACCTATATGGATCTCAATAAAGTTTACTTTGATTATATCATTGGTTGATGTTGAATTGAAATCAAGGCATTCCAAGTAAAGTCCCACCAGAGGGGAGCTTCTTTCATTCTCTTTCCCTCATACCTATGTATTCATGGATAGTCTCATGTAGATGTTTTTTTCTACACCTTTGTATCTGCAAATAGCAATTAAGCAATGTTTCGTAATGCACTGTTTATTTAATGATAAAAATATTGTAACACAAAAAAACAAACAAATCTGGAAGTATACAACATTTCAATTAAAAAATTTACAATGCGCAGATTGGACCTAAATTGGACCTTAACTCGAAATCTAATCTTGAGAATGAGATTGAATGAGTATCCTCATAGCTGTGATTGGGAACGTTACTCGCTCAGCTGTATCGGCTGCATCAGCATCATTCATGAAAACCATCATTGCCGCTATAAGGTGACATCTTTTGTGGGGTACTGTAGCGCTATCAGTTTCTGATGTTGTTCTCCTCTGCAGTGCTGATGTCGTATATGTGACTAAATACAGTGCAAAACACTCACATCAATGACAACTAATTAACAAGGGGTGGGTACAAGACAAGAGGTAGTGGATACAAAACCAAATGGGGTGGGTACAAGACTAGAGGGAGCGGCTACAAGACCAGATAGGGCAGATACAAGACCAGAGAGGGCAGATACAAGACCAGAGGGGTGGGTACAAGACTACAGGAAGTCGATACAAGACCAGAGAGGGTGGATACAAGACCAGAAGGGTGGGTACAAGAGCAGAGGTAGTGGATACAAGACCAAATGGGGTGGATACAAGACCAAACAGGTGGGTACAAGACCAGAGGTAGTGGATACAAGACCAAATGGGGTGGATACAAGACCAGAGAGGGCAGATACAAGACCAGAGGAGGAGGATACAGCAAAAGAGGGGTGGATACAAATCCAGAAGGAGTGGGTAAAACTAACACTAAGTATCTAATATGCAGTGATTTTGTACTTCACTGGAGGTGCTACAGCCTACAATGGGGTGGTAGCTTCTGTAAAATTATGTGATTGCATATTTGATGAATATATAAAAATAGACACACATATATTTACATATAAGAGAAAAATTACATATGGCAAAGTCAACAAATCAATTCTAAGAATGAAGTTTAGCCAAGTTCAAATCTACACATCATAACAAACAACCAAGTTTCAGTCCCCTGACATCAGCCGCAGAAAGATGACTTCTGATTGGCTGCTGTAACATAAGACATTCAATCCTTTGGTATTCAAACAAGGAATTCTTTACAATCCGCACTCCTGGGCTTGTATCATTGGTCACATGCACACACAGACTTCCTCTAGGGTAGTTGTAAGTAATTGATTAAATTAAAAATCACCTGAAGTCTTGTTGGTGCTGGATCCCGCTCTCTGCACTCCTCCACGCATCATCTTGAACAAATCGTTGTCTTTAGGTTTAAGGAGTTCGCACTCAGACTTGTATTTTGATCTTTTAAAATCGTTAAACTTTATTGCAGGTAATTACCTCAGATGGAAAATAGAAAATTATGTTTAGAAGATAAAATATTATATCCTGTTATGGTACACACTGTGCCTTGTATACTTTTTAATGGTTTTTTCTATTTTTCACTTATGTTTGGTGATGATAGAGTTAAGTTTGGGTTAATTAGTAG
>CM070039.1:7091850-7118569 GCA_036250615.1 Ptychadena robeensis
GCGTTCGGGTGCGGATGCGGTTTAGGGCCCGTTTCTGAACGCTAGCTGCAGCGTTTTGTAACGCATCCGCGTCCCAACCGCGTCCTAAAGGTTTTGGGGGGATATAACCCCAGCAACATGTTGGTTCTCTGTCGGATCCAATTCTGAGCCCCCGATCAATTGGACGCGATCACTCGGACAAGGTGGTATGCAGCGATCGGATCCTCTTAATTGGCTGATTGATTGCAGCTCCCATTCCCGCTGAGATCGCCGGAATCAATTGGGTGAGTGATCAATTGGCCATGGAATCCGACAAGTGTATGGCTAGCTTTAGTGGGAACATAGCCTTAGGGTATGTTTCCACAGCGTGGAGGGCTTCGTCAGCGCTGGTCGGAAGGTTAACATAGGGCAACCTCCAGCTGGCGGACCGGCTCTACTCCGTGGAGTGCAGTGGGTATCTGGATGGGCTCTGTCGACATTCCCGTTAAGGAATGATCTTAGCACAGGCGGTGCGGACAGAGCCCATAAAGCCAAAGAAACATACCCTTACAACTAGGGAACTAGCATCATTACAAAGATGGAATTCCTTATACATATTTATATTTTAAGACCTCAAAGGGTAATACACCACAAACTTGCTCTCTCTCAATGGCTGTTCTGCATAGTTTACCTTTAGAATCTATCCATGGCAAACCTTTTCTAGCATTGTTGCAGAGTAATAAAAGAAACTGATGCGATGACATTTTGTTGCAGCTGGTCATCTGTAGATTTTCTAATACAGTTACAATGTGAACGGTAAAAGGGAAGGTAATTATACTGGTTTAGTGCACACAATAAGGGCGACTATGCATGTGCTTCTTCCGCACTGGACAGGATCTATTAGAACTGACTAGTGGTTAGCAGGATTATTGTGGTACAATGTCTCCTCCTAGTGGTATAAAGGTGGCAGTGCAGCAAGCAATAGGCTCCCTTTACTAAGCTGTTGCATAGGGTGTAAATATAGCAGCAGATTGGAGGCATTCAGAGGGCTCAGACCTACCTAGCTACAGAGTAATTTTTGCAGGTTACATCTAGAAAGTACATTTGGATTAAATATATTTCTATGAAGCCACTGGCAGGTAAATTGATTCAGCCATGGGGTCCCATTCCACCTAATTGCACCTTAGGAACATTTTTTTTTCATTATTATCAAATGTCACAGGTGAAAATGTTACATGGCTGAAAAACAACTACTGTTATATATAATGCTTACATTCTAGCTTAGAAAATTAAGAATATTTTCAAAAATACCACCGAACTTTGTAATGAGGACTTAAAGTAAGTCTGAACCCTACACCTTTCATTTTAGAATTTTTGGATAGAGCAGAGAAGGCTAAGAACCCCCTTGCTTGTTTGTACTGATGTCTGTGCCTCTGCTGGTTAGATTAAAATATTACTGGAAACAAAAATTGGGAAATCCAAAATTCTTAGGGAAGGGAAATAAATGGGCATACCGGTTGCAATGGCCATTGCCTGAGATTCAATTTCATTCACAATTGAGTGATTGCTTTGCACTTCCTGTAGTGGATACAGGACAGGAAGTAAAGACAAATCTCATCAATGAAAGGCAGATAGGGAAACAAAACAGGAGTTTTACCTATTTTCTTCTCTATGCAACACGGCATGCTTTAAAGGCTGCAATGTCAGGCTAATGTGGACCCATGCTTTTCTATTCAATTCATTCTGAAACATATTCTAACACATACATCCTAAATACCAAATAGAAAGGTCTGACGTACCCTAATCAGGCTGCACAAGGTCGAGTACAGAGCAGCCTCAACACAGTGAAACCAGTACTTGCTGTGGTAAGAAGCGTACAGACACCCTTTTGGAGGTTCTCTGGAGTCACAGTAAATACTGGATCCTGTAGGTACACAATCTTTTCCTACGAAGCTGTACTAATAAATAGAGTGGTAATCACCAGATGTTTGACACAGAGAGACCTAGGAAACAGACATTCACAAAAGATTAATGAAGGGATATGTGTGTGACTCTGTAACTACAAGTGGTTAAATATTACAGAATAAAATAGAGGCTATTCCATCTTGGATGCGTCAATGAGCTCTGCATCCATGTCTGCTCTCAGTCCCGTTCTTCCAGGACAGTTTGGTTACAGGCCGCCCTTGGCTCTGGGCAAGACAGGGCTTTCAGTAGAAAGGGCACAGTTTAGGGTCAATGTTTTATATCAGCTGAGCACTCAGTGGTTTTGTTTTTGCAGCCTCTTTCGGGATGTAAAAATTGGAAATTTCTTTAAAAAAGTTCTGATGTCAAGCTGAGGCAGGGAATAGCTCAGACAGTGTGGCCTCATGAAGCCAGGGCACAGTAACGCTGCACATAAATGTTCATAGCAGAGCAGCTTCACACACTCTTTGGTCTCTGGACGCAAGAAGGAATCTCAGGAAGTCCACGTGCAGCCTCTGTCAGCATCAGCACCACTCTCACTGCTCAGCACGCTCCTACTTCTGACCAGCGGGCATGAAGCTGTTTTCAATACATAGGACAATGAAGTTCTTGTTGCAGCTTTGAGGACGCTGCTCTAGGAGTTTCCCGCTTGTGAGAGGTGAAGCCTGGCCGGTGACAATGCCTTCATCTGTGCGCCAGGTCTCGCAGTAGCTCTCTGTTAGACGTCGACCCTTGACATCAGATCCATGCCAGATCATCTTCTGTGGCCTAGTGTACAAGAGCAAGAGATAGTGAAAATCTATGTAAACCTCAACTAAATGGAACATAGTTCTAACAATGTTTACTCCTCAGTGCTACTAACACTAAGCGTGGCATATCAAGGGGTAGGTTTATTGATAATGGCAATGGTGGGCATTTGCCACTAACCTAGATTCCCTGCCCTTTCCTCATGTCATAATAGGATGCAAAACTACACTAGAGAGAGGGAGGGATATATAGAACCATTGCATTTGGCAGAAAGAAAGGCTGGCACATAGAACTTTCCCTTTTACCCCAACTTCCCATCACTACATGGATAAATGGAAAAGAACAGAAAATTCCCCCATAAGGGGACTGTCGAAATGGACAGCCATTATAATTACAACTTTCCCTTAAAACATTCTCCTTACATGTAGTCACAAAGCCCCTTATAGGTAGCCATAGAGCCCCTGCTTTAAAGGTAAACAGACATCCCTCCCACTTATTAGTCTAATAGGTAGCCATAGAGCTGAGAGCCCCCATTTATTTGTAGCCACAGGGCCCTCCAATTATGCCCAGAGCAAGGACATGATTAAAAAAAATAAAGAACAGGTAGCATGAGCAATAGGTCCCTACGCCACTGAGCCAGACAGAAGGGGCTAAAGAGCCACATATGGCTCCAGAGCCGCACTTTGCCAACCCCTGTCATAGACTGCAACTACCTACCAACCCAATTAATGGATACACTATGTCCTGGGGATCATCATTTCTTTGGTAGGGTCATATTTAGGCTTTAAAGGAACTAGCTTAAAGGTGGCAAAGGCAAACTGTCAGCTGTTCCCTTTAGACTTATAGACAACACGTTTTCCATCATTAGTCATCAAAAAACAATCTCCTATATAAGCTTGTTTAAACGTTGTCACAATAATCTAAGCCAGTGGTGGGCAACCGAGTTGATATGGAGGGCCACAAGTGCGGCCCTCGGCATCACTAAAGGGCCGCACATAACATCAATCCAGACCCTCATCAACATATCTCAGCAGGCGGTGGACCAGATCTCGACAGGCAGTCATAACCACCCCCTCCTGCCCCTGGGTGCAGCGCTCATATGAAGACCTGCTTTCTGTGGTCAACATTGACAATTTTACTGATGTAGGACCACCAAAGTGGATTAGGAAAGCTGGGTCAGTGTGTGACCACTTTACAGGTTAGGTTTTGGAGGCCGCATGGGGAGGACCAAGGGGGGCCGCTGAACAATAAACAAAGGGCCGCATGCGGCCCCCGGGCCTCAGGTTGGGCACCTAGGATCTAAGCCATTCAAAAACCAGATCACATATTATGCAAATGGGGTGATCCTAATGCAGGGGCGCTTCATGTTCTGTGCCTACAGGTCATTAGATTGCTTTCATTGTGTAATCAGATTCAAGTATTTATAATACTGCTGGGCAGAATTACCAAACCAATTAATGGATACACTATGTCCTGGGGATCATCATTTACAATGATCTATTAACTAGTAGATGCCCAACTACATACTTGAATATTTCTTTGGTAGGGTCATAGTTAAGGGAACTAGCTTAAAGGTGGCAAAGGCAAACTGTCAGCTGTTTACTACATGGATAAATGGAAAAGAACAGAAAAGAGCATTTTTTTTGCCTGAGTCTTATGGTTCGAATGCGGCTGCGGGTGGTCGCACTTTGCCTTCCCGCCACCTCTCCCGGCACGGAGATTAGTGGGGAGCTGGAGGAGCTGTCAGTTGAGAGATGCCAGCTAGTGTCCGGCTCTCCCATCTGTACTGTATAATTGCCTTTGCCAGCAGAGCTTAGAGCCCTGCTGGCATAGGCAATGGAGAGAGAGATAGATGAACTGGCATCTTTCCCTCTCTCCTGTCCGTGGAAACTGCAATCACTCGAAGCTCCCACGGACACAGTAACAGCCAGCCAAAGAGGAGAGCAGAGGAGAGGCGAGACTGCAGCTGTTGGCCCCCCTCCTCCTCCTGATCAGTGTGGAGAATGACGTTGTGCTGTAAGTGTACTGCTGCTAGTGACATCTACTGGCTGAATTTGATATTGCATTCATTGTATTAATGGTACCCAATTGATGTGAAAACTTAAATCTTTTTTTTTCTGGTTTTCCTGCCCTAAAAACTGGGTGCGGCTTATGGTCCGGTGTGTCTTATGTTCCGAAAAATACGGTAATTATTTGACTTACCAAGTAGAATCTGTTGCAACGTCTCTTCCATCAAATGAGTAAATGCGAGCTCCAGGATTCATCTGTCCCTCCGAGCCAGAGAATAGAGCCTCCCAGTTGTCAAACAGTGTTTCATCCTATAATACAGAGAACACATTCACAACACTGAAAATGCATATAGAGAGGTCATAAACTTTTTATGTAATGACACAGCCGTCCTGCTCATTGGTAAGCGGTGTGTGAGGCACACAAACTGCACCCGATGTGTTTCCAGGTGCAGATTGCTAATACCGTGCCCTAAACAGCGGCCAAACAGCGGCAGGCGCTATAGACGCGCACACACAACCATGCCCATAACACCCCCCGCAGTTGCTGGGGCGGTATAGTGTAGACATAGCCTTAAGGTTAATGAAGGACAGGGAAAGAAGAGAGGGAGAGGACACAAGGAAGGGACACTGCAATATGATTGGCAATTCCTAATTCCCTAAAGCCCCCCATACACCCATAGATTGGTTAGAGAAGCGCACCATTTTCTGATACTTTGGATGAACCCTGGTCTCTGAATTGTGGTGCGATCGTGGTTGATCACTCCAGGTGGGCGTGTTCTTTTTGCGGACAATCGATCGCCAGGTGAAAACAAAATCGCCCATGGATCTATGCATGTATGAAGGGCTTTACTCTGCCCACACTGTCCCACTCCATGAGCATACAGCTGCCTTAGCCTGACCAAACGCTATGCGTAGGTGAAGGGCTCTTAGTATATACAATTCTTGAGGCCTTTCTTATATAACAAAACCTTCATAAACCTTCAAAAATGCTAATGATGGAAAAAGAAAATAAATATAATAAAAGAGATATTTGATTACCACAAAGGTGATTAGCAAGGAACTGGTTACGTGTTTGAGAAACATCAGGGAGTAATGTGACATATATTTTATATATATATATATAGACTCAGGTGTCTCTTCTCCAGCTCTAGGACTAAAGCTAGCCACACACGGTTCAATTTTGGTTCAATCGATGCTCGATTAGATCGAGGAATTCAATCGATCTTAATCGCATCAGCATACACCCCACATTGAGTTTGCAATTGTGGTGAGATTTAGATTCCAAAATATTACTAAAATCGTCGATTTTGGTCTGGAAACAATTGAAGTTCAGATTGAAGTGGTCTATGTTATTATATTGAATCTAATCGATCCAGGAGAACCA
This sequence comes from Ptychadena robeensis, assembly GCA_036250615.1. Taxonomy (NCBI): domain Eukaryota; kingdom Metazoa; phylum Chordata; class Amphibia; order Anura; family Ptychadenidae; genus Ptychadena; species Ptychadena robeensis. The sequence goes on from CM070039.1 coordinate 7,097,911, forward strand.
CCACAAACATCGACGATTATAAAACCATTTTGGCGCAATTGACAATGATTTTCCAACATGTTCGATCAAAATTTGATCAATTTTTCTGCCTTCATCGAACAATTATCGTCGATCGTACCATGTGGACATTTCTCGATTTTCGCTCAATCGATGAAAAAATTCATCTAATCGAGCATAGATTGAACCAAAGTCGAACCGTGTGGCTAGCTTAAGGGAAGCCATACACGGGTCCATATTTTCATTCGAGAATCGATTCTTGCCCACCTGGTTCGATTGACCACAACTGATCGAAATCGAACATTAAATCGATCGAGACATATGATAATGATAGACCCTACAGTCTACCTGTAATGTTACAAAAAAACGTTTGTGGGCTTTTACCCAGAACTATGTGGACGTCTAGAATGCACTAGAACATCGTTTTTCAAACTCTTATGCTGTAACCAGGTACAGCCGGACTCACCCTGAGATTGACAATTGGCACAGACAGCCTGTCAGCCTTGCGGACAATACTGTAGAGATCCTGAAGACGTGAGGAAAGGAATGCTCGGAATGTCCCATGAAGTCCAGCTTTGCGGGCTTGTTCAAAGCACTGGAAGTCCACGCCGCGTATAGAGCGCATGCTGCCGGTCAGTGGTGCATTGAGAGCCACCAAGTGTAACTGTAACAGGTAATAACATATATAAGTATAAAAGCCATTAATAGATAATGGATTTAAGTGTTTCCATCTTGTGCTTACCGCTGCCTGGTATTCCTGGTGGGTATGTACAGGAGCGTTACCCTCTGGCTCGGCTGGCTTGGGGAACACGGGAGGTGGTGGTTGTGGAGGACGAGGATTTACTCGTGGTGGCTCTTCATACCTAGGAGGCTGGGGCACATTGACATCGGTAGATTGATAGGATCCGGAATCTCTGTTACCAGACGGATAAATGACCACTGGAGGCTGGTTTACTGCAATTTCATTATCCTGTCGGAAAGACATTTTATTTACTAACCAGTCACAGAAAAGTAAAGGAATATGAAGCTAACATGAAAGGAGTGGTACCTACCTGACCATTACCGGTTAAATATTCTCCAAGCTAAAAAACACAAGACAATGTAAAACAGGTTACTATCAATGTCTAAAATAACACATTTCATTGGGATACTCAAACCAACATGCAAATACATTCAATCTCTGAATGATGTCATGTGCACACATACAAAAAAATTGTGTGTATAGATTACTAGCAATAAACTGAATTATGTTCACATTCATATCAATAAAAAATCTGCAAGTAAGCAGATCTGAGCTCAGGCCTACTCAGCCCATGGCCAAACACCAATGAACGTCCCTACAAATAAATTCAATACCTATCTTGGAGACAGTTTTTCTCCAAGATGTAAACTAAAGGCCCCCATACACGTGTCGGATTCGCACCATATTCCGGCACGATCGATTCCGGGCGCGTGCACGCGAAACGATCGTGCCGGAATCGCATGCAGCCCACCTTGTCCGATCGATCAGGTCCGATCGTTCAGGGGCTCAGAATCGGATCCGACGGAGAACCAACATGTTGGTCTTTCTCATGCGATTCTGCCCAGATCAGGGGGAGTTGCCAGTTGTGAGGTGGACAATCGGACACGGATCCGTCCCGGAATCCGTTGGACAAGGTGGTATGCTGCAATGGATACTCTTAATTGGCCGATTGATCACACCTGCGATTCCCGGCAGAATCGCCGGAATCGATCGGATGATGAATCGATTGGCCATGGAATCCTACACGTGTATGGCTAGCTTAAGAGGGGTTTTAAAGGGCACTTTGGATCACGCTATTGTATATGAAATGTTATCAAACCAAGTTGCAGGAATTTCAATAAAAAAGTCTTTATTGTGTCTTGGACAGTAAAAACAACTTCAAAAACGATTCATAAAAGCAAACAACAACCATCAGAGTAGGCAAGCTTTGGATATTGCAGCAGTACAGTAGATCTCCAATACATATGACATCCAATGTGTGTTATTCTATTTTGAGCGTTTATCTCCTACATGTTTCGCCCCACAAGGGCTTCGTCAGGGAGAGAGGTGGCTCTGAGGTGATGGCATATTGGTTTCACTGTACAGCTGAGTGTGTCACATGTGGTAACGGTGGTATCACCATCAGGCGAAGTTTCCCGGGTGACCCAAGATGGTATAACCTGAGAGACTCTCAAGTGTTTTTAGGCTGTGGTCCAATCTGGAGGGATAGTGTCCGGGGTCCAAAAGCGCCAATGGGAGTCGCCTACGTTGGTATACCCATGCAAGGGAATCCCTACCAGGAAGCACAACGTGGCGTCTGCAGGATGGAGTGCAGTAACACAGGTCATAGTCCCTACAATCTTGGAGATATTTTGGATCATAATGAACTTGCCAACATATTATGAAGCGCTGTACATTCAATTAAATCAGGGGATTGGTCATTAATCCACTGAAACTAGACTTTCTGATAACTGCATGGTTAACACTTTTTTTGCTTACATTTAATAAGTGTAGAAGGACAAAACAAGTGTACATACAAGTACAGAATATGACAGAGGAGAGGTCAGGTGACCATTATCTAATCAGTGTAGAGTGTAGTGGCATTGCACCCTCTGTGAGAAGTGATAAGACGTCTTCCAATGTGACGTGCAGAAGATGTTCACTCCTCCAGCCCACTGCAAGGGTTAAATTCTTGCTAATGTCTAGGGGGGTCTAATGCTGGCCATACACACTGAGATAAAAATTACGATCCATTAAAACCGACCAATGAAAGCATTTTATCGTCCTGAAATCCGCACATGTCCACATGGTACAACCGATAAAATACGATCATAATTGCCGTTTTTTTACGATCGTAATTTATTGGACATGTTGAAAATTTTTAATTGGTCTGGGAACATCTGGAAACTTCGTACTGTTTTCATAGTGTTTACCGACCAATTACTGCAGAGGCTTCCCCTTTAAAAAAAAAATACATCACAATGGCCGATATAAACGGCGATTCATTTCAATGACATTCTCGTAAAAAAGAAAAAATACGATCCTAAATTGGATTTTCAATGTGGTAGCTTTTTGCCGAATATTACGATCTAAACCGATACCGCCGTTGGGATACATTGGTCTGTTTTAATGGATCCTAATTTTAATCTCGGAAGGTATGGCCAGCTTAAATCCTATCCAAAGCAATGGTGGTATGACGTGCCTGTACACACAATGTACTAGATTATTTTCAGTGTTTAGAATATATTCAGATACTAGAGCAGACATGGACAAACTAAAGGCCCCCATACATGTCTAGATTTTTCATCCAATCAACTTAATTCAATACATTTTTTTGTTGATTGATTGAAAATCTATGGCAGCCCACATGGTTAGATGAACAATTTAAATTGGTAAAAAACGTATTGAACAATGATTGGACGTGCTGGTAAATGTTAATTGGTTGTATTGAAATTGATTACACTTTCAGTCGATCCCCAAAAAGTTGATCAAATATCTGTTACTACAGTTGGCAAACATACAATCAATCACCAAATTTCCCTGATCCCCAAAAATTTATCTTTTTAAGTTGATTGAACAGAAAATCTGGACGTGTATGGGGGGCTTAAGGCAATTTGTTCTTTTAATTTGTCCATTTTCCACCTTGGTGTCAAGATGCTCTGACTTCCTTCAATAAGTGAAGATAACACCTAGAGGATACTTGTTTGGATGGTTTCCTAGAGGCCAAAGTTTGCTGCAATAGAATGTTTAAGCTTCTCTATCAAAAGCTTCTATTTATAAATACTTTTTACATATTTTATATATATTTTCAATATCCTGTCCTAGCTATGTGGAGTTAGGACCCCTAAGGACCCCTAGGGCCCCTGCCGGCTCTTGGTCTGCTCCCTTAACCCTCTGAGCGTTTGCCACGTGGCACGTTTTTTTTATAACCGTGCCACAGGCTGAGATTGCCTGCTCAGCTGAGGGATGTAAACAAAAGTCCGGCGTCGCTGGAGACGCCGGACTTCTGCTGACAGAAAGCGACGCCCCTCCAGTTTGACGGAGGTCTATGGCGCTGCCTACCCCGGCCCCCTTTGCGCCACCGGTGACGCGATCGGGGGCGGACCCGGAAACATCGGCATACATGCCGATGCTCCCGACCGCCGTCAGAAGACGGCGAGACCTCGGGCGTTCCTCCGGCTAACTCGGGCCGAGTTTCATGATGCATGAAACTCAGCCCGAGTTAATTTAAGGAGAAGAAGGTAAACCTCCCTGGCGGTTCACTGAGGTCCAGATTTCTTTACCAAAAGTTATACAGCCCCCATCGGCGTCACCCGAAAAAAAAAATTTTTTTCTTTAAAACCAGGTCCCGCCTCCGTGACGTCACACGTCACTCCGGGACCCGGAAGAATCCGGCTACGGAGGAAGATCATGATGGCAGGAGACCAGATGAGCTCCCATGCTGTGCCCGAACCCAGTTCGGGCGTATCGCTAATTGCAGCGTCCCTTTGCCCGAACTGGGTTCGGGCATATCGCTAGGGAGGTTAAGTCACATTTAAAAACCCATTGTGGCCACAAGTCAAAAACTTGCCCACCCCTGTACCAGAGCCGCTTAGAACCTGGAGATGATGATACTCACAAGAATCTTTCTGAAGCCATCTCTGACCCGTACATATAACTCTGCTTGTTCTAGCACTAGTACAATGGTTCCCTCTGGCAATGATTGGCGCAGATTAAGCATTGTCCGTAAAGACTGCAGCACTGTGGCCTAATGAAAAAAGAAAGAGAGCAAATAAAGCACAATATAGACAGAACTGAATATACATGACACACCTCAAGCATTAGTTGTCATGTTTTAGTATATTTATTTATATGCCAAAGTCACTTTGTAATCATCATGTTTAGCCTGTTGCAATTATTTGCAATAAACTTTGTGCACAATAGCCTCAATTATTAGTTTGCTCATGTAAGTCAAAAAACAGTAATTTCATTTTTAATACTCACAGCAGAATATCCTCCTGATCCTCCTGGAGATCCAGGTGGGCCAGGGGGCCCTGGTGGTCCTGGAACACTCAGAACTGTAATAGATGAGACTATATTGTATCATTGTACTCTTTTGTGTTGTTTGTAAAGTTCCACACCTGATATACCAATCATGATCAATACTAACCTGGTCGGTTGGGCCCAGGTCCTGGATAGGTTTGAGATCCAGGAGGACCTGGAGGTCCTGGTGGCCCGGGTGGACCTTGTCTTCCTTCATATCCTACACCAGCAGGTCCTGGTGGGCCACGTGGACCCGGAGGGCCTTGAACGCTATCTCCTTTAGGACCCTGTACAAAGGAACATTACATTATTATTTGTAGAGAATAAGGAATATATTGTGCTAGATATTTGAACCTAATATATATTAATATACCACATAATATGGCACTATGTGTAACTGTTTAAATACTAGGTCTCCCCCACGGTGGAGTGGCAACAGATTTGGGACACATTGGGCTCGTGCTCTCTCTGTACGACGGTTGTCGAGTCAGCCTTTAAGTTGCTGACGAGATGGTACATGGTGCCCAATTGTTTGGCTCACCCCCAACAGTCGGATTGCTGTTTACGGAGCTGTAATATGGTTGGGGACGTCCTGCATATATGGTGGACCTGTCCAATGCTGTCCCGTTTCTGGGGCAGGGTCTCCAGACTCCTGAACCAGTTGTTTGATCAGAGGTTTCCCAGGGATCCATGGTCTATGCTTCTGCACCTCAAGCCTGTGGGACTCACTAAATCCCAGCACAAGTTGGCATCGTTTGTGCTACTGGCAGCAAAACAGACAATAGCCCACTCATGGAAGAAGCAGCTGACCCCCTTTGCTGAAGTACTGAGTCGCATGGACTCATTTTTTATTAATGAAAAACTGTCCAGTATCCTCCTGGACCGGAACTCCAAATTTCTCAAAATGTGGTCACCCTGGATTGACCATGCCCATCCTACTTTGCCACCTGACTATGTGGTCAGGCTGTGATTCCATAGCCCCGCCCTCACCTATTCAGGACACCACGCCCCCTGTTTGTTGTGTCCAGTCGTCCATTTCCCCCATTTCTCCCCCTTGTCATCCCCCCTCCCATTCCCTTATTTTTGTTGTGTATGGTTTTTTGTTTGTTGAGTGTTATGTGTTTTCGGCTAAGGTTTTATGTGTATGTTTATGTATAACAGCTTATTGATGTATATTATATTGAGGCTTCGCCTGCACTGTTGGCACGGTTCCATTTCCCCTTTCTTATGTTAATCTCAATATGTTTTTTGGTTAATGCGAGCTTTTTCTTTCACTTCAATGAATTGTTTGTACTTATAGCATATTTTATTATACTGTATTTGTCTTGTTAAAATGGAAAAACCCTCAATAAAGATTTATTGAAAACAAAATACTAGGTCTCCCAAAAAGGAATCCAAAATTTACACTAATTTGCCAGGTGGGCAAAACTACCTAAACCCTCCTCTCATTTTTGTGGTTTCAGTCAATCTGCCAAAATAAGCATTTGGCAATCAAAACAAAGTCCTCTGTGTTCACTTACTGGCAGTCCAGGATATCCAGGGTTACCAGGAGGTCCTTGACTTGCACGACCATCGCCAGATCCAGGTTCTCCTTTTTGTCCTTTCACTCCCTTGGAAAAGAAACAATATGTCTTTATAACCAAAAAGGCAATTCTCTTTATGCGTTATTATTATTCTGCCACATCACTGGTTGGGTGATTAAATACAAAGCAGAGAGCAGATGTTACTTGAAGCATTACCAATCATTTGGAGGGGTTTTGTGTGATAAATATGCATTTCCCAAATATCTACAGCTTATGGTCAAAACAAAGTCATCCTTCATCCGAGTTCTAACGGACAGTTAGGTGTCTACATTCACATACTCAAACAATACTCACTGTTCCAAAGGCGCTGATATCATATGGGAATGTTCCTGCAAACAAAGATACATATTATGAAACCCATAATGTTGTGTCATCTGTATCACAACTTACAGTCAAGAAATAGGATTATAATAAGCACTGCCTAAGATTTTGAATCTAGTCCTTGTGACCATTAATCTGCTTGTGACCATTAATCTATGTAGTTTGGGTGCTTTATGTTACTACTGTAACCCTGGACAATTTAAAATATACCTGTAAATACTTGCCGCCAACCACTGCTCATCCTGAAACATCAACATCACCAACTAAAACAACTTTTATTTTTTCGCCAGATTGGCAGCTAGTTGCTGCTTATATTTGGTTCCTCAATATTACTTTACTTTATTGGACTTCACGTAGTAGGTTTTGTTTAAACATTTTTTTATTCTGTACTAATGACATTTATGCACCACAGCCTATAGACCTGTGTCAGGAGCTGTGACTTTATGTTGATGGCATCACTTTGACATTAGTTCTTCAATAGTGATGAGCAGCACAGGCAATATTCGTATTTGTAAAAAATCTAAAATAAATTAAGCCTAATATTCGCAACAAATATGTAAATTTGAGCATTCGTAATCCGCAGTGATTATTACCTTCATTGCTAAAAATATTATTGCAATAAAGTGACAATATTCGCATATTTTCTCAAATATACGTAAAAATCTCAAATATACATGATTACGAAGATATAGCACTATCTTCAAGATCTGATATTGAATTCTCGAAGTGCTGATATTCTAAATAAAAATGTGCTATTCGCGCAATTCTTCAAGGGATCTTTCTGAACTAATTCAGAATTCTTTAACAAAAACATTTGACCTGCGGCTGACTTTCTTCTGACCTGCATTAGCAGGTTCCATATTCCCTTTAAGTTACATGAGAAGTTACATGAGAATGCAAATTTTGCTTGAGAACCAAAGCCACCGCCAAAGGTCTTTGGTAACCCATGAACTGCTCTATCTGTATACTCGTGTTTTTTCCTCTATGCTGCTCATGTAAAAAAAAATTAATCTCTGTATTGCTTGTTGTCCTCCTTTTCTATTCTACCATCAGCTACTGTTTTCCACCATCAAAAATACTCCTCTTCAGTCTCACTTCTCTTCACTCTCACTCTAATCCAAATCCAGATAACCAGAATAGTTTTTTTTGGGGGGATTACTGTGTATATACTCGACTATAAGCCAAAATGTGCGGCATTTTGTATGAGTGAATTGCAAAGCCCCCAAACATGCTATCATCACCAAATTATTGCTCTAGCATATGTCGTTTTTGCATAAATTAGGTTCAAAATCAAGTCAAATTTGAACTTTTTTGTGCAAAAGCTTGATATACAAGAGCAATACTTTCAATTTTTCAATGTTCCCACATCCCTTCTCTACATCTCCAGCACTTCTAGTGATGATATAATGTTCAGGGGCTTTGTAATTAAAAGTTTACTGAGTTAAATAATAACATCTCCTAACAAAAGCATGTTTGCTATGTGTTTCTGAGCCTTGACTGCTGAATCCCCCCCCCCCCCCCCCCCCCCCCTAGGCTTATACTCGAGTCATTCAGTTTTTCCAGATTTTCTTTCTAAAATTGGGTACCTCGCCTTCTGTTCGGGTCGGCTTATATTCGATCATATACGGTCATGTTCAGCCCAGCAAACTAGTGGCACCCAGGATATCTTTCGTTAAATATTTATGGTCATTGGGCCTTTTTATGGACGTTTTTATGGACATTAAATACTTTGTTTATTAATATCAATATGGAGTCTATGTAAAGGTTATTGCTTAGGCCATAAAAATCCCTTTGTCTTTACTGTTTTGTTTTGTTCTGCTCTGGTTGTATTAGTCATATGATTTGGGATGTTGGCCTTCAATGGATAAATGCGGTATTATTTTTGAAAATTGAATTGCAGAAACTGAATTATTTATTGACGTGCACACAGTGAGCACTGCCCCAAAAACAACAGAGTAGGAATAATGACTACGGACCCCATGTGCATGCTACAAGTGGCCTATAAGACCTAATCTATATCATTAGAAGCCTAGAAAACTAACGGCACATGTTTGAGAAACCATTATCTCACTGTTGAAGCTAAATCCTGTAAACATTTTATATGCTTCCTTTTCACTAAGAATGTTTAAGGACTTATTCAAACTATATGTGTTTTTTAAAGGCATGCGTTTTTTATAGGCATGTGTTCCTGCATATATACAAAAACACATGTGTTTTTGACATAACATCTGCGTTTAACTTTTTTTTTCTACAAATGAATGCAAAATGCAGGAAAAATTAATCAAAAATGCATACAGCAGGGCAAACACTGCATTTTTTAAAATGCAACACATGCAGTGTGAATGATAACATTGTCTATGGTTGTCTATGTAAAAATACGTGCAGTAAAAAACGCAACACATACAGTGTGAAAGGGCCTTTAGTTCCAATGAAAATAGTATGACACTGTTTAGAAAACAGGCACAAATTAACCACCCTAGCGCACTGCCCGTATTGCGCTGTTTTCAACAGTGCGGTACAGTCAACTTTGTACACTGCCTGTCATTTCCTCCCTCCGCCCCTCTCCACACAGCCAGTGTCATTATTGACGCCGGCTGTGTGGGCGGGAAAGCCGGCGCTCCTCCATTAACATGGAGGTCTATGGCCCCGGAAATGCGGCAGAGATGAAGACAATCGCTGCAGCTTTCCAGGGAGGTATGGGGTGCCCGATGCCGGCTTCCCCTGCGGTTGGGGAACACCCTGAACGGTGGACGAACAGGGTTTGTCTCAACTGCTAGGGAGGTTAAACAACCCTTTTCCAATAATTAATTCTTTGTTATTACCTGGTGGTCCAGCAGGGCCAATGTCTCCTCGATCACCCTTTGATCCAGGAAGTCCTCTCTCTCCTTTTTGACCTAAGATAATATGCACAAAAAATGAGGGTTAGAGCTTCATATGGTGGGATGTGGAACTCAGCTTTTACTAATAAAAGGCAATAATGTCAGGAACAGCAGATGCATGAGGACAAACCTGGATAGCCTTGTGGTCCAATAGCACTCTGATCACCATAGACCTGAAGAAAACAAAAAGTTGTAATAATGGTAATGGATGTGCTTGGGTACTTTATATCTAGCAAATGGTTCAAGGGTAGTCTGTGATGTAGTTCCCAGTAATATATCATATCAAGATTTAATAATAGAGGCTGTATTATCATACAAAATATACAGTCACATTAACTAGGGATTTCTAGCAACCCTGAACCACAAAAGCCTCTAGTATTCTATCGTGTGTTATATTTGAAATATAAATACCGTATTTTTCACCTTATAAGACGCACTGGCACATAAGACGCACCCAGTTTTTAGGGCAGAAAATCCAGAAAAAAAAGATTTAATAAGTTTTCACATCAATTGGGATAATGCAATGAATTTAATGGATGCAATATCCAATTCAGCCAGCAGGTGTCACTAGCAGCAGTACACTGTCAGCTGAACACACGTCACACTACACTGATCTGAGAGGGAGGGGGGAGAGGAGGCTGCGTTTAGTTCAGCTGCAGACAGCCCAGCACCCCCGGCACCCCCTCCAAGGAGGGGGCGCCGACTGCCCCAAAAGCGCCGGTTTTCCAGGCGCCATCGGGACGATTGGCACCCCCTCCCCGGCGGGGACGCCGACCCGCCGAGCCATCCACAGCCGAACCGAACACAGCCCACAGCTGTCCTCTGTGTATTCCTTGGTGGGGATGCCGGGGACATCGGCTCTTCCATCTGAACTGACTGCTCCTGAAGCTCCCCTCTGTCGGGAGAGCTGGCGGGAAGCCAATGTGCCCCGGGGGTCGCGTGTTCGGCGTATAAGATGCAGGAACTTTTTCGCCCCCAATTTGGGGGGGAAAAAAATGCGTCTTATATGCTGAAAAATACAGTTTATGGACCACTGATGCCCTCACCATGGCATTTTATGAAATGGAAGAAACGATGGAGGGGAATGAGTATTTACTCATTACATGTATTTTTATTCTTAATAACATTGTCCATGTAACAAGGGTTTGACTGTGGGGGACATTAGGTATAGTTTTGCTTTAAAGCATTGCTTAACATGCAACCATATATTATTACTGTATTAAATATAATTCTATGAGAACTTACTGTTTGCCCTGGAGGACCAGGTGGGCCAGGAGGACCTGCTGGTCCCTATAAAAAAAAAGCAATAATGTTATTCAAGTTAAAATAAGTCTAGGCAAATCAAATTTGCATTTATTGCCTTCACAAAACTTACTCTAATCCCATAGCCACTAGGATCAGCTGGATCTCCCTTTTCTCCTTTGAGTCCATTCACACCAGGGCGACCCTGAAAAACAAAATCACATGAAAATAAAAATCCTACTTACTGTCAGGGAAGAAATGAGCACAGAATAAATATTGTCTAATATACTCACAGGTCTTCCAGGTAATCCAATTTCTCCTTTCTGTCCAAAAGGTCCCTGACACACAAGACACAATCATTTATTTTAAAGTTTTTCTGTTGTTTTCTCATTCTAACCACAACATATTTTATCTGTTTAGGGAATATGCACTTACCACTGGTCCCATAGGTCCAACAGGTCCTCTTTGTCCCATGTCACCCTGAAATATAAACAAAAATGTCATACATCACAGTATTTTTGGGTAAAAATTTTTCTAATAAACAAGGGATGTTAAAACTTGCTAAAAAAGATGATGAACAAAAAAAAAGGACCGTATTTTTTGGACCATGAGAAGCACTTGATCATAACACGCACCCAGTTTTTTGAGGAGGAAAACAAGAAGAAAAATATTTGAAGTGTTCAAGTAAACTGGAGAAAAGATCCCCTTGCAATAGCAAATTTCAGCCACAAGATGCCTCTAGTGAGCACTCCATTGCTTCTTTCTCACACACCAGGGAAGAGGGGCGAAGGGGGTAGCGGCGTGCAGAGCTGTGATTGGAACAAAGCCACAACAAGCTGTCCAGCTCTGTCTGTGTTTGTGTGAGAGCTGCAACGTGAGTGCAGATTTCACACACAAGAGATAGACGGGAGAGTGGCTGGCTGGCAGCTCTTTCATCTATTTTTCTCTGCTCTTTATTGTTTATATCAGCAGAGTCCTGCTGGTATAACCAATGGAGTACAGATGGGAGATCCAGCTGTGGGCGGATATCCCATCTGACAGCTTCTCCCCCTCCCCATCTAATCTTCTTGCCTGGAGAGCAAAGACACTGGTGGGGAGCCAAAGGGGCACGATTTCGGACCATAGGTGCGTCTTATGGTCCAAAAAATACGGTATATTAAGGTAATTTATATACTGAATAGATGTCAAGCATGTAAAGCTTCCTGAAACATTGGAGAAATAAACTTTATCTATTGGATAATGTATTGAAGTGGCTCTGATATGCATAGAATTATAGGAGACTCCCCCTCAAAATCAACTGACCACAGGATCGGCCACAAAAAATACCGGCAAGACGGATTGGCGTGCAATCCAACCTGCTGGCTTTTTGGATCAAAACTACAAAGTGGGCACCCTACAGTTGTGGGTGACCGACCACCATGCATTTGGTGTGAGCTCCCATGCCGGTTGATCGCCTGCAAATACTGCCGGGAATCGGCACGTCTACAACTAAAAGTTGTCATTGCACAAACACACAGATCACTTTCACCTTACCTTTTCTCTTCTAGTAAGAAGTGCACCATCAGGGCCCATGATGGTTCCAGGTTCTCCCTTCTCGCCCTAGATAAAACATATCCATTCATTTAATGTTGTCTTTATCTCTATTTACTGACAAAACCCAACAGGACTAAAAAACCAAGTTATATTTATTTGAAAAATATTGTTCCAAATAGGGGAAATGTATTCTATGTCTTGTTTCATGATCATCATTGATGTAGATCATCATTGATGTAGATATTGCATTGTAGATAGTTTTTTAAAGGTACCATTTCATTCTTATTAATTATCTTTTTTGTGTTGTCCACCCACAGTCTTTTTCTGAGTACAATTAATAAGGGTGACAGTATCACCACAGAAATTCCCCCTGATAAAACCAGGGGCAAGCGTACTTTGGCCAAGGCCACAGAAATCTCAAATCAATTATCAAAATATAAGTAACATATAACATTTAATTTTCAATATGCAAATTTAAAAAACATATACATGCAAATTTACAGCATATGTGGCAATATATGGTAGGTGGACGGCCCGATATATGAATTCAGCATTATACATGGATCATGTGCGGACATGGATTCTACTTTTTCTGAGTACCCTTTTTACTCCACAACCAGTTACCTATACCAAGAGTGTGGTTAGCTAGTGGTATAGGTGAACCCTTGACCATTGAGTTATGGCAGTGTTTACATCCTTTGCTTTGGTGTGTCCAGTATCTCCCATGGAGTATAATGGAGCATCTTCAAATAGTCTATTTTGCATTTGCAAGAAAAGCAATAGTAGAGAGTTGTACCATTAAAGCCATGAATAAATATAGAAAGTTTGGAGCTCAAGTGATCCCCTTTATTGGTTAACTGAAGTCTTTAAACAAGTAAGGTTCTGGGATGTATCGGATCCCTTCTTCATGCTTAAATGTAGATAAAATGTAAAACATTATGGGGGTTATGGGCAGGCTGCAAAATGAATGCTAAACTCTAGGAATACTTGAAAAGTACTCTTAGGATGATGTAAAAATGAGCATTTGTTACCCTACTTCCTTGCTTCTGTAGGCACTGGTCTCCCTTAGCCTATTCTCTGCTGCAGACACAGACTTTAAAAGCACCCTTGACAATGCAGGACCTGTAGCGTTGTACATGATTACAGCCCTTGCATAGTGGAGTGGGGGAGTGGGACCCCTCTGTGAGTGGGAGTGATGTAAAATGTATCGTTATATCCTTACCAAAAATAAGCATTCAACCCTTGCATTATGGAGACAGGTTTTTTTAGTTATTCCTGGTGTTTTTTAGATTTAGTCATTTTGGTACACTGATAAAAAGGTTGTTGTATTGTAGGTTAGGATATATATATATATATATCTATATGTGTGTGTTATTCCATAACTTTTCTAAATTATGAATAAACAAGTAGCTTGCTCACCTTCAACCCAGACAGTCCTGGGTATCCCTGATCCCCTCGCTCTCCTTTATATACTCTAGAGCTCTAAAACCAAAATAATACAGATTAGAAATATACATGCACAGTGGATACCTATTGGAAAGGCTCATCTCAAAAAACAACCTCTTACCGGCAATGAACTGTCTCCTCCCTGGAAAATGCAAAAAAAAAAGAATTTACAATTTAGACTTTTCTAGAACTTTAAGTAATCAGTTGTTTAACCTCCCTAGCACACTGCTGAGGTACAGAATTCTGTGCCAAAAGCGCACCATAGACTTTAATGGAACAAAATTTTTTACATTGTAGGCCTGGAATTTCCCATACAGGAGTCTGGTAGACATCCTGAATATAATAACATGTTCATATGCTTTGTGAATAACTCACAATATCAGATAATGAAGATTTCAATAATTAACTTTATGAGGTAAATTAGCACTGCAACCACTAGATGGCAGTGCAGATGTGCCAGGTTACATAGGAGAGCATGGGGGGGGGGAGTGATCTGTTCTCCTGCAGCTGCCTCATTAGTTTGTGCTCCTGTGGCTCCGATCCCTGCCTGTCCACTGCTGTTTTGACAGGTCAGAGCTGGACAAGCTGGGACCTTCAGGAATGGCAGGGGGGTTAAAAACATGTGACTTAAGCTGGGCATAGACGGTCCAATCCATTGGATGCAGCAAACTACGAGGATTGGGCTAAAATCAGCCGTTCTGTCAGATCGCACAGTTATGTGACAGGACGGTAAATATTAACCCGATCCCATTAGTTCGGCTGGGGATGGCTGCCCCCAGCTGAAGTAATGAGATGCACATAAAGAGTGCCGCCCGATTCTCGGCACTAGCGGGCGGGCATGATGACGTCATCACGCCGCTCCTAGTGCAGAGAATCGGATAAGGCAGTGTTTTTCAACCACTGTTCCGCGGCACACTAGGATGTTGCCTGGTGTGCCGTGGGTTTTTGACCCCACCCTCGGCCCTCCTATCTAGCTGCCTCTTATAGTATAAGTCTTATACTATAAGAGGCAGCTAGATAGGAGGTCTAATCAACCGCATCCTCACAGAGCCAGTCCGTGTATAACACGGATCGGCTGTATAAGTCTTATAGTATAAGACTTATACAGCCGATCTGTGTTATACACAGACCGGCTCTGTGAGGATGCGGTTGCTTAGCAACACGCGTCCCCACAGACCAGGGGCGGTGTTTTTGCTCTGCTGGTACGCATCTGCATTCCAGCGGGGCACCTGCTGATGACGTACTTCCGGCGGGGACCTTTGCCCAAGTGTGCCTTTGGCCAAAAAAGGTTGAAAAACACTGGGATAAGGAATAGACGGAAAATCGTACCGTCTATTCCCAGCTTTAAAGACTTTCGGTTTGTGTGTTCTGAGCTGCCTCTAACTATTTTGGTCGATATTAAGATTTAAGATAAGTACAAAGGAACCCTTTTTTCTTTATGTAAATTGTTGCATATGGGTTTTATGATTAATCTCCATTAATAGACAAATATTAGTTTCACATGTATATTGCTCTACGAAGTCACAAGACACATAAGATGGGCTATTCATCATCATCATTAGAACCAACTACTAACAAAGGGGCCAGATCAAACCCTATTCAGTATCAACAGTCAGGGAGGCACCACATCCACCTGGTCCTATAAAATTTCTACTACTACTTCAAGGGGAAGGGCCCACTCATGCATGCAAGTTAGTAGAAACAACATGAGACCAGCCACTTGTATGGGAGCCAGCGTAGAGGTAGAGTTATTATTTAATAGTACTATTTCTTACAATTAGTGGGCCTAGTGTTGGTGCTCACCTAAACATAAGCCATCCATTAAGCCGCAGGTAACCTCCCTAAAGAGATCAGGAAGACGCCCCTTGGACCCTCCTTAGAATTAGGATAAATATAGTCAGTCAGATGGGGTAAGGTGTTGGGAGCGGAATATGCTAGCAAGGAAATGCTGGTCCCACCACCGAACAGGTATTATATTGTAACCTAATAGTCCTTTGTGTTATGTTTTTGTATTGTCCTGTTATTATGTTCATTGTTATATGTATAGTTTAGTGTATAAACTTATACACTGTGAAATGCTTCTTGTGGCCTGTCTCTGTAAAGAATCAAGAAACGTTGGTGATATGAGCCCATCTCTATGTTTGCAAGATTCCGACCTCATTTAACGCGGGTAGATATGATTTGATAGGAGGTCTATCAATAAAAATATTCAGTATCAATATATGCTCTCATGCAAGGATATATAAAATAAGATATTATTAATATTCCAATCCCCGGCACAAGATTTTTTCGCCCCCGAACAGAAGGGATTTAGGTGAGGCAAAAGAGGGGAAGGTAAGATTCGTTTGGCACCTCTTTGGGCTCCCTGACCTGATCTATTTGACTGTCATCCGTAGTGGTATCAGTTGCACAACAGTTAAGGCTAAGTGTTAGCTGAAAACAGCCACTTGCCCCGCCTAGTTCTTATTCCGCCGACCAACGAGGGCCATTAAGAGGGTTGTGCTGCAAAACAGCCACCCGCAGACACGTAAGAAACCAGCAGTAATAATTGTTTTTTTGTTTTTTAATCTTTGAGAATAAGGAGTGTATTTGGAAGATCTCTAAAAGAAAGAAATATAAGGGACAATGCACCACGTAAATAATCCCCAAAATTGTTAAAATGTGGTGGAATGTTAGAAAGAACCTTTGAGCATGAGCATAGGCCAACTCCATTGGGGAGGACACAGCATAGATATGGAAATTTTGCGCATTTCCTCTGAAAATTATCTACAATTTAATCTCGAGATCTTTTATATGTATGGGTCTGTATGTACGTATTTTGACTTTTCGAGCTGGACTCAAGTCTTTAATTTAATTTGAGGACTCTTACCTAGCTTTACGGTTCACCGTTCAACACAGATACATTTTTTGGGGGGGGGGTGTTTGGGGTGGTTTGCCGCGCCCTATGTTTTCATACTGTTTATGCCACCAGTCTTGCCTTCTCGGCCTTCTCCGCTTTGCCTCCTTGTGTTTAGCTCCTGCAGCATTTTACACGTAGCAACTCCGGTGTTACCTACTGGTGTACAGGTCCTTTTAACAAAACTAAAAGAAAACTGGATGAACTAATCCTTTGTTTGTTTCAAAAAAGTAACTAAAACATAAGAAACAACTAAGGTCTTTGGTCATGTACCAAATCATCTGTACTTTTAAAGTACAGTATTTTACAAGGCGATCTTTGATTTTATAACGTTTTTGAAGTGATAAAGTCTCATTGTTGTATGTGCATGGCTAAAACTACCATTGTGTAACATTGTTAGCATTTTTAAATAAAATCCACACTTGGGTTGTACATTTCTATTCCCATTGTTTGTCTAGGGGTGTTCATAGGGGTGGTCCCCTTGTCTATTGTTGTTTACAGTTTCAACTCCATCACATCCAACATTTCATCACACCCATCTTATTGTTGGTCAAGGTGCCCCCACTAACCTTTTTGTTTTGGAGTATTGCTTAGGTACAAGTACCTCTTATTATTGTTTTCCATCTATTGTCCCATTAACAATTAAAAAGAAACCTTTTGTCTTTTTTATATGTGTAGACTCTGCGGGTTTCAAAGTGTTTGAATCACTCCCAATGCCCTGAGACTTTTTATTGCAATATATTCATTTAATTAAAAAAAAAAAAAAATAAATACTTTATTGCACCATGGCTGACACTAAAAGAATTAGTTGATCTCTACAACATGCTGAATATAAATTAATATTTTTCAGATTTTCAAATACAATGAGACATTTAAGTAAAATTCCTTGGACATTTTTAGTCCAGGAAATTGTTTTAATACAAAACCAAGAGAGCATGTAGAAAACTTAAAAGCTCAAAGGGCTTAGTCCCTTTGCAGGAATGTATCATCCTGTAGTCGAAACAACCCATGAAAGTGACCAAAGGGACAAGGGTTGCAGGGTGTAAGAAAGGATCCTGATCAGAACTTAGGAGTGATTAAGGAAAAAATGGACAAATGAATCTAATACAGGAATTACAATGGCCGAAACACATCGAATGAGTAAAAAGAGACAAAAAAAAAAAACCACGCGATTGAAACGGGTTTGGGCGTTGCTGAGAAAGTAAGGTGGGTAAAAGCATAAGGTAGTGCGAAAGAGGTTGATTAAGAAAAACTGACAGGTGCTGTGATGGGAGCAGATTGTGCTCATGAGTTCCAATCTTAGATAGTCTCCACTGTTGTATGGGTTTTATAACATTGATACATTGACACAAATTGGGCACAGACGGAGCAATAACTGGAATTGACTTCAAACAGCTAGTATATCATTGCTATTTTCACTTGTACCATATGCTCGTTATGAAAATAGAGAAAAACCCTAGTTTGAACGTGACCTTGACGTTTACATATCAGGCTATCCTCAGCATGTTGAACAGTATGCTACTATATCTATCCCCCAATAAAGGAAGGCTCGGCAATGCTTTGCCCAGTAAGTGCTACCACTCTAGAGGGGGGTCGCGTCAAACCGACAACAATCGTATCTAACCATTCGTGCGAATAATAATGTGCGTATGAGCTGCAGAAGTCTAGAAAACTGAACTTTACGAACGCTCTGCTTGACCAAGGATTGAATGGAACCATGTACCCACGAACACCAGGACGAACAATAAACGCATAAAATGGCCCTCGTATCAAGGGCTGCGTTTGTGCGGCGAGTGGTCACTAGGGGGTACTCACACTAGGGACTAAACGTATCTGTGAGGGGCCTTGTGGAGTAGCGTGCCCATAAAATATATCGTACAAGTTGGGGGCAATCAAACATGGTGAAAAATGTATCTGAGGCACGTCCATAGAAGGGTCTATCGAGGGCGCATATTTTGCATACAAGAAGTTGACTTGGTGATTCTGGTACATTGAAACTGCGAAAACAGCAAACTCAGAGGAATTGCTAAGGACGGGTGGCAGCCTAGGGTTGCAATAAAGTCCTATATAGATGCGATAACTATTATTGCCACAGGAAACAGAGGCACAAGAAACAATGAACGACACTTGGATGTTTGAACGTTTTTCAGGCACGTTTCATCAAGGACAAAATAGATAGTCAAACTTCAACAATCATATATCAAAAATCAGTCCCCTGTTATTCCATTAAGGCACAAACCAGAGCCACTTTAGACGGCTGAGATATACAGCACAGCTGAAATCGGTATGCAACCAGCAGAGTCGACACAGCAAAGGAAAAAAGGGGAGGGGACAATAGACGGAGATATTGACTTGTTATTACTTTCATGGGCTAGTTCAAGAGCGGAAGTGCGCTCGCTAATAATCACCAATGGACACAATATGGTGGACGATCAGGACAAGTGGTGGATCCGACATAATAGACATCAGAAAGCAATAAATGGGAGGCCAACTCAACAGCACAAGTCGACAGGGCTAGAACGACAGCCCTGAGACAAACAATAGGTAATAGTCAAATGTCATATCTCCAAGGTAGATGGTACTTCACAAGTGCTTATACATGTTATCACAAGGTACACTCAGCGCTGAGTTATAGTATTACGGTAACGCTGTGTGCGGTCGCCACGGGACTCCATTTCACCCAAAAATGTCTGGTTATCTGCTCTTCATTATCACGTTGTTGTTTGGCGTCTCGTCTAGAGTCGACCTCTGCATTATTTACGTTTTAGTATTATAGAGAATGTATACTGTTTTAGGGAGGATAAGCCTCTGTCAGGTAGGACCAACGAAGACATTTAATAAGATTTGTTATAGAACTATTAGTAGTTTTTCGTTTTTTCCCTTTTGTTACTTCCACCCCACAAACTTGCTAAGAGCTACAGGAGTTGTAAGCGAGATGCACTTAGCATTGATATAGTCATTGGTCCCATTAGTCAATTGGTGCATTGGGGGGTTATATTGAAAATTTGGGTGCAGAACGTCAAAGACCTGATCCTAGCTTTTGTTGGTAGCCTCTACAGAGAAGTCTTTACTGTTAACTGTTTCTCTGTGTGGTGACAAATACTAGAGGGGAATATTTGTACCGGAGCAAGAGCATTGAACTGAATATGGATTTTTATTTTTAAAACATTCTGTACGTCAGATACGGAGGATTGAGCTGCGGCATTTTTACAGGGGTTTCTAAAACTATAATCAAAAATAAAATTTTGGGGTAGATGTTGGCACTCAACTTGTGATTGTTTAATTTTACTGTGTGCTGCGAATTGGGTTTTTGTAGATATTTGTTCCATTGTTAATCTTTATGTTTTGACTTTCACGATTGTCAAAAAGAATAAGAATTGTCTTGAGCGCCCAGCACACGAGCACTTATAATGTTTTATGTGGTTACAAGTCTGTCGTGTGGTTGTTTCCACACAGTCGGGCGTAGTGTTTTTACCAAGGAGTGGATAAAAATCAATTATTGTAATCGCAAGAAAAGGAAAGAACATTCCGAAATGGGGAGTTAAGCGTCATTGGAGTTATCCCTTCCAAACAATGCTCTTAAAAAAATATGCTGGTATATGAGGTCGGGGAGCGTATCACTTACAGTGTACCGAGATGTGAGTGATAACAAACGTGACATCCTATCTAAAAAAGGAGTCATAGTGGTAGTATTATGAGAGGGGAGGGAAACAGGAAAAGAGGAAGAGGGAAGGAATGG
>CM070039.1:7121205-7139679 GCA_036250615.1 Ptychadena robeensis
TTATCCAAAGTTAGCAAAAAAGTTTTTCATGTTTTCATGCTTTACACTTCAACATGTATGACATAACTAAAGCATAAATAGATATTAAATTTTATCAATATATGGTCATAATATAACTACCTTTGTTCCTGGAAGTCCTGGATATCCTGCATCTCCCTGTGGGAACCCAAAAAATATAACAATGGCTCATTTCATGCATCTACCCAATAAAGGTCATTGCTATGAAGCATATCACGCTCACATCACCCTGCCCTGTGGGCTCAGCCTGGATCAATAGTAAACATATTGAACTCTGAAAAAGCAGCTGTGTCCAGTCATATTTACCACGGACAGGCTCAATCACTCCTCACACTGTTCACACATTCCTCACACACTAAGTAATGTGAAAATGATCCTGACCTTTTCCCCAGGAATTCCAGGCCTTCCCTGATAAATAAAAGATTTGAGGAGCATGTTAGATGATATGAAGACTGGAAAATAACTTATCATCAAAGGTCTACGATTAACAACATGTATTGTGCATTTCCCATCCGGTATCACACAATATTTTTTTATCCAAAATTCCACCCAAAACAGAGAATTGAAAGCTGTGCTCAGAGATAGCCAAAGGTTTCCATTAATGACCTTTCCTCATATATATGTTAGCTGCCTCTTTGTCTTCCTGACTATTGTTGATCACTAACATTTGAATCGCAAATTCAATTGTGAATATCGGCACTTCGAGTATTCATGAAGATCTCAAATATAGTGTTATATCTTCATAATCGTGAATATTCAAGATTTTTTTCATCAGTACCCGGAACTACAGTGCATTGCATTCCCAATATGTGTATGTACAAGTGGCGATTTGCACAAGGAAAGTAATAAATTACTCGTTTTCATGTTATAGTGTTGGTCGCAAAAATATGCGAATATCAGCACTTTTTATTGCAAAAATCTTTTGCCCAATGAAGGTAATAATGACTAGAGATCTCAAATTTGCAAATTTACAAATCTTTGGAGCATAACAGGCCAAACATTCGTGATATTTTGTCAATACGAATAATGCCTGTGCTGCTCACTATTCCTGACCCAGATTAAGCATGAAACTGGGCAAGCCATGAGTCCAAACTTCCTAAATTATCATCTTATTAGTGTAAAGTCTAAGGTTAATTCTCCACAGACTTCAATCACGAAAGTGTCAAGGTCTAACAAATCAAAAAATGATCATAAGATATTCATGTGTATCTGAAATACAATGGAAATACAATCCTATTGCAAAAAAGTGCTGTATTTGTTTGTATTGCATTTTTAATGGACACATTTAGAGCACAGGGCAATGTGGTTAAAAATGAAGCAACTGTTACATTTGTTATCAGTGGAAACATTTTAAATGCATCGAAACCCCCTGCAAGACCATAGAAACTATTGTAGGTAGGGGATCTGTATCATAGTCAAGCAACAAGCATTTTCATAAAAATGTCCCTGCTGCAGAAACCACCCAGATAGCACCTGTCATTTATCCATTGCATTGTCAAAGCAGCTGGGATTTTGAAGTTTTCTTGAAGACCTTTCACTATTCATCCTACTGGATTCCCCATATTAAAGTGATCCCAACTGAAGATTTTTTTTTCCAGATACTTAAAGCCCCCCATACACCTTTAGATCACTCCGTACAATTTCTATTAGATCTACCAACAACTATGTAGTGCCGGGTCCTCCCTGATAGAATACATAGTGATTTGAAGGATTAGAAAGGTCCTCATATTACATGGAGTTGGTAGAACTAAAGTTGATTGTACAGAAATTGTATGGTAAGATTGTAAGGTGTATGGGGGGCCTTCAGACTTAAAAGCCCTATATCATAGTGCACTAATTACAATCAAAACCTCCTTAGATTAAATGAATCCATGTTGGGTGTATATTAAATGATGACATTTTCTTTTTAAGCCCTTTTACATAGCTGACTGCAGGCCCTACAACACTTTCCTAGCTATTAATATCATAGCTCTTTCAAATCAATAACATAGTGATAATTGGTTTCTTTCTTCTCTTAAACATAAGAGTGATTTAGTGATGGCCGAACTTCAGCCAGGTGAACGGACGGATCGGAGAAGTCTGCCGTCCGCCCATTCACAGGCACATTCAAATTCCCCGCCTCTAGGCAGTCAGTGACATCACAGCCGGTACCTGGAACGCCTAGTTCCTGGTTGTGCTAGCCGATTGTGATGTCACTGACATCACTTCCGGGATTACGAGCTGGCTGCTCACTAGTAGACCGTCTTCATGCCCGGTCTTCTAGTGAACAGATTCTTCCTCCGACGGGATCTCTCTGCTCCTGATACTGCCGGAGGAAGAATAGAGAGCTCGTTCTCGCCGGCGAACGGGGCGGGTCGAACACTCGTACTGCTCGCCGGCAAGAAGGAGGGCGAATATGCATGTTTGCAGCCGAACTGTCTGCCTTGCGGGCAGTTCGGCCATCACTAATAACTACTATGAAAAGCAGTGAATATAACACAACCTGGACCTGCAAATAAAAGGAAACTATCGCTAAAAGCAAAGAAGTAGATAGTATGAAATGTGGATATCTGGATATCTCAGAAGAGTTCATAAATCTTTTATTTGAAATATTAATGATTTCATTACTAAATAGAATTTAAAAAAATACATAAAATAGAATAAATGGATTTACCTGTATGGCTCGGCCACCAAAAACAATTCCTGAACCTTCCATATCATCCTTAACAAAAAGAAAAGTATTAAGGCTGATTAAGTACTAACAAATGATATACATCAATAAAAATTGGTTTCATAATGTATACATTTTGTATATTTTCCGATTTCACATTATTCACATATGCACAACAGACACCTTGGGTGTACACACCATACAACAATATAGAAAAATGGAATTGGAAATGTAATGCTACAGATTTTGTATACCTTCACCTACCATCCTGGGCTGTTACATATCCAAACGTCAGGCTATCATCTCATCAAGACATTTTACAACAAAGGTGATTTTTGGTCTAAAACCAGTAAATGGGCATCATTCCTCAGGAGATTTTTCTGATAAATCTTAAGAGCCACAGCAGATGTAATAAAACATTTATATAATTTTTCTTACACAATAAAATAAAAACTTACAAATCCATCAGCGGTTCCACGTCCAGAGGGGCCAGGTGGTCCTGGAGGTCCAGGTATTCCACGAGGTCCAATTGGTCCAGGAAGTCCAGCTAATCCAGTTTCTCCAGGGGTTCCAGGAATACCAGGTTCTCCAGTACTTCCCTGTAGTAAGGAGAAAACAGAAATAGTACATTATATTCTTAAGGTATCCAAAGTTTTTATTTCCATCTTCTTGCCATCGCTTTTCTCTCTTCCCTTTCCCCTGGTAACCATGGCTTTTCAAACCCCCATCACAATTAAGGCTAGTGAAGTGGCAGGATTTCAAGTATACAAATCCATCAACCATTGTTGGGTTCTTCTCTTCCATACGGCCACCAGCTGCTCACCTCCATCATGCATGTGGCCTTTCTGGCATGTTTCGTTGCACTTGTGATACAACAAGTCTTGGTAAATGAATGGAGGTAAGTGACAACACATGGCTGCAATGAAATGGTGGGTTTTGGAGCAGGTCACACACCTCCACACCTAAAAATACCAATACAATCCTTGGCGGCTGGCAGCCAAATAGAGCAGCAAAGGAACAGACAAACTGTAACTGCAATCATCTGTTGGGGCACCATTAAAGAGTATGCTCTGCATGAAAAAAGCACCAGATCACCTCAAACTCTGTAAATATCTTCAAATGAAGATTAACACTACACATTCTGGTTTACAAAAAACAAGATGGCAATGAGTAATATAACACATATTAGTCTCATTATTGTTTGTGGAACTGTGTGTCAGGAGCCAAATTAAGTTGTCAATGTAATTGTTGAGAGAAGTCATGTGGTTATCAGGTTTATGTTTGTTGCATACTTGAGTGTCTTTTCTATTCCTTAGAATTAAAAGATGAAGGTTCCCTAAATAAAGTAGTCAAAGAAGAATGATAAATTAAAATATTAGGGTTTCCTGGAATGAAATCGAGTCTAAATAAGGATCAATCTCCTGTTGGAGAAATGTATTTTGTACTCGAATCCACATGTGTCTAACCAACAGTAATGTCTTATAGTAAATGTTTTTCATATTAATTATTGTGTAAGACCCAGTAGGGTTACAGAGGGGACACTGCTATAAATATTACAGACAGCCTTCTAGGAAATATTTCTTATCTAGAGTTCCCAATTTAACCCATTTGTGAGACCTTTCAAAAATGGTCCACAATTGTCCTATGGCTGGCACACATTAATGTGCATATTGTATTTCTGGACACCGATTATTTTTGACATAATTTTTTGCTTCATGCTGTAAAAAAAACACATAGCCACTCCATATGCAACACACAAATACAGGCCATTCCTGAAAGGAGCACATTACAAACAGGGATATACTGTACTGCACTACATGTTATAGAAGACAAAGACTCCACTGCGTTCCAATGCATGCTTTGTGACATGAACAGACTTTTTAAAAAGTACAAAGAATTGCGACGAGGAACAAAATAAGCAGCCAGTCCAGCATGCCTAATAGAGATGACAAGTTCTCCTAGGAAAAGTTCTCAAGAGCACTCATGGAGAAGCACATCGTTAATTAGATGAGGTGATCTCGTAATTTTCCCTAATTTTCTGGTCAGGATTATTTGATAATTTCTCATATTTGATTACAGTGTAGGGTTAAATAAAGCAAGAGAGTGAGAGAAGAAATCATTGATCAATGCATTCTGTGCTTCTTCAGGAGTTCTTTTCCAAGGAGAGATCGCCATCCAGTACAGTAGGATTGGCTACTAAGGATCATTGAACTTTGTGCATCTTAATTGCTCTTTGCAACTCTTGATTGTATACGCCTGTGTCGGACTTATCACTGTAACAATTTTATCCTTTATGTGTGTACACCAGACTCTCTGATACATGCTGTCAAATGCCAAGTCCAGTTTCCTACACTACATGCCGGAAGAGCGAAACACAGCATCATGTTACGGTGCATGCTGGGCGTTCATGACTTACGATACGAGACAGAATCTCCCTCAGATAGGAGGGGATTGGAGATAGGGTGCTCTACGAGATATTGAAATGAGTTTCTGAGAATAAGTTTTAAATAAACATAATCATAACTAAACATAAATAAACATAAACAGAACAAAATAAATGAAAATTAAACTTACTTTGGGGCCAGGAGCTCCTGGAAGTCCGATATCACCATCAGTACCCTAAACAAATGGAAATAGATGTAAGAAAGCTTTGAGCTTCATACTTTTAGAACACAAGTTATTTTACTATAGAAAACAGATCTTCCTTCCTTTACTTTTTATACAGCGTCATGGGTTTCACAGTATTACATGTTTTTTATACAACATTTATGGTGCCAAAATGAATGTAGACGTATGATTAATGTGAGAGTCATTAATATTTGCTTGAAATAATGCATACATGAAATAATTCATACAAAGGTAATTCCCTATAGAGAACACAATGTCTCCAAAAGCACCAAGATAGATGAAGGATACTGTAACCATATGTGGAGTATATGTTCTTATCAAATGTGTATATAATTGTATATCAATTTTAATAAGTATGTATTTGAGTAATATGGTCCTTTTAATCATTGTATTAATTATATGTTGTATATAAGTTGGTCTCAATTTGATATATCTTGGTACCTGAAAGCCCAATTAGCTTTTGGAGTCATTGTGTTCTCTATAGGGAATTACCTGTGTATGATCTAACAGAGGGTGTGGCAAGTCTTATTGGTAGTGAGTCACCCATCCTATATCATGCTTATGAATAGCTACTTACGAGAAAACCTGGGGACCTGATGAAGGAATCCTGAAGCCAGGCTTCAGGTTTTTTTTTTGTTTTAGATTAGATGGAAAGGTTTGGAGCATCTTATGGTTTTATTGTTGTATTCCTAATACAATACACTACACCCATTTCATGTAGGTCAAGAGGTTAGAGGAAAAATCTTCCAAACAGAAATGGTAATTGGTGTGCCCATTTTAAAAGATAAAACTAATTTGAAGCTAAGCTCCCCACCCCAGCAATTCTATTATATACATAATCCAAATTTTCTGTGCCAAAATGTTACGAAAGAGTAAACAGATTACATCGCCCAATGTAACTAATGACCTCAGGGACATCGGGGCTGCCCACGTCTATGCCTGTATTATCTGACAGGCAATTGGTATCTTGGACAGTCCCAAATGAGAAGCTATCCCCAGCCGGATCGTAGTGAGCAGGTAAGCTGCCCCGAGTGTGGCTTGGGGTTACCACACTGCAGAATACCGCCAAGGTGGTTAAAGGTGCCACATTGAAATTTTTTTTACATATAATGCTAATAATAAAAATAAATACTTTCTGAAAAAATTTATTTCTTACCCTCTCTCCAGCAAGACCAGGGATCCCTGAGATTCCATCTTTTCCAGGGGGACCCTACAAAAACAACAAAGTAAATGCTTTTAATTTTGCAGTAGAATTAACATAGACTAAAATACAATCGCTATGTACCGTATATACTCGAGTATATGCCGACCCGAGTATAAGCCGAGGTACCTAATTTTATCTACAAAAACTGGAAAAACGTATTGACTCGGGTATAAGCAGCATTGCCCCTAGAAATTAATCAAACAGGTTTAATCTTAGCGCCACACACTCAAAATATTTAAGAGAACACAGGATTATTATTATGTCAGGATGGGTTGTGCAAGGCAATTCTTATTTTTTAGGCTATGGAGTTGTATCTGTACTAGTAACTGGCCACTAGATGGCAGTGTGTAGTTTATTATTGTTCATCAGCTGATTCTGAAGCACTCGGAAGCACGGAGCTGAGAGAGAGAGAGCGCAGAATCTACCGGGAGCTGCCTGTCTGAAGCATTCAGCATGGCAATTCAGGTGAGGTGAGTGGACCCCCCTCAGCTGACTCGAGTATAAGCCGAGGGGAGCACTTTCTGCCATTTGTTTTTGGGCTGAAAAACTCGGCTTATACTCTAGTATATACGGTAATTAAATATAATAAAATATGTTATTTTTCCTTTTTTTTATTTAATTTAAAAATGGTAAATATTATATATTGTTTACAAATGTGATTATCTAGTAATAGTCTGAACCCTATGTAGTTATTTTAACGAATATTTTATAAACTTTTGTAAGCAGTAATGACAATGCACAATGCTGTATTCAGACTTCAGTTTACTTTTGGATCCACTACGAACAGTACTTACGCTATTAGAATGCCAACAATCTATAACAAGACATTATGTATCACTAAAGAAGAATATGTAAGTCTAAAGCCGCCCATACACGTTCCGATTATTCTCCCGACCGATTTTTCGTCCGATCCTGTCACCCGATTTTCACCTAAAATGTTATGGTCGGCCGGTCGGCTGGCACGAAAAATCGGAATTCAAATTATCACTGATCCATCAGCCCGACCCTATTTATTAACAGCAGATCGACCAAAAATTTACGGACAGGTCCGAAGTGGTCCCGACCGATTTTTCGGCCGATTTTGAGAAATCGGGATCGGTCGGGTACATAATTCCGAATCCGATTAATCTCCCGATCGATTAATCTCCCGACCCGATCGGTCGGTCGTGCAAAATTCGTACGAAAAATCGGAACGTGTATGGGGGGCTTTAGTATAGTTTAAGAGTTTCTGTTATTCATACAGTACGTAGTGCTAATGGTTATAGCGTGGGTTAGGCCTTTAAGGGCTTGTTTCCATTGTACGGCTCGACTCGACTACGTTCAGCCTGACACTGGCGGATCGGCTCATCGCAATGAAGACAGACCGTCCGCCGAGCAGGTAAGTCTATCTGTTACGTTGGGACCCCCCGCTAAGCGTGTACGCTTAGTGGAGGGGTCCCAACGCAATGGAAACAAAGCCTTAGTCAAGTGATGCAACTCCACAATTCAATAGAAACTAGTAAAGATTACATTGCTATCCCTAAATGCCAGAAAATAAGTAGATGTATAGTTCAAAACAAAGGACCAACAGGTACACTCTAAAGCCTTGTATACATGTGGAAGTATTGTCATCTGAAACTATCTCTAGTGACCTTGCACTTGACTTTCTTTGTACGGACAAGCTCACTTTGGAGGTTATCTGGTGCCTATTTTAGAAGAACTAGAGAGAGGTTATTGGGATATGATCAAAATTCTGCATTAGACACTCTTCCACTGTCCACCAAACTACCAGAAAAAGAAAAGACAATTATATAACTTTACCGGAGGACCAGGGAGTCCAGGCATTCCATCTTGTCCAGGTCGACCAGGCAGGCCAGGCGGTCCAGGGACTACAGTATTGTTTCCGCCAAAGGTTCCTGGTACACCGGGTAATCCGGGAACACCAGGAGGGCCAGGTGGTCCGGGTAAACCAGGTGGTCCCTGCACATCAAATGAAGAAGAAATGTAAAGACATGTTTATGGATATCAGGATATCATTCTAGTTCAAGCTACACAAACATTACAAGTACAGTTTTTCATTTGGATAATTTTACTAACATTCAGCTACCTATACCTAAAATGTGCACTAGACGAGCTTATGCAAGTGTTGTAACTTGGATCTGTGACAGAGGAGAACCACTGAGAAAGTACATGAAAGTACAAGTAAAGTACATGAGTGATAGTGTGTCTGCGGACCTGATATTTTGCAGGTAGTGCTATTACAGAATGTGTAGTGCACAAGAATTGTTGT
This sequence comes from Ptychadena robeensis, assembly GCA_036250615.1. NCBI lineage: Eukaryota > Metazoa > Chordata > Amphibia > Anura > Ptychadenidae > Ptychadena > Ptychadena robeensis. Next base: position 7,129,975 of record CM070039.1, read on the forward strand.
GGCCTGGGATTGTACTCTGTTAACTAGCTGTTGGAAAGGTGAAGTCAATATGCATAAACATCTATGAAGACTCTGTCTTAGAAAAACAACCACTGCAACCAATCTAAATTCATTGTATTTATATATAAATGTAATTTTCCTTTAACATATTATTTGTAAATTCAATTGGTTTGTTGTTACCTGATGACTTACCTTAAAGTTTTCCAAATCTGGTCCATAGCCAGAACCCTCCATGTCAATAAATGTCTGAAAGCCAAGAACAAGTGTTATCATATTGTTAATAACTTATAATTAATGCCCATGCAATGAAGAATGAAACATTCCCAAAATAGTTTGTTTACCAGTTTGTCCATTTTGGAAGCTGGTCCTGGTGGGCCTGGGGGTCCAGGTGGGCCTGGAGATCCTTTAGCTCCAACACCAGGATCTCCCTGGAAAAAAAAGGAAACCCCTTTATATAATCATGCATGGTTGCTTGCATCTCCTAAGCCTTATACTGATTTTTAATGTACCAACAGCAACAAAATACAACTCTGCACACACATTATTCATTTGTTATTGGCACCTCAGTTTAGTACAGTACAGCAGTCATTAATGCCCTGGTCATTGAAAAATCCATCATGGTGCATCACTAGGTGACATCAGAGAACTACTGTACACACACTAGATGTTGTCCTGAGATTATCACAAGGAATCCATTTTGGTGACAATAACCTAGGGGTGTTTACAAGGCTTTTAGCAAATTAGTACATAGCATGATTCATCTGCAATAATCTATGCCAAGCAACAAAATGATCTCTTTCAAACTTTTTTACTGGTTGCTTAACCCCCAAGCCATTCCTAGCTGATCGGAGCCACAGGAGAACAAACTCACTGCTCCATTTGCCTCCAATCTAATGAAGAGGCAGCTGCAGGGGAACCCTCCATGCTCTCCTATGTAACCTGGCATATCTGCAGCGCCATCTAGTGGTTGCAGTGCTAATTTACCTGATAAAGTCAATTATTAAAATAATTACTACTGAGTTATTCACAAAGCATGTTATTCAGGATGTCTACCAGACTCTACTATGGACATACTTTGGGAAGTTACAGGCCTACAATGTAAAAAACTTTTTTTCCATTAAAGTCTGTCTTTAAGTCTGCGCTTTTGGTACAGAAATCTGTACTTTAGAAGTGCGCTAGGGAGGTTAAAGTAAGTGCATTTTCCACCATATAACTTTCCTGTGATGAGGTTAAAAAGTAATATTTAAAATATGGTTAAAATATGTAAAATATTTTCCTATTTAAAACTTTTTTAAAAAGTCGTGTTGATTATACATTTATATCCTATAAACCTTCATTTTCTGCTCATGAATAATGCAGAGAATTGTGATCACATTCTGATTTGATTTATGTTCTTTAAAAAAAAGGATACTTGAGATGCCATTTAAGATCTATATTGCATAACCATATAATGCTAATGCAATATGGAGCAGGATTTTTGCTTGCACATAATCATATCTGTCAACTTGTCCCTTGCTGATTAAGGGAAAATGTCAGAAAATTAGGTCAGTGACATCACGTCCTGTATTCGAACTGAGGTGGAGGAAATAAGGAAGGTGGAGTGATAGTTCCTTGCTCTTGAAGTAACATCACAGACATCACGTCTGGTATCGGGAGCTTAACCTCCCCTCCTTCCTAGTTAGTTATACCTGTCAATCATCCAGTTTTGGCCGGGAAAGTCAAATTCTTTTTATGCCACTTTCCCGGCCAATTAAAATAAATCCCAGGATTTTGAAATCAGTGTAAGTTAAAAGATTTACTCTCCCTCCTAAGTTCCCACCCGCTTGTGCAGATGATGTGCGGGGTGGAAAGTTAGGAGGCAGAGTAACGTCCCCTCCCTTCTAAGTTAAATAGGAGGGATGGGGTGGTAAACCGACCAATACCGGAAGTGACGTCACTTCCTGTCAGTTTTTCCTTATTCAAAAAGGGAAAAGTTGACAGGTATCCTAAGTTCCCACCCCGCTTGTGCAGATGATATGTGGTGTGGGAACTAAGGAGGGAGAGTAATGCCCCCTTTCCTCGCCAGTTAACTCATTAAACCCATTAATTCCAGGAAAACTTTAGGATGTATTGAAATCGGGATTTGGCTGGGAAAGGAACATGAAAAACGTGACTTTCCAGGCCAGAATGGGATACTTGACAGGTATGCATGATTGGATTACAACATATCTTCATCTTAATCAGTAATTTAAGTGAAAATCTAGGTACACCCACAACCAGGATTCCAATTCATGATAAACATAACTTAGATAAAAGCAAATACATTGAGAAAACACCAGTATGTACAGTACACACATGCAGGGAATATACTATAAAGACAGATCAGTATAACATAATCTTTTATGTCATCATTTAATCTGAAATAGACCTGACAATAACCCATGTGTTAATAACAGCAGCATGAAATATACCTTGTCTCCTTTCAGTCCTGGATCACCTGGAGTTCCTGGGAATCCCTGAGGTCCAACTTCCCCCTGGTTGACATGAATTGACAAAATTATTCAACCGCTATTACATAAACATAGTTTACGCATTGTTATCACGGTGGTGTGTTTAGGAATAAGAGTAGAGTGGGGAGCTAATTGTATGTTGGATTTGCTGCAATATGTGACAAACTGTGCTTTTATAAATAACTATTGTTGAAGTTCAGGGTGTGACTATCTGTGCATGTAACCCACCCTGACTATCTGTGCATGTAACCCAGTCACACACCTGTACTATCTACAATTCTTTTTATGTGTATGTAATTGACATGTCCCACAATTTGGTCCGATTATTTGTTAATAAAGACCTTTTATACAATTAACCAAAAGACTGTATACCGATTCCTTGCACCTGCAATGCCAGAATTTTAGCAATGTACCAGGTCTTTATAGACCCAAGTTTAGGGTATACTATTTTTTCTACCTCAATACTGGTTAGGGTGCACATTTAGACTATCAGACTAACCCCCACCTAGAACACTTTTGGTCTATTACATAAACATAGTTTACGCATTGTTATCACCGTGGTGTGTTTAGGAATAAATAATGAAGAATAAAAAAACTTTCTGTTTATGGATGGCTCATGAATTGTGAAAATGTTTATTATTGTAATGCAAATATGAGCTGGTCATTTAACTTTTTACCCTTATTGGATAACATCCCTAAAAAACATCTCATATATTTTACTGGAATTACCGTATTTTTCGGACTATAAGACAAAATGTGACTGCAAAATTGGAGGGAAAAAGTGCCTGCGTCTTATGGTCGTCGGTAATCGCAATTTGGCTCCCCGCCAGCTCTCCCAGCAGATGGGAGATCTGCACACAGCCGATCTCCCATCTAAACTGTATTGGCTATATTTGCAGAGCCCCACAGATAAAGCCAATGCAGAGTGTGTGTGGGCAGACCAGAGTGTAGATTCACCCGCGGGCCCCCCCCCCTCGTGTATGAGGAAGAAGAGATGCCGAAGTGTGCTCTCTAGTGACACCATGAAATTGGGTACTGCATGGGACTTTTTAACCTAATTCATTTAAAAACAGAAAATATTTTTTTCCTGCTCTAAAAACTGGGTGCGTCTTATGGTCAGGTGCATCCGGAAAATACGGCAGCTTTGGTGGAATCCTACTGAGTATATTTGCAACAAATTGATGATGGGATAGATGCAATGTAACAAGAGAGTCACTCACAGCCCAGAGGGATGGTTCAGCTCCCCTATCAGACTGCAATGAAATAAATCCTCCTGCACTGCATTGTTCATTAGATTAAATATTGATATAAAAAGTCATTTAAAGCAAAGGACAATCTACCTGAATGCTACATATTTATCTCCACATTTAAAGGTCATAGAGTTTTGCTGAATCCACAACACCACCAAAAGATGCAAATGAAGCACCTAAGTAAAATATGTAAATCCAAAGTGCTACAAGGGCAACCTATATAATGTGGGTCTAGTTTACATGAAGGCTTCCAATTTAGGATTTGTCCTTGGGTAGACTCTTCCTTCAATAACGTTTAATTCACCATTTATAAATATCAGAAAATTGGTTCAGGAAAAGTAAAGAAGTCATGCTAGTCTATTATTGGTATGAATAAAGGATTTAATATTGCAAACTTACAGCTTTGCCATCTTCACCAGGATCACCCTGAAATAAAAGAAAAATGTTAAAATGATGCGTGTTATGTAAGAAAGTCTGATGACGTTGTTTCATTTATTACATTGTCAGTTTAAATCTAAATTACTCTTAAATAAAAAGACATTTATTGGACTCCAATGTCTACAAGCTGTTAAGTTACGCAGACACCAAGCATTTTGGTTTTAATAGTAAGTTATATTACATACAATAATACTTTGGTTACTTTTCTCTGTTTTGGTCTGTTTCATATACTATTGAAGTGTTTTGTTAAATTTCTTAAGCCCCCCATAAACGCTTAGATTTCGACCCTATTCGCGGTGGGCAATCGGCCGAAAAATCGAAAGCTTAAAGAGCCTAAATAGGCCACAAAATCGATCTAAGCCATTATGGACATGTCTGTAATTCTTAAATCGAATTAAATACTTTGGATGGGACCAGTGTCCCCATCCAAAGTACAAGTATGTCTCCTCAGCTCTGTCGGCCCCCTGCACATCTCTTTGGCAGGGATCCGACAGAGCCAAAGTTGTTGAGGGGGGGGGGGGGTGCTAGTAGCACCTCCCTCTCCCTTCGTAGTGTGAAAGTGAGCAGCTCACTCTCACAATCTGACATTGAGCTGCCAAGCTGATCAGCTAGGGTCCCTAGATGCTGTCCGCTGGGCAGGTAGCAGATGGACATACCCTAAGTGCTGGCACACAAAGATTGCCCAGCTGATTACCCAGCTGATTTTGACCAGATTTTTCAGCCAATTGCCTGCACATAATGGCTTAAAAAAATCGGGTCACAATCTAAATGTTTAGATATTTGGCTTTAGATACTTCCATTCATGAACATGTTGAACCTACAAAAAATCTTTATCAAACTATAAATGCCTGCAGCATTGTGTATCAGTCATCATGTAGTCAAGGACTACAGAACACCTCTACCCTTTGGGAGACAAGGAACATAAACACTTAATATAAGCTTGGAACTGATGGGACCCACACTGCTGCTCTTTGTATACAACAGAGTTCTGGGTTCATTGTGTTGTTAGTACATTTTAAGTTATATTGCAGTGTAATAAAACCCATATTAGTATCTATGCAGACATCATAGTTATAATATAGGAAAGGTTGATTTCCTCTTACTGCCCACATATAACAGACCGTTTGCTGCATCAATTACTTACAGGCTCCCCATCTTTTCCTGGTTGCCCTGCAGGACCTGGTGGGCCACGTGGTCCGGTGACCTGCTGCACAGTAGAGCCATCAGCTTTCTGTACCACAGAAGGCCCGGGTGGTCCAGGTGGTCCTTGTTGGCCAGATGTTCCAGCTTCTCCCTTCTGTCCCTTCGCACCAGGATATCCAAAACCAGCACCACCCTAAAACAAAAATGACATGTAAATAACCAATTAGCAAAATGTAAATCAAAAGCACACTCAGCAACATGTATATAGCTGATACTTACTTTATGTCCAAGCTCTCCTTTCTGGCCCTAAGTTAACAAAAAATAAAGCACATGTGTTAATATTGCCAAACAAAAGATATAATAAAACAGTCCACCAGGCACTACAGCAAATTTATGGAAAGGTGTAAAAGATGTCAACAGTTATGTCAAAAGCTGAATCATGTGCATTACTTTCATTAATTAAAAGGAGCTAATAAGAGGCATTTTTCTAAACCAACAACATATAAAAAAAACATTGTGTTTTGTTAAAATGAAAACAAAATAATTCTTCAAAATCTGCTCCATTTTGTTTAAAATATTGAGGAGGGTAGGGTTATTTATAGTAGGTTGTCTGTGCATCTGTACATCCTATAGAGTGAATATAGAGTGTGTTTGAGCAGAATGCGCTGGGGTAGAAGAGTCTTCCAATGAGTCTTCAGGCTTTCGGCAGTGCCTCCACTGTGCTCATGGTGCCGATATATGCTGTATAACGGTATTTACTCAGAAGGAAGGGCAGGGCTGAAGGACAGACTTCAATTTCGACTCACAGAAGGTCTCTATCTCGGCTTTCAGCACTGCCCCTCCTCCTGAGTTCATACCAGTATAAAGCATGTTTCAGCAGAGTGAGCAGATGGAGGGAACTGTTGAGAGCCTAGAATGAGTGTTTTTATGAGTTTTTCTTTTTTCTTGATGTCCAATCTAAAGCCTTGGGTGAATATAATGGTCAGGTGCATTTTACTATGCACATAATAGTGATAGTTGACTGCAGATCACGGCCAAAAATAAAATTGAATATTAGCATGGGTGCCAGCTCATTCCCCTTACTCAGAATTTTCAAATATTACATTATTTATAAAAATGTTGGATACCCTTTAATGGCAAACTTGAGGTATTAAAGAAGCAAGGTTTCGGGGTGCCTTACATCCCTTTTCATGAGGCTTTATACAATTCTAGAAGCATTTCTGAGACTCACAATGTAGGCAAATCTGAATAATCAACTTGATGTGAAATGAAATTCAAATAATGATGGAGCTTACCTTTTCACCTTTAGCGCCATCTCCTGCACTTGTACTGGAACCAGAATCTCCCTTAGGCCCAGCTGGTCCTATATCACCCCTCTCACCACGATCACCCCTTTCTCCTTTCTGTCCTTTCTGTCCTGGATTGCCTGGAACAAGATAGTCTACAGTGATTTTGGGTGTCATGCAGACCCAATGGCTTTACATTTTTCCAAGAGCAAGTCGACAAATTCCAAAAACTGGTTATACATACGATGGATGTTTTCTATTATCCCTACATGTTCCTACACATATAATTTTCCTACAGTACAGAGTTACTTCTATCTTAACTATTGCATATTTTTTTAAGTTTTTTTTTATTTTGACTAATGAAATCAGAATAGTGAAGCCTAAAGCCCCCTATACACCATTCAATCCCTCCATGTAATCTCCATTAGATCTACTAACAAATATGTAGTATAGTGACCTCGCTAATAGAATACATAGTGATTGGAAGGTACATATCACTGCTATGTAGTGCAGGGTCCTCCCTGATAGAATACATAGTGATTGGAAGGTATATATCATTGCTATGTAGTGACGGGTCCTCCCTGATAGAATACATAGTGATTGGAAGGTATATATCACTGCTATGTAGGGCCGGGTCCTCCCTGATAGAATACATAGTGATGGAAGGTATATATCACTGCTATATAGTGCCAGGTCCTCCCTGATAGAATACATAGTGATTGGAAGGTATATATCACTGCTATGTAGTGCTGGGTCCTCCCTGATAGAATACACACTGATTGGAAGGTATATATCACTGCTATGTAGTGCTGGGTCCTCCCTGATAGAATACACACTGATTGGAAGGTATATATCACTGCTATATAGTGCCAGGTCCTCCCTGATAGAATACATAGTGATTGGAAGGGTTGGAAAGGTCCTCATATTACATGGTTTTGGTAGAAGAAAAGTACAGAAATTGTATGGTAAGATTGGAAGAAGTATGGGGGGGGGGGGCAGTCCAGTATGGCTTTCTCCAGAAATACTTCTATGTGATATGCCACTTAAAGTTTTCTTTAAATGAGCTAAAATAAAATAAAAAAGGTACATACAGCAGAAAAGAAAACAAATCTATAAATGTTTTCAGAATATTGCTCTTATATTATTAGTTGAGCCATGGATCTCAGGATGCCTTACAAACCTTGAACATCGATGCTCTGTCCAATCTCCTTAACCACTGTTCGTTCAGTTTCCACAGATGGTCTCTGGATGGGAGGTACAGTGATAGAAACCAGTTCTACTCTTGAAGCTTGAGTTGCCTGATTAAGAGCACAGAAGCCATTATTAAACATTGATGATGAAAAATAACTCAAATTAAACCACACTTTTGTCATTCACAAAATGTGTTACCGTGTCTTGGCTCTAAAGAGAGAAGATATCAAGAAGTCTCCAGAAGTTCTTTTCAGCATTTCATTAAAAAAACGGGCTATGCTGTAGGACCTGATGAATCTCTTTAGCCCAATGGTTTCCAAACTGGTTGGTGGGCCACCCCTGGGGGGCGTGAAGGTATTCCAGGGGGAGCGCAGCTAGGATGCTGATGGAGCGACAAGCGGGAAGCCAACATGGAGGAGCTAGCTGGCAACAGTAAGTACAGTGCATGTACTCTGTGTGTGTCAGTGTGCGTTTTTGTCTCTATGTGAAGGATCGATGTTTCTACATGAGTGCAGTGTGTGTGTCTCTGTGAATGAAGTATGTTTCTGTATAATTGGTGTGTGTATATATGATGCATGTCTTTGCTTGGTGAAAACCAAAAAAGTTGTATGAGTCTTATTCCAAATAACGTTTGAGGGCCATTTCAGGCTACTACATGATACTGCAGAGTAAACGCTGCTAGTGTGGCCCTTAATCTGAAACTGTGTAGTTTGAAGGAGGGCTCCATAATGTTCCTATGTAAAAAGAGGGGGCCCTGCAGGAAAAGTTTGGGAACCACTGGTTTAGCCATACCTTACTGGTAAGTTGGCACCAAGGACAAGTGACAAGTCATGGTCCTGATAGTTTAGATAGCGCACTGCCGGTATCGCACTGCCGGTATCGCGCCATTGAACGGACAATCGAGGTGTACAAAGTACACTGCCTGTCATTTCTTCCCTCCCTCCGCCCCTCTCCACACAGCCAGTGTCATTATTGACGCCGGCTGTGTGGGCAGGAAAGCCGGCGCTTCTCCATTAACATGGAGGTCTATGGCGCCGCCCCCCCCCCTTCCGCGTCACCGTGACCCGATCAGGGCGGTGTCGAAACCCCGGAGAAAAATGCGGTTTCCCCTGCTTCCCATGCGGTTGAGGCGACCCTGAACGCCCAACGAACAGGGTTCGTCTCAACCGCTAGGGAGGTTAAGATACTGGACAGTTATCACGATACTAGCTTTACTAACCAGGTCGCTGACCTGGAGCAATTGTGCAGCCAATAAAGTCGGGTGCCATTTACAATGATTACTCCACAATGGTAACTCCCATATTTTAATAATCCCACAAACACATGATGATGATTTTAAAGTTTGTGGAAAAGCACAGTGGACATTTTGGACATTATATAATAAATTCCATATTTGTTTCAAATATGCTAATTCTTTATGTAACCTGTAAAACCTCATCAAAAATATTTAATGCTATACAAAGAAAAACATATTACTCATCAAGCTTTTTAAGTGATCCAGTTTGTGCCTTACCTCAATCACTACCTCTTCTGGAAGTCCACTGCCAAAGTCGCCAGATGCCTGTAGCAAATAAAATAATCAATTAATATTAAAGTCAAATGATAAAGAACCAGCGTCTATCTATTGGAACACACCACTTGTGGATCAGTAGTGTAAAGCTACCACGAGATGGCACTACGATACAAACACAAAAAGTTCTAGCGTGTTTTTTAAGTGCATGAAATCACCACCAGGTGGCAGCATGGTCCACTCTATTCCATTTACCAAATACATTTCAAGTCCCTTCATTGGTCTCCCTGACCTCTAAACTCTCCTTCACATGACCCTAATATTGAACCTTGCTCTCACCTAAACCTTAAAGCGGACCTACCACCAGGAATCTATGTTTTCATGAATGGCACTAGAAG
>CM070039.1:7149345-7166270 GCA_036250615.1 Ptychadena robeensis
CCGGAGCGACATCGGGGGTAGTCTGCCTGCACACATCGGCGTGTGTATGGCAGGCATAATACAGGGGTCCTCAAACTTTTAAACAGGGGCCAACTATAGTTTGGACATTTACAATTTTCCTATGCGCATTGTACATTTGCAGTGCAAGAAAACGTAAGGGAACAATGGGAAGTTTGGTCTTGATACCCTTGCATATATATTCCTTCTCTGACTTTCAACCCCCAAACCTCAGATATCCTTAAACGATAAATTTTTTAGTCGATTGATTGAAAATTGAGTTTTGCCCACCTGGTTAAATCGACTTAATCCGATCAAAATTGAGTGAAAATTCAGTCGTTATTTGATCGGACTGGATGGTAAATTTTGATCGGTTGATTGAAAATTGGTTAGGTAGTTTGAGAACCAAGTGTGGTCAACCAATTTTTTTAAGATTTTTTCGACCTATTCTACCTCACTTCTGATTGAAATTTTAATCGGACTATTTTGGATCGATTGTTATGTTGATTGAAAAAAAAAATCGATCAAAAATATTGTACTACATATGGGGCATGATACAATCGACATACAATTTTATACCGACTTAAAAATTTATTGTTTTAAGTCGATTAATTGAAAATCTGACCCGTGTATGGGCTGCTTAAGATGTCCACTAATCTTTGTAGGCTAGTTATTTACCACCAAAAACCCTTTAAAATTCACAACCCTTTCAAAGTGATATTGAGGTTCCCTGCCATTATTCATACTGTATACACAATAAAAAACTGGAACAATATATTATGGCATTCTAAAAAGGGTAACCAGTAGTGTACATGATAAAGTCAAGCTGTTTATACAACTACTTAACCTCCTGGGCATTACGGGCTTTTTGCACCGTCAATCGTGGCAGAGTACACTGTACTCCTTCGTGACTGCCCGCTCTCCTCACGGTGTCAAGTGGTGTGTGCGGGGGACCCCTTCGGCATCACCGATGACACCGAAGACACAGGGATGGAAAAGCTCAGTGAGCCTGCAGCTATGATGAAATGCTGCAGGCTCACGGAGAGCCGGCGATTGCACTCGATCCCAAGATGGGTGCAGTTTGATCTAAGATGAAACTGGCCTGTACTGGCTTCGGGCATAATGCCCAGGAGGTTAATGTGTTCAAACTCTAAACCTTATTTCAGTTGGGAAAAACTGCAATACTGTCTTTTGCCACAAGATGCCCTCAGTACACCCTTGCATTGCTGCATATCATAGCTTCAGCTTTCTCCATAAGATTCAGCTTCCTGAAAGCTCGAAAACATATATGGTAAATTTTTAGCAATTTGTGACTTTTTGAGTTGATTGCCAAGCCTTTGAACATGCTATCATCACCAAAAGTGCTAGAGTAAAAAAGAAGTATAGCTCTAGCATATGTAGTTTTTGTATAAATTAAGTATGACATTTCCTTAATTTATTGCAAAAACAATTTTTTTGTAGTATATCCTCAACCCTTTTCTACATCTGCAGTTTGGTGATGATACCATAATCAGCCACTTTGCAATTAACTAACAAAGTCTATCATTCGAATTTTCAAAAATGAATTGACCATCTCCCCTATCCACATGTAGCACTGTAGTTCCTTGAGGACTTCTCTCTCACCGACTTGCAATAGTTTCCTAAAATATTTTATTATTGGTAGAAGGTCTTTCTACCCTGAATGTTATCGGTTGGTAAAGAGCAATAGTCCAATGATCAGATGTATGAGGAAAGATGGACCACACAAACACTGGTCAGTATAACATTAGAAACCATGCCAAATTGTAAAGCCCCCCATAGACAGGCAGACTCCTCCATGCAACTTCTGTACAACCAACTTTTCTTCTACCAAAACCATGTAATAGGAGGACCTTTCTACACCTTCCAATCACTATGTATTCTATCAGGGAGGTCACTATACTACATAGTTGTTGGTAAGTCTCATGAAAGTTGTATGGAGGAGTCTGCCTGTCTATGGGGGGCTTAAGGTCCCGCTCCGCAGGTACAAGTTGGTGGTTGACTCTAGGATCATCAGTTTGATACACGTTAATGCAATGCTCAAGTTAAGCCCCCCTTAAGCCCCCCATACACCACATACAATTACCATGCAACTTCTGTACAACCAACTTTTCTTCTACCAAAACCATGTAATATGAGGACCTTTCTACACCTTCCAATCACTATGTATTCTATCAGGGAGGACCCGGCATTACATAGCAGTGATATATACCTTCCAATCACTATGTATTCTATCAGGGAGTCTCATGAAAGTTGTATGGAGGAATTTGAAGGTGTATGGGGGGCTTTACCCGCTGCTATCCTCTCTCGATTCTTGAGAGACCTACAGCTGGTCGTCCAGAGTATTGGCAGGCACCTTGTGTTCCGGGCATTACTTTGTCATACCTGGCCGATCAAGACCCGCGATCCGTGGGCGATTTTACAGCCGATTTTATGTCGAACACGTACGCCAGTCAATCGGCCACAAAATTACCCGCAGCCTGTATGGGGGGGCTTTAGTTCTCTATCATAAAGTCACGAACAATAACACCTCATAACTCCACCATTCCCCCACTCATCTATCCTCTTAGGTGTAATTAGAACTGCAGGCATTTAAAACTATATCCAGTTCTATAACATTAACACCTTGTCATCAGCTAATCTTCTGCAACACATGAGCATTCTACACATTGTAAAAACATAGCCATGCAGAAAGAATTTTTGGCTTTGCTACCACCAGATGATTAGTTCATAAACACGTTGGCACAGCCCCTGGTGCAATCTGACAAGTAATCTACAACACATAATTTTGCCGTTAACAGTTGACCGCCTCATGACCTCCCCGTGAACAGAATTTTACCTGATAGCGGTCAGGATCAGCTCCTCCAGCCTGAGCAACGAAAAGCCCAGATCCATCTTCAAGCTCCATCTCATCAGGTGACCTCTCAAACCGGACCCTCTTCACTTCTGTACACTCCATGTACAGGGCCACCTCCTCTTCTTCCACACTGAGTGCAAAGCGTGTCCATTGGTTTGTCATTGCTTGGACGGTGAAGGTAGCGGCAGGGTAAGACACTGTTGATCCAGGTTCAGTGTAGTAAAAAATGATCTGCTGCATACCACCTTTGACTTCTGACAGCTTTACTCCTATGTACATGATAGCCTGTGAGGAATCAGTGATGGAGAACAACATTCCAGCCTTGTTAGTGGTAGGCTGTATGTGGAAGAGAATAGAGAAGTCCCTAAACATGGGGCTGGGAAGGTGGTACTGTGCCACCTGTCCTGTGTTGGCATCTTCACCAAATACATAGCCGGGTGTCTTATCAGGCCCAAAGATTCTGGTGATCTGTTCTGGTGGTGGATCTCCAATGAGCTGCAGGAGGCCAACCTCTACATTCGCCCGAGCTGTACAGAAAACACAAAGAGAAGAAAAAGAAATATATGTTAGAAATGAATTTGTCAACTTCTCATCTAAGCCAATAGAATTGTAAATACAATTTCAGTGGAAAAATACATTTTACAATTCAATAAGTGTCATTTACATTTTACCAATTATAATTGTCCCAAAATTTTGGGTAACTGTTGAGTGATTAAATAAATAAATGGATAAATATACGTTTTTGCAGCTTGCTAGCATATTTATAGGGTGAGACTTCGAAATGGTCAGCTAAACTACCCTTTACCTATCCTGTTCCATTCCCCCCAGCAACTGCAGACATAGGTGATATGTCAACTCAAACACTCCACAGTCATCTGTAGTTAGCAATAGACAGACTGTTGATACAAACAGATGTAGAGATATCTCCAGCAAAAATTACAATCTACTATCCTCCATATTTTTGGGACCATAAGACCCAGACAGTTTTTAGAGAAGGAAAACAAGAAAAAAAAATGTCTTAAGCGATCAAGCATTATGCCTGGCATACACACGCGGATTAGCGGCCGATTTTTCCACTGACCGACGGGCGCACTCGTGCCGTTGGTCGGCGGCAAAATCGGCCCTGTCGCCCCACAGCTCGGCCGGCCAGAGAACGGACATGTCGGATGTTCTCTGGCCGGTGCCAGCCGATGCCATTAACTTCAATGAAGACCGGCATCTTCATTGAAGGTAATGGCCGGCACACAAAGGGTGCCCGGCCAATTAAAGCAGCCCCAGAATGCAACGTGATGACGTCATCGGGTTGCATTCTGGGGCTCATCGGAGCTCGTCTGTCTGCACCCGTCTGGGGGTATATGGCAGGCATTAACCTCCCTAGTGCCCTTGCAAGGTCCAGATTTCTGTAACCAAATGCGCACCATAGATGCTAATGGAATTTTTTATGTTGTAGGCCTGTAACTTCCCAAAATCTGTCCGTACGCGGGTCTAGTAGACATCCTGACTATAATAATGTTTGAAACACACAATTAAAACATAAAAAACATAAAAAATTATGAATAAAAGATATAATTTGAATGATAAAATCTCTTAAATACTTATTTGGTATGAAAGATTTCAAAACAGTATGTATTCATATTTATATTTTGTTTATAATAACATTTTTATTACAATTGGAAATGTGTTTTGTTTTTGTTTTACTTTGAATTGTATTGGATACAGTTATCACTGCCCTTTGGCACACTCTGAAAGGGTTAACTTCAAAGAGCACATCTGGAAATCACACTGGGGGAAATCACACTAACTTTGAAGTTAACCCAATTTACATTTAAATGTCCCCCTCTTGGGGGGAGTGGGGTGACATCGGCTCCAGTGAAGAAGCCAGCTGAGAGGATCGGAGCCACCGGGACAGCACAGAACAGTGAGTACGTGCTGCCCGGGCTCTGATCTTCGCCTGATGGCTCCATCTCGTCTACTGCAATACTGATCCGAAAGCGCTGGACGAGATGGAGCCGTCAGAAGAGCTAGGGAGTTTTATCTCAATTGGGGAAAAATCCTGTGCAATATCAATTTCAGCCACAAGATGTCACTAGTGAACACTTGTTGTCAGTATACAGATGACATCATGGACCACATCACCAGACTCTGCAGATGTGCAATATAACTATATTGCAAGTAAGCCCTGTACTGTCCTGACTATGTGCATCTTTCCTGCCATGACGTGCTCCTTACTTGTCTTTCAGGGCACTGAGCGGCGTCACATAGTTCCAGCTGGCCAATCAAGAGGCTGACTAGACAAACCCATGAGATCCCCCCAAAAAAAATTCTTTGACCCCCACATTTGGACCATAAGACACACCCTCATTTATGGTCTGGAAAAAAATACAGTATATATAAAATTAATCTCATTATGAGATTCAGGAGAACACAAAAACTCATAGCTACAGGCACTTTCAGGGTTTAGGATTCAATAATCATCTGGCAAGTCTGTTCTCAACCGTAACAGTCTAATAATCAAAAGAGTAAATTATCTTTGGCAGAACAGACATGCAAACCTCTACCAACCTACTCTGCCAACTAACTTTGTGTTTCCAGACTACAGCTCTGTGTGTCTGTGTCTTTAATGTGTATTTATTGGGTAGTTCTTGCCATTCTGTCTGTACCACCTAGAAAATGTTTGGATCTAAGGAGGCATTTAAAGTGAACTTGTGATTAGATGACACACACACACAAAATGGGCTTATACATCTGTGGCCATTGATCAGGGAAAAAAAACTTCATTAAAAAGAAAAATAATGCAAAAATATGTAGGTAGATCCTCTAATGCAAACAACCAATAATAAGTTATTAGAAGGAAACTGTAAAAATGTAGGTCTCTGTTACACAATTAAAGCACCTAGATAGCACAGAGTTGGCTCGCTTATATGACCATATTTTTCGGACTATAAGACGCACCAGACCATAATATGCACTCAACGTTTTGGAGAGAAAATTCTATTCAAGAAGTATTAAATGTAGATCTATGGCCATACATATGCATTATACAGAATAGACACATTTAAGCCTGCCATACACATGCCGATAAGCGGCCGATTTTTCACCTGACTGACGGGCGTGCGCGCTCGCGCCGTCGGTCAGCGGAAAAATCGGCTGCTAATCGGCATGTGCCCATATGGGGCGACAGATCCCTGTCGCCCCACAGCTCGGCCGGCCAGAGAACGGACATGTCCGATAATCTCTACCCGATGGAAGCCGATAGCATTAGCTTCAATGAAGACCGGCGTCTTCATTGAAGCTAATTGCCGGCACACAAAGGGTGCCGGCCGACTGAAGGGGCCCCATAATGCACCAGGGTGCAAACGTGATGACGTCATCACGTTTGCATCCCGGTACATATCAGGACTGGTCTGTCTGCAGCCGTCGGGGATGTGTATGGCAGCCATTATTAGGACTGTCCACAGAGTAATGAACTCACACTGATCGGATTGTTCCATTATCAGTTTACATTATTGAACAATGAAGGACAATTGTCAGCTGGTTGTTATGGATTATAGAGCTTTGTATGCTACTTCTTGGCTTGTTAAGCAAGTCCATGTGTCTGGCAGATTTAATAAAGGGGCAGCTCCCGAGCCAACAAAAACTGACATAGAACAACTGTTAAAAATTAGAGATTTGCTCCAACCATAAATGTATGTCTTCTGGGGTCTCCAAATATGTTCTCAGTTTGGTATAATGTCTCAAGCAACGCTAATCAGGAATGACAATGGCAACAGAAAACCTCTACAGATGCATCTTTTCCCAGTACAGTTTTTTTTCCTCGACTTCTTTCCATTTGTCCCAGGAGATATGCCATTTATGGGGTCTTCATGGGAAAATTCCCCAGCAAGAGGAACAGCTGACGCTTAAGGGGCTCTTAGAACTCAATGCATCTTAAGTTGTGCACAGAGAGCCTTTTACTGGGGCAGATGTGCCGTTTATGGTACATCCGCAGCTAATCGTAATATGTTCTCTCTAATCACATAGTAATTTACTAATCTCTGCCAGATCCCTTGCAGCTCACCCAGTGCTTGTTACTTCTCACGGAATTAATGCCAAAGGGCCCCCATACACCTTTAGATTTTTCTGTCAGATTTCCATTAGATCTTCTTTTGTTTTACCGAAACCATGTAATATGAGGGACTTTCTAAACCATCAAGTCTACCTGTGTTCAATCGCAGAGGATCCGGCACTACATAGTTGTTGGTAGATCTAAAGCAGTGGTGGGCAACTGAGTTGATATGGAGGGCCACAAGTGCGGCCCTCGGCACCACTAAAGGGTCACATTTTCAACCTATACTGACTTGTAAAACATTTTATCATGCAAAATGACAGCAGGCCGAGCTAGAAGACATTATTTTTAATTTTTAAATAACAAAACTTGTTTTAAATTATAATTCAAGCATATTTATGTCCCTCATGGATATCATCAAAGGCTCAAAGGTAATATGCTCTATTCTCAGGTTAAGTGCCACAATAAATAGTATACAAGCACCCACCCCCCCATTCATTGGTGGAACAGTGGGAGCATAGACCCTGTTCCCGGATGAGGACCTGTCAGCGGGAGATCAGCAGACAGGTGAGTACATATGCCCCGTGCAATAACAGGGGGAAGACTGAGGGGGGCCACCAAAGAACACCCAAAGGGCACCCATGTGTATGGCAGGCATAAAGGTGTATGGCCAGCTTAACATGTCCATAGAGATTCAAAATGTCCATAGAAACTGACCATCTGTAGCCTTCTATTCCCTGAGTGATGCTTTATAAACTTGTATCCTTATTTCATTGAATCTGAAAGAAGACAGATGTGCCAGTATTTCAGGACGTATGCTGCAGCAGAGAGTATGACTGTCAGGTTGTAGCCTCTGCTGGGTAATAGATCACAAGGTGCAGCCATTTACATAACTGAAATGGTACAGTAATAGGGAACATCTGGATATGAAGCAGGTCAATTCTCAGGCAGTAAGTAAATCAAGCACCCAGCTCCATCCTCCCTACATACCAGCGATACGCTCCTATCCGTTCCCACAAGATGAAATGAACAGATCTGACATCCTAAATTACGCTACGGGAAAATATTTACCATATCCTAGATTTTATTCAGGGGGACAGAGTGTTAGAGAATATAAGCAATTCTTGTTTGCAGAATTACCACTCATAACCAAGGACATTACAAATCTTATCACTGTACAATACAAATTAAAGCTTTATATGGCACCTGACACAAGATGGGATGATGGCCGGGTGGTTTGCAGGGTTTTGCCTGATAGAGCTGTCATGGGGGTGTTATCTAAACGCACACCCAACCCCCCGAGTGCCTGAACAAGTGTACAAGTGTACAGGGGCAACTGTATATATAGAGCTTAATGCCTGCCATACACATGCCGATAAGCGGCCGATTTTTCACCTGACCGACGGGCGTGTGCGCTCACGCCGTCGGTCAGCGGAAAAATCGGCCGCTTATCTGCGTGTGCCCACATGGGGCGACAGATCCCTGTCGCCCCACTGCTCGGCCGGCCAGAGAACGGACATGTCCGATAATCTCTGCCCAATGGAAGCCGATGGCATTAGCTTCAATGAAGACCGGCGTCTTCATTGAAGCTTATGGCCGGCACACAAAGGGTGCCGGCCGACTGAAGGGGCCCCATAATGCACCAGGGTGCAAACGTGATGACGTCATCACGTTTGCATCCCGGTGCATATCAGGACTGGTCTGTCTGCACCCGTCGAGGTGTGTATGGTAGCCTTAAGTGTAAAGGCCACATACACCTTGTGAGCCATGGCTGATTTTTAGGAGGTTGGCCAGAGAGCAGACCCGTTAATCTCTGGCCGATGTCATTACATTGCATGGGGACCGGCGCCCCCCTTCCAATGTAATGGCACAAAAGGTGCCATTGTGGTTGTGGTTCTGTTTGGGAACACGTCTTCTTCATCACAAAGGAGTTCCCAGATCACCAGATATCATGTGGAGAGATAGAGCAGGTGGAGAGGTAGTGAAGCAATGAGAACAAAAAATTTATCAATCCCGCTTAAAGAATCGATTGAACAGGGAACCAACATGTTGGTAAATCCCTGTTCGATCACCATTACTTTGAATGAGAACCAGGGTCCTCTTCCAAAGCATCGAACAGGAATCAATTGCGTGGTGCGCATAATGGTGAAGTCTTAATGTTTTCACCACATCCTACTTGATTGTTTATCGATCAAGTGGGTATCGACCCATGTATGGGAAGCCTTAAGCCCCCCATACACCTTACAATCTTACCATACAATTTCTGTACAATCAACTTTTCTTCTACCAAAATCATGTAATATGTGGACCTTTCTAAACCTTCCAATCACTATGTATTGTATGAGGGAGGACCCGGCACTACATAGTTGTTGGTAGATCTAAAGGAAATTGTATGGAGTGATCTTAAGGTGTATGGGGGGCATAAGGTTGTATTTATTTTAATAAATCATATCTTGACTGTAGACATGAAAGCAGCGCCTATTCATGGGCCTCCATCCAAATTCTTTGTGATACTTCGATGTTCACTCCGTTGTGACTCATCTTCTAGTAGGATATCTTATCTGCCTGTGTTTGTAGAAATTCAACGACACGGCTGAGAAAGCTCTTATCGTTCCCTGGCCGAGCGCTCAGAATTCACACTCTACAATGTAGATTAACAGATTTTCGACTACAATGCTTCTCTGTCCAACTTGGGAAGTCCAGTGGTGTACAGTACATATGGCATTAGCACTAGATTTCTATTCCCGGTGGGAGAACATCCTGGGCAAAAACGACCATATCACGAACTAAACGAATTGCTACGGAAAGGAAAGGACAGCTGTCTTGGATAAAAAGACAAAGCTGCTTAGCATTGAAACAAGTGTTCCCAACTGGATGGAGTGAATCTGCAGCCAGCATTGGAAGACTTGAACGGTACACGGTTCCAAAAAAGAGGTACAGTATGAGGGTGATGCCAAGGAGCTCGCCAGGAATGCCGCTTCTTATGCCAGCATGTGGTAGTTGGAGGCAAAGTTGTAAAGAATTTTTTCCACTTTCCAGCTGTTGCTTAATGTCAGCCATCGTAATACTGATAAATGCAGTAGCAGATGAGAAGTGGAAATGTTCCAGGTGGCTCGGAAACCGCTGTGAAACCCATACTGTATCTCAGAAAACTTTTCAAATTTCATCTCCAAATTTTTGCCAGATTACAAAGCTAGGTCTACAGGCTAAGGCAACTTTTAGTGTGTCCTTAAAAGACATGTTTGCTCAAGGTTTATTTTTATATTTAATATACTTTATTTCTCCTGGTGATCCTACCACTTTGGATGCTAGGCTACCAGTGCTTACCTGACATACAGAACCTATGGCATGGCAGTGCTGTTGAAATGGTTTTCAGGGGATTAATGCCTGGCATACACATGCCGATAAGCGGCCGATTTTTCACCTGACCGACGGGCGTGCGCGCCGTCGGTCAGCGGAAAAATCGTCCGCTTATCGGCGTGTGCCCACATTGGGCGACAGATCCCTGTCACCCCACAGCTCGGCCGGCCAGAGAACGGACATGTCCGATCTTCTCTGCCCGATGCAAGCCGATGCCATTAGCTTCAATGAAGACCGGCGTCATTGAAGCTAATGGCCGGCACACAAAGGGTGCCGGCCGACTGAAGCAGCCCCATAATGCACCAGGATGCAAACGTGATGACGTCATCACGTTTGCATTCCGGTGCATATCGGGGCATGTCTGTCAGCACCCGTCGGGGTGTGTATGGCAGGCATTAGTTTGCTAAACAGTAAAATACAAATCTTAACCAATACTGATCAAAGTAACAGGCTAAAGCCCCCCATACACCTTAAGCTAGCCACACACTGCTCGATAAAGTAACAGATAAGAGGAACATTGGGCGCTGTGCGCGCTCACGGCTTCCAATGTTCCTCTAATCTGTTCCTTCATATGAGCCATCCACGGTTCCTCGAAGGAACTCGACCAAAAGGGTTTCCAACATGTTGGAAAACCTTGGTCGAAATCCATTACATTGAATGGGGACCGCGAGTCACCATCCAATGTAATGGACGGGCTGACAGCTGAGCTGCACACACAGGCTGTGATCAGCTAGCTGCTCTGTGTGTGAAGGGGGCGTGACCCAGCTCTGCCAGAAGAGGGGGGGGGGGGAGAGGTGTTGCAGGCTGGCTTCTTCTCCGGCTGGGGAAAGGAGAGAAAACTGGGTCCCCGTTGTACAGTAATTGATGAGCCCATGTGGGGCACATTGATTACCATACGATTGACACGTGATCAATGACGTCAATACACTATAATTGATCACCGGTTAATTGCATGGGACTCTACCCGTGTGTGACCAGCTTAACAATCTTACCATACAATTTCTGTGCAATCCACTTTTGTTCTACCAAAACCATATAATATGAGGACCTTTCCAATCCTTCCAATCACTATGTATTCTATCAGGGAGGCCACTACAGGTACATGTTGGTAGATCTAATGGGAATTGTATATAGTGATCTATAGGTATGTGGGGGCTTTATATCTGTATTGTAAAGCAGCATTACATAGGGCTGTCACTTCCCACTTTATACCTGGAAGGCACATACGTATTATAGATTCTGTGGTTCTGTGGCAGCTAAGGCACTCACAAAGCGTATCTGACATTCTAATGATCCATGGGTGAGTTCTTGGATTTATCTGGGTGTGGTTACCCTAAGAAAAGCGTAATTTCCATTCATTAGTCACCGTTCTATTATCCCACAAGGATATAACCAGAAGAGGTTGAATATGGTAGAGTAAGAATATGATATTCCCACAGTTTCATTACTGTAGCCATTAGTGCCCAAGTGATCACCTGCCATACATACATTGTCATCTGACAAACTTATCTCCAATGTTCTTCTAGAAAATTGGTTCTCGACCTTTTTAGATTCATGACCCTGGAAGTGTGACTTCCTGTATTTGGAACACGGAAGTGCCACTACCATGCAGGGCCGCCATCAGGGGGGGACAAAGGGCACTCCTGTCCCAGGCCAGAGCAGCTAGGGGGGCCCAGCGGCCAGCATCTATGGCTCCCGGCTCCACGGTCGACATAGTAACCAGGCTCCCTTCACTGTAGGCAGTCACTGATAACAGTGAGCAGTTCAGAGCAGGGGTTCCCCCCACTCAACAAACTCGGAAGAAGTGAGCAGAGAACAGGGTGTAGGATTTTCTTACTATATCGCATCCACCCGAACCCCATCCCCCCCCCCCCCCCCCCCCCCCCCCCCCCCCCCGCAATGTTGTCAGGGGAGGGAGGGGGACTAAAAAATCAGATTTCGAGTATGGGGCCCCTGGATTTCTGACACGTTCCAAATCAGCGTTCCTGCTTCCACGTTCCAAATAACTGATGTGACACTGTGATGTCACATCAGGCACAATCAGGTAAGTATAATGTCCCCCTCCCTCTTGTTCCCCAAACCTGCTTGTGATGATGATGTGCGGGAACTTAGGAACGTTATGCTCACTCCTAACTTCCCACTCCTCTTGTGGGCACAAGAGCTGCAGCTTATTAGCAGCAGCTCTGATGCTTTTAGGGAACGCAGCAACCCCTGTGAAATGGTCATTCGACCTCTGAGGGGGTAGTGACCCACAGGCTGTGAAAGTTGAGAACATATATCTTAAACAGTAAAGTAAAATTAACCAGTGATAAAAGCAGGTCCTCTTTAACGGAACCAAACTGCACATGTATGGTTAGCATACAATAAATCAGGGATGCCAAAAGCAGAAAGATAAGCTAAAAGAATAATGTCACCAACACATACACATATCATCATATTGTAATATCCTGGGTTTTATCTTGCTTGCCAACTGTCCTGTTTATTTCATTTTTGTGTTTAAAAAGCGTTGGCACACAATGAATGATTTCTCAACTGTTACCCATCAACACCGCCTTCAACTGAACAGAGCAAACAGCCGTGGCTTTGATCTACTATCTAACGTTCCCCGGTTATCAGCCACCAGGGAAGGCACAAGCGGAAACACCTCCACATATACCAAGAAGATGGGCCATGTGTTCTGATAAACACAGGCACACATCATGCATCTATCCTCAAGGCCAGATATCGATCCCGCTCGCCCGCTTTTTAATCTTGTGCCAATTTAAACACAATCACAGAATGCAGGACACAGAAACAATATCAGCTGACCTAGCAGATAAGGCAACGTTGGGGGATTATGGCGATTATTAACCAAAACTATTACATGAGGGAGTTTCCTTGTGTGATCAACCCCTGTTGGGTTTTCTTGACGTGTTCCCACTATGAGAAGATTTGACTTCCTTTGTGGCCACTGGGATAATACCCAGGTGGTAGTGATGGCCAAACTTCGGCCGTGTCCGTCCGCGAATGGGCGGAGCGGACTTTTAAAAAAGTCTGCCCGTTCGCAGACTCTAGGCGGGGAATTTGAATCTGAAAACCCGGATGTGACGTCAGTGACGTCCGGCACCTGGAACGCATAGTTCCTGGTCACTGACGTCACATCCGGGTTTACAAGCCGGTTTTTCACTGAAAGACTGGGTTCTCTACTCGGTCTTCAGTGAAAACATTCTTCCTGCGGCGGGATCTCGCTGCTAATGATCCCACCGGAGGAAGAATAGAGGGCTCCTTCTCGCCGGCAAACAGGGCGGGTCGAACACCTGTACTGTCCGCTGGCGAGAAGGAGGGCAAACATGCCTGTTCGCGGCCGGCAGTTCGGCCATCACTACCAGGTGGCCATACATGGGATTCCCCCAAGAATCAACCGTTGAGCGCATTCACGGTGATTGATTGTTCTTGAATCGATTGCATGCAGTCTTTCTTTAAGTGGGGCCAACTGTTCACGTTAGAAGAAAGCTCAATCAAACAGGGAACCAACGTATCCAAAGTATCAAATGAGAACGATTGCGCACTTATGCTAGCCATACACAGCCCGATAAATAGCCCGATCAACCAAGCCCGATCAAAGTTTGCCGATAAAAAAATCGGCGTTTTCTCGGACAATCTAACAAGAAACCCCCACATAAAAAATGATTTTTGAACGATGTAACAGTTTTGATCGTACATCATAGTCGGCGTTTATCGTCATTTTTGTCGTCCAATTTTTCATTCAATGTGAAGTAATAGTAATATCGGGGATGATCGGTGTTCATTTAGTCGGGCGCTACAAAAAAAGTAGAACGATGTAACCGGACCAATTAAAATTGTCCGATCATGTGAGGGCAGATTTTCCGCTAAATTTTGATCGGAAAAAGCTCTGTCGGACCATGTGGGCAAAACCGGATTTATGCCCGATTAACCAAAAACTTCGATCGGGCTTGGTTGATCGGGCTATTTATCGGGCTGTGTATGGCTAGCATAATTCTCCATTCAATTGACGAAACTAAAATGCAGCATGGTGACTAGAGATGGTCGAATTTTTCGACTTGCAAACTTTGTGAGCTTATTGCAAAGCCCCTGAAAATGGTATCATCACCAAACTTGCTGCAGATGTAGAGAAGGGTTGGGGAAACATTTGAAAAAAATAAGTTTTGCTCTAGCACATGTAGTTTTTGCATAAATGAAGTTCAAAGTTAAAGTCGAAATTCAGATTTTCGAATTTTTTACTTGACTTTGAACTTAATTTGTGGAAAAACTATTTGTGTTAGAGACTTTGGTGATGATACCATGCTCAGGGGCTTTGTAATTAAGTCGAAACCGGCGACCATCTCTAATGATGACCTCATCGCGCTGCGCTTCAGGGTTCATCGATTGAAGAAAAATTGATCTTTGTATGCCCACCTTAAGTGAGAGGTAATGGGGGCACAACCCCTAAACAAAAAAGCCAACAGAAGGTTCGAATTTTTGTTAGATTGCCATCAGATCCCCAAAACAATCTACTGAAATTTTCCAACATGTACAATCACTGCTTGACTGATTTAATGCTCCATTTTGAATCCAAGTTTTGAATCCAATATGATTTTGCTCCCAAAAAAAAGAAGTGATTTTTAAATGACCGACTTAAAGCGGACCTACCACCAGGAATCTATGTTTTTATGATGGCACTAGAAGTGCCAATAATAGGAAGGAATGCAGTAAAAAAAACTCAAAAACTTACCTGTAATGAGCAATTTAACAAGATTACCACACAGCTCCCCTCACTTCCTGGTTCGTGGAAGCCAACACATGAAACCCATGGGGGTGCAATATTGCGGGTGGCCACCGGGGGGCGTTCAGTGATCTTCTATGGGAATTTTCAAAGCAGATCACTGAGAATTTAAAGCTTCCTGTGACGTGCTGCCTATTTCTGCCTACAATGAACCAGGAAGTGAGAAGAGCTGCCGGATTATATTCTTAAATTGCTCATTACAGGTACGTTTTTGGGTTTTTTCACTGCATTCCTCCCTATTATTGGTACTTCTAGTGCCATTCATGAAAACATAGATTCCTGGTGGTAGGTCCACTTCAATAAGATTGAAGCAGATTGAAAAGAAAAATCAAACCGCTCAGCTTAAAGGAGGATGTGGAGCTGCCAACGGAAGTGAGCGTTGTTGTAGAGTGGTTATGCAAGGGTACTTCATACTTTTTGTTATAGAAAAAAAGTGCAGGCTATCTTGACAGTCATTTCTGGAATGTCCCACAAACCCCCCCCCCCCCTCATTACTTCTTTAGAAATGATAATAGCATTACCAATTTACTCTCCTAAACCTATAGTCATGTGATACTGTGTCTTCTCTGTGTATAGGAGGCAGAGAGGGACATTTTTCTATTGGCAGCCCAGTGGCAGGATCCACTAGAGGACTATTGGGTATCTGGTACACACATCTGCATCAATGGATTACCAGTCTCTAGAACAGTGGCTCTCAACCTTTTTAGATCTGCGACCCCGGAAGTGACGCCACAAAGTGGCACTTCCTGTATTTGGAACACGGAACTGCCAGTGTGGAGTGTCACTTTCGCATACCAAATACCTTTTTTCCCCACCCCGCTTGTTGTTTGTGAATTTAGGAGGGAGAGTAACACTAACTTCCCACACTGCTTGACGGCATCAGCGCTGCTTGTTAGCAGCAGATTTGATGCTTTCAGTGAATGCGGTGACTCCTGTGAAATGGTCATTCCCATAGGTTGAGAACCGCTGCTCTAGGAAGACTGGACTTAGGTGAGAATATGACTGCTGCACAAGGTAAAAGGTAGTCAGAGAGTGTAAAAGAGGGCCATGGAGAGCGTTTCATATTTTCCCAGTGATGAGAAAAAAAAGGGGGTCAAAGGGCCAAAAATGAGTATAGAATTAGAAAGCTAAAACTACATACAAAATGTCTAGGGCAGACATGGGCAAACTAAAGCCCAGGGGCCAGATCCGGCCCATCTAGCCTTTTAATCCGGCCTGTTGTCACCCTGATGAAAAGTGTGCATAATGCCAAGAGGAGTCTACCTTATCTCATTAATGAAGCAGAGGCATGTGAGTAATTGGGGCACCTATGGTGAGAGGCCATTAGATGCTCTTGGTCCAGCCCCTTTATAAAATTTAAGAACCCATTATGGCCCACGAGTCACAAAGTTTGCCCACTCTTTGTCTAGGGGGTATTAGACAACAAATTACCTGATCCTTATCAGCGGCTCGTCCTCTTCTGAATGGCAGCATGAGGTCATTAAGCACAATGCTGAACTCATAGCTCTGCACTGAAGAAGTAGGACTGCCCTGTCCCCAGATGAGCTAAGGCACCAGGGACAGTGCTGTAGGCACAGGATCAGTAGAGTAAGTCCCTTTACCTAACCTCAAAAAAAAAAGCATTTACTACTGTGACAGGATGAGCACTTTCACCTTACAAGGACTTTAATTTACCTTCTCTGTATAGGAACTTGACATTCACACTTAAAACACAGGACTGCTGGCCCTACATGGTATATGATGATGTCACAAATAAAAGCACCATAAGGATCAGACTTATGAATGCAGTGAGTCAAGGACAAGCTTCTAAACCTTAACCCCACAGCTGTGACCCCAGTCGTAGATAAATCCTGCTGGGGGGGGGG
>CM070039.1:7181206-7212001 GCA_036250615.1 Ptychadena robeensis
GGGCAGCTCAGCCTCTGCCTCAGCTCAGCCTTGTCCCGGTCCTGGTCTCAGACAACAACTAAATCTGTGGCATGCTGCTAGTATCCCGTAGTATGTGTCCTGTAGTATGCCCACAGTCTTTGGCCATCTCCTCTAGCATGCCCACAGTCTCTAACCATTTCCTGTAGTCTTACCAAAATCTTTGAATTATGTTCTGTAGCGTCCCTGCAGTCTCTGACTATATCCTGCAGAATGTACACAATCCATGACTGTACCCTGTAGCATGTCTGCAGTCTCTATGCCCTGTAGCACCCTGCATTCTCTGACTATGTCCTGTAGCATACCTGCAGTCTATGACTATGCCCTGTAGCATCCCTGCAGTCTCGGACTATGCCCTGTAGCATCCCTGCAGTCTCTGACTATGCCCTGTAGCATCCCTGCAGTCTCTGACTATGCCCTGTAGCATCCCTGCAGTCTCTGACTATGTCCTGTAGCATCCTTGCAGTCTCTGACTATGCCCTGTAGCATCCCTGCAGTCTCTGACTATGCCCTGTAGCATCCCTGCAGTCTCTGACTATTTCCTGTAGCATCCCTGCAGTCTCTGACTATGCCCTGTAGCATCTAGATAAATATAATGTGTATGCCATCAGTACGTTGACAACCATTTACAAAGATTAGTGAACACACCGATGTGCCAAGCATCAAAAAGACAAACTATACATGAAGAAGTTTAGAAGTTTCAAGGGACATTATGCACAATGTCCACAAATGGATGGGGACAGCTATGTGGAGAGATAAAGCTGTACTTTTAATCTGGGGATGAATTCCTTCATAGAAGTGTGTCTGTTGTCAGCACTATGAGCAGAAAGAGCGAGAAGATACAGACACGCAACACATTAATAGGGTCTTTCTTCTGAGACCACACATAACGCAGTAAAAAATCGTTTTACTACATTAGACATTTTTGGCAGTAGAGATATCACAGGCTGCATTGTGAAACTTTTGTTCCCTGATGGGATTCTCCTACATACAACATACCAGTGGAAACACTGAAAATATGGTATCAGCATAACTGTGTAGAAATGCCACAATAAAATCATTTACCAGAAACGGATACGCCTTTTGTAGGGACTTTTCAAGAACTCATAACTCTTCTATATTACAAAATGTAAACCCTAAATAAAACTGCATAGCCACTTGAGTATATAATAATGTGATTTGCATCTCCCAATACTTAAAGCAGAAGTAAACTCAAAAAAAAAATCCCCCACATACATTACACGGACATATTACACACCTGTCAGCAGTATACATCTGTGAGAACTGCTACACAGAGAAAAAAAATAGGTACTTACAATCTTCACTTCCTCATTCCCTAAGGCACCATCTTAAGTACTGGCGCCTGAATCTACTTCCGCCCATTCTGTTGGACATTACTAAGGTGCCCCTCCCCTGCAGACATATTTACCAATCCCAAAGGGTTTGGTATGGGAGGACAGTTCTGGTCCTTCCAGAGACAGGAGTAAAGCTGAAGGAGGACACTGTAGGAGACAGGAGAGATGTCACAGCATGGGTTGTGCTACCTCGTAAAAACTCGTCTTTCCTGCTTTAAGATTTATTTTTTTTTCTTTTTGGACAGTGATTGTCCTATCTATTGGCAGCCTGATGCTGATAGTGCAAAGTGACCTACAATGTGGTAGGTCCGCTTTAATATCAAATATTTAGTGCACACCAAGGTTGGTGAACAAGGGTGATGGACAATTTCTATTATCCTTTTGCAATGCAACGTGCAAGCTTGTAACTAGAGATGGTCATGAGATGCAGAAATGTCTCCATTAGCATGCAAACTGAAACCGAGCCAGCCAAGCATACCGGATGTTATACTTCATTAGCCAAGTTTCGATGTGCATACAATTTGGATGCTACTGGTCAACTCATTGTCCATCTTGTTAACATGTTATATCCAGCCAGCAGTCCAAGGGCCACATAAGGCTTTGAAGAATTAATCATGTGGCTCTAAAGTCCCAATATGTGTAAAGCTAGGGCTCCACTGTCTGTTAAATCAACATGCATTGAACACACCAATTTTAACGGAGTGCATGAGCCACCCATTGATAGCAATGGGGGTTTGATAGGGTTGTCTCCACAGCATCTGCTTGTTTGAGCCTCCGTCGCGTTGAAATCAATGGAGCAAGCTGCGTCAGGGAACGCACCTGAAATTTGAGGGGACACCAGCAGATCCAAGACTACAGTGAAGCCTAGGTTTGTGTTTTACATATTCAAGTTCTTACCAGTGAAGTGAAAATATTTGTGATATGATTTGATATGATAATGATTATAATGATTTGATTTAAGCATTTTTCTCTGTATTTCTTATCTTTTCTTCTGAAATGGCTTCCGCTGATCCAGGGATTTATGGTGGTGTTGGCAATACAAATTTTTGAATATAGATTTGTAAATGAATTGTAACAGACTGATCAATAGCAATCACATGATGTCAGTTTGAAGACTAAAGCAGCCCATACACAGGTCAGATTTTCAATCAATCGACTTAAAACGATCAATTTTTTAATCGATTGATTGAGAATTGAGTTTTGCCCACCTGGTTAAATTGACTTAATCCGATAAAAATTGAGTGAAAATTCAGTCGTTTTTTGATCGGACTGGATGGCTAATTTTGATCGGTCGATTGAAAATTGGATTGAAAAGTGTGGTCAACCAATTTTTGATCGATTTTTTTTCTACCTATTCTACCTCACTTCTGATTGAAATTTCAATCGGACTATTTTGGATCGATTATTATGTCGAGTGAAAAAAAAAATCGATCAAAAATCGATCAAAAATCTTGTACTACATATGGGGTATGATACAATCGACATACAATTTTATACAGACTTAAAAATTGATTGTTTTAAGTTGATTGATTGAAAATCTGACCTGTGTATGGGCTGCTTAAGTTGGGTCTACAGTACGTTTTTTCCCCCGCGTTAGTTGGATTAGATATGTTGGATTACATATTCTTTAACATCTATAGCCCAGGTGCCCAATCTGCGGTCCTTTGGGCGTTATTCAGTGGCTCCCCTCAGTCCTCCACTTGCGGCCCCTGAAACCTAACTGTTAATGCATAGAAACTCACCTGTCTGCATCAAAGGTTATGTGCCCCATCAATTTAATCAATGGCTTTGATGATATCTATGAGGCACAAAACCTTTCATGATGTATATGACACAAAATGTGCATTACCGTACTACAGTGTTACCTAATGCTTGAAGTATCATTTAAAACAGGTTTTGTTATTTAAAAATAATGTCTTTAAGCTCTGCCTGTTGTATTTTTCTGTTTCAATGTTTTTTATTAAACTTTTTACAATTTTACAGCAAGATCACAGACATAAGAAGTAAGGGCTTCTAGCCCGCAGTGCATAAGTATAATCGAGTACAAACAAAGGATAATAACTCAATGCCTGTTGTATTTTTATTAAATAAAATGCTTATACAAGTCAATATAGATTGAAAATGTTATGTGCGGCCCCTTGTGGCCCCCTTGTTGCCCACCACTGATCTATAGCATTACAGCTGCTGCACAAATAAGTGAAATATTCCTTCTACTGGAAACACATCCAAATCTGTACATTCCATGGTTTTACAGATACAGGGAACAATAGGCCAGGGCTACAGGGTGATAAACATGGCATATAAATTCTATATGTTGATGACACACATAAAACTTTTCATTTATGTTCTATTTGCTTCCCAGTAGTTTTGTTATATTGGTTTAAAGAAAGGGGCTTGTAAGGAAGTTATTGGGGAAGGAACCAGCTGTTGCATGACCTGACACAGCTCATTTAGAAGCAGCACCATCATTCAGAGGGTCCTATGAGAGGAAATCTGTTTAAATTTAGGATATCATGTTTGCTATGAAGAAACATGGTTGTTCCCATCTGTAGTTTATAAATATACTTCCTATCTTGTTTGACAATGGGATATATTCCCATTAGATAAACCATTTCCTTCTGCATGTAGGAAAACAGTATGCTAGAGTTCAGCTGATAAAACAGGCGGCATTACGGTTTACGGTAAACAATCAAACCATCTCAAGACTTCTGAAATATCAAACATGACCGTGATAACAACTGATAACAAGGGAGGGTGTGGAGAATTACTAAAGGCCCCCATACACCTTACAATCTTTCCATACAATTTTTGTACAATCAAATTTTGTTCTACCAAAACCATGTAATATGAGGACCTTTCTTATGCCTGCCATACACCCACAGATGGGTGCCGACAGACATGTTCCGATATGCACCGGAATGCAAGCGTGATGACGTCATCACATTTGCATCCTGGTGCATTATGGGGCTGCTTCAGTTAGCCGGCACCCTTTGTGTGCCGGCCATTAGCTTCAATGAAGACGCCGGCCTTCATTGAAGCTAATGGCATCGGCTTGCATTGGCCAGAGAATATCGGGCATGTCCGTTCTCTGGCTGGCCGAGCTGTGGGGCGACAGGGATCTGTCGCCCCATGTGGGCAAACACCGATAAGCGGCCGATTTTTCCGCTGACCGACGGCGCGAGCAAGCACGCCCGTCAGTCAGGTGAAAAATCGGCCGCTTATCGGCATGTGTATGCCAGGCATTAACCTTCCAATCACTATGTATTTTATCTGGGAGGCCACTATACTACACAGTTGTTGGTAGATCTAATGCATGAATGGATCTTAAGGTGTATGGGGGGCTTAACCCAACTTTGATGACCCAATCTTTATCCAGTCTGTATGCACCCTGTCAAATCATCATATACAAGGTCTAGAACCATTTGTTCCAAACAAATGAATCACTATACAAGAGTGCTTATGTTCTTGGAAGCCCATACACGGAATGACGTCGGCACGCTGAGCTTGAGCATTCATTGATTGAACAGCGAATCAATACGCACCACTTTTGATATTATGTATGGTGACCCTGGTAATCCAAAGTAATGGCAATCAAACAGGGATTTACCAATATGTTGATTCCCTGTTCAATCGAGTTTTCTTCCAGGTTGATCAATTGATCCCGTTCAAAGAAAGGGTGGTCATGTTCAGATTCCGAACAATCAATTGACGCAAGTGACAGTAGATTGTTCAGAAAACAATTGAAAAATAAACCCGTGGCCACCTTTGGCCTTAAGGCTGCCATACACGGGTCGGATTCGCACCGGATTCCGGCACGATCGATTCCGGGCGCGTGCACGCGAAACGATCGGGCCGGAATCCCGTGCAGCCCACCTTGTCCGTCCGATCGGGTCCGACTGATCGGGGGCTCAGAATCGGATCCGCCAGAGAACCAACATGTTGGTCTTTCGGGTCCGATTCTGCCCAGATCAGCGGGAGTTGCATTCCGGGAGGTGATCAATCGGACACGGATCCGGCAGGACAAGGTGGTATGCAGCGATCGGATTCCTTAATTGGCCAATCGATCACACCTGAGGATCCCGGCGGAATCGCCGGAATCGATCGGATGGTGAATCGATCAGCCAGGGAATCCGTGCCGTGTATGGCTAGCTTTAGACAGATCACCTTTGCAGGTCCTAAAGCTTTTCTCCTAATTTTCTCATCATTGAACTCAATATGCAACATGTGTCTGTTAAACCAGCTATGGAGGGGCAATATGACAACACTGCTAGTTTAGCAAATAATTAAGTGTATCTTGTGAACATTTGTTGGCATCTATTGATAGAGCTTAATGATTTGTCCAATAATGAGTTTGATGCTTTGATAAATTGACTTGTAAAATGTTTAGAAGTTTCTTTTGGAGAATGGGCCACCATCATACAGATTTGTAATTCCTGTGGTCTGTAAAATGAAGACAACTTGCTTATTATAAATATATATAATAAATATATAAAATTTTAAATTATACAGTGTATGACCCTTGGTGTTTTTATTAAATTTTTGATCCTGTATTTGTACAAATAACACACTATACACTGATACTGGGCCAGCAAGGCTAAATTTAAGCAGTCGTTACCCCGGCTGCTGTCAGTCTGCAGCAGCCTAGGAAACGACCGGGCACAGGTCATCTAGATAAGGACCCTTTGGCAGTTCCTTCAGGCGAAAGCTTGAAAACCGACTGGCGCCATTATGGCTCGCTTACAGAACGGTTAAAAACAACAAGTGTAAAGGCGCTCTATACATGAGCAGATTCCTAGATAAGCTTGCATTTGAGTGACCTGATTGACTTCAGATCTTATCATTTTATTATATAAGCTGTCAGAAATTACACATGTCTACCCAGCCTTATGCCTGCCATACACATGCCGTTTAGCGGCAGATTTTTCCGCTGACCGACGGGTGTGCACGCTCGCGCCGTCGGTCGGCGGCAAAATCGGCCGCCAATTGGCGTTTGCCCATATGGGGCGACAGATCCCTGTCGCCCCACAGCTCGGCCGGCCAGAGAACGGACATGTCAGATGTTCTCTGGCCGATGCCAGCCGATGCCATTACCTTCAATGAAGACCGGCGTCTTCATTGAAGGTAATGGCCGGCACACAAAGGGTGCCTGGTCGATTGAAGCAGCCCCAGAATGCACCGTGATGACGTCATCACGGTGCATATCGGAGTATATGTGGGTGTATGGCAGGCTTTATAATGTACCCTGTTTCCCAGAAAATAAAGAACCATAACATTTTTGGCCCACGCTGAAATATAAGGCATCCCCCTGAAAATAAGGCACCCTCGAAGATACGACACTGTAAGTTTGGACAGGGGGTTCAGAGGGGGCAATCAAAATGATACAGGAGGATCAGAAGGGGTTACTTAAGCAGCCCATACACGGGTCAGATTTTCAATCAATCAACTTAAAACGATCAATTTTTAAGTCGGTATATAATTGTATGTTGATTGTATCATGGGCCATATTTAATACAAGATTTTTGATCGATTTTTTTTTTTCAATCCACAAAACAATCGATCTAAAATAGTCAGAAGTGAGGTAGAATAGGTAGAAAAAAATCGATCAAAAATTGGTTGACCACACTTGGTTCTCAAAATACCGAACCAATTTTCAATCGACCGATCAAAATTTACCATCCAGTCCGATCAAAAAACGACAGAATTTTCACTAAATTTTGATCGGATTAAGTCGATTTAACCAGGTGGGCAAAACTCAATTCTCAATCAATCGACTAAAAAATTGATCGTTTTAAGTCGATTGATTGAAAATCTGACCCGTGTATGGGCTGCTCAAAATGGTGCCATTTTGATTCCCCACTCTGATCCCCCTGTGTCATTTTAAGTGATACCCCCTGTTGGCAAGTATGTTTACGATCAAGATCAATTTATGACCATACAACACCCCCACCCTGATACCCCAGTGTCTTATTCTTCTTCATGGAAAAATAAGACATCCCCTGAAAATAACACGTAGGGCATCTTTGGGAGCAAAAATTAGTTCATCTCTTTTATATCTGAAGCGATATGTTATTTGGAAGTGGTTATGTCCAACTTGCTTGTCCAAAAACTTCGATTCCAATTTACCATAGAGTTCTGCCACTATGGACCGCGGTTACAATCTCCTGTACGGGTGTTGCTATACATTTCAACAGCATTTACTGTTTTTAGGCTAGCAGGGCAATGTCCTCCTCTTTAGTATGCCGGGTGTGTGCAGTCGCACACCAATGAACAAAGTTAAAGCAAAAGCTGGCAACTTGTTTATACTTTTCTTTTAGCCCGAAAGTGCAAATTCTTTCCCAAGTCTCTAAGGCAAGTTATCTCACACTGGTTCACTGGCACTAATCAAATTCCAAAAGGGAGGAAAGTCCGGATAGTGTAGATCATTTACATCTGACAGTTTACCAAGTAGAAGACGTGCAATAAATCTGCAGCATTTCAGCTCTTTATGACTTTGAGAATTTACTGGGCTCTACCCACTGAATGCTGACAATGTCCCTCAGGGCGTACGTTAACGTTCTCCATCAATGGACCTTTAACCGGGTCAAACTGTCAATAAAAAGTGTTTTTTACAAAGTGAACCCACGTTAAGAACAGGACAGATTTAATTTTTTATTTTAGAGATATTTGTGCCTCTCTTTATAATATGATTGTTATTATATAATTCTACTACTTCCTCCTACCATGATGCACACTGTGAAAGGGTTTATAGTGGCATACAGTAATATTACTCGTGGTAAGTCCAGTTTGATAAAGTCTGGTAAAAGGTCTTTATTATAACATGAACCATATAAAACAATAAAACATTACATCAAGTCAATTGAGCTTGGATATTCAACTGGGAGAATATCCGTCATTTCTGTTTTAAAAAAATTGCATTGGGATTATATAATCGCGATCCATTGCAATAAATGGGATCGCAAAAATTGCAATAAATCATGAAAAATCGTGATCGTGTCGCATATCGGATTATATATTTGTGAATATTCGCAAAATGGCGAAATGCCGATATTCGAGCTAAGTATTCGAAAATCGAATATTCAAGCTCAACACGAAGATCCACTGCCTGTGCCATTTTGTTTCAAATGCAGGACCAATGAGGCAGTACTGTGCGCACAAACACGGGCAATCTGCACGCAATCCTTGGGTGATGCTTCCATGACACCCAGTGGACATAATCCTTCATTCATCAATTATTATCCATGCTTCAATTTGCTCTCATATATGTTTTACATTGAATACAAGGTTTCCCTGGGTCTTTCTGATCTTAAGTGATATAATCTCCTAAATAAAAAAGTAATCCAATGTTCTTGCTTCAAAGAACTATATAAGATAGTGATCTTATTTTCTTTGTAAAGTTTGCATGTTGTATTATGTTTTCTATCAATATAAGTGAAATCCCTGAGATACACATCTCAAGTCACAAAGTCAGTTTGGCCAAAAAAAAACCAGATGCTGCAGATGTACTCTAAGCAAAACCACATCATTTATTGAAACATCCTGATGCTGTACAAACAAATTACCCAAAGAAAAATAACGTGTTAAGGGCTGTAGACAAGACGGCTGCGGAGCTTTTCCAATGGCAAAACAAACACATGGGATGTGTATGTGGCGCTCAACTCTCTAAAGCTAGCCATACACGTGTCGGATTCCATGGCCAATTGATCACTCACCCGATCGATTCCGGCGATTCTGCCAGGAATCGCAGGTGTGATCAATCGGGCAATTAAGAGTATCCATCGCTGCATACCACCTTGTCCAACGGATTTCGGGACGGTTCGAAGTCCGATTGTCCACCTCACAAATGGCAATTCCCCCTGATCTGGGCAGAATCAATCTAATGGAACCAACATGTTGGTTCTCTGTCGGATCCGATTCTGGGCCCCTGAACGATCGGACCTGATCGATTGGACAAGGTGGGGTGCATGCGATTCCGGCACGATCGTTTCGCGTGCACGCGCCCGGAATCGATCGTGCCAGAATCCGGTGGGAATCCGACACGTGTATGGGGGCCTTAAGATATAAAGTATGAGATAATAGGACATCAGCATCATGCCTTTGGTATCTCAGACACATGAATACATTGGTTTCCACTTTAGCTGATAAACGGTATAATGATTCAAAGTTTGGAAATACTGGCCATATAATGATAAATTGTTCCTAAAGTGTATATACACCAAAGGTTGCAATTTGACAGCCTATAGGTGTGATGGTTGCATTGGTTTTCTTTTTGTATTTCCAGCCAGTAGCACACTTTCTGTCATCTGCAAACATAAGGTGTAGTAGGTGTGCTAGGACTAAAAATCTCTATAACATAGGAGGAAGGTGCTCTTTATTGAACTGGACACAATGCTCATGGCAATCTAGAGTTCAGTTCAGTTGAGCACACTGGTGTAAATACATGATCTGTACCTTCAGCACATGGGACAAAATGGTTGAAATGTGTTATCAAAAGACCATACAAAGACACTCTAGAGCAGTGACAGCGAACCTATGGCATGCGTGCCAGAGGTAGCACTTGGAGCCCTCTCTGTGGGCATGTGAGCTGTCAACTAGCGCAGAGGAAAAACTGCAGTCTATTGACTTCTCAATGTTGTCAGTTCTTTTCCCCTCTGATTGCACACAGCACCCCATACCCTCCCCTATTCTATCTAATTAGAAAGTAGAGTGTGTTTTCATGTTTTCTGTGTGCATGTGATGTGTGTGTAATTCAGGTTAAATTGACTTGGCGGCACTTTGAGATAAAAAAGTGGGGTTTGGGATTCAGTTTGGTCTCAAAAAGGTTTGCCATCATTGCTCTAGAGATCTAGAGATCGTTCACATTCACTGTATTTTCACCACACTTGTATAGTGAAAGTTGCTCTCTCTCTACATCTCTACCTTTCACAGTGTTCTTGAAGAGTTTTGTTATACATTTGTTATTGCCTCATAAAGCTCCACTTCAAATCCAAGGTAAAGCCAAGTCTACTCGCAGATTGTTAAAAGATCCCTCCTACATTATGCAGCGCAATGTCGGTGTATGAATCCGGTAATACCAACCATTGAAAACCATATTTGGTGTCTTCGGATTGCTTTTTTTTCCCAACAGAACATTATATTGGTTACCTGATCCTTATAACAAACGTATTTTCTCCTTACTAATCTGTTTAATATCAACTGTAATGAGTTTTGTTATATCAGTTTGATAGGAATATGAAGGCCACAGGACCTTACCCATCTATCTTATGAACAGGATTCTACCTTCCCCCAATGTGCATCTGCACTCACTATTCCTGATCAGGGCAATTTCTAGCATTTGGATGGCCCTATGAAAATTTTTTGCCTGAGGCCTCCTGTCAACTTTTTTAGTTGAGCTGGGAGGGGGTTAGGGGCATTGGGACTGCTACTAGAAAAGTTGCTAAGCGGGGGTGGGGGGATGTGCTACCAAAAAAGTTGATGGGGGGTCGGGCCCCGGGGGTCTCTAGATCCTATGCCAATGAATACCTTGTATAGCAGGAGAAACCACCCTGCTCCTGGTCAAACACAGGCTTCTTATCTCATTTCAAATCATAAATGTTACAGCATCACACCGACTCTCCTGAGGTCTCCTCCACCTCTGACAAGTTTCACACAAGTGGCAGGCTTAATTGTAGATGCCAATCTTATGTACACGATGATAGTTGGAGATTCCAGTAGTTGTGTCCTGTTTCTGTTTAGTTATCCGCCAGTCTATTTTAGGGCTTTCATCCGATAGACCTGTGATAGGGTCATTATCAAGACACACGTTTGGGAAGCTACCGTGTAAATCTAGCCTAACTGGGCAAATTATCGTCTGGGTAAAAAATGTAAACAAGACAACTAATGCAATGATTAAGTTATTTGAAATATATCATAGATATTGAGATAAGAGACATTTGTTAACAACCATAAAAATATTACTTTTTTTAATTTAATGAATTAAATGCACAGATTACATATGCAAAAAAAAATATGAACACCCAAGGTTCATCCACCTGACTTTCTGCAATCTAAAGATTCTACAATGTGACCTGCACATACTGAAGACACATTTTTCATTAGTGGGGTTTGCATTGTTAAAGGCGAAATCTAGTTGAGACAGAAGATCCTCATCTGACCCCCACAGTTTGGTTTCAGCAGAAAGAGGTGCTTATGTACTGCCACCTGTTGGTTAAACTTGGCGTTACACTGAACTCATACAATGAATGGTTTCAACCGCAGCATCAGTGCTCCCATCCTTGATTAGGGCACCGTAGCTCGGCAATATTAATACTCCATAAGATATAAGACACAATAATTTTGTGTGAGCTAGTAGCCCTTTATGTACCACACAATGCCTCCTTATTTGCAATTCCAGAAAGTTTAACTCACCCCAGAAAATTATTTTTGGCCCAGAAAGGTCAATACTGCCTCTCCTACTGAGCTCCTACTGCCAGGAATAGCAGCAAACAGTTTGATGAACCCTTTCATTAAAATGGTATTGTATGTAATATTTCCTATATCACAAGCTACGATATGATTGTGTGATTTTACATTCTGGAGGCTGATATACAGCTCTATTGTTCTCCTGTTCTCTGAGGGTTTGCTTGGCTTATATCCCTATAGCGTACCCTCGATTTCCAGACTTAGAGCGGACATGAGTACCAGCCAAGTATCTATTTTAATAGAGCGTTAATTAACAATAAACACTGGCTTTATAGGATTTGGTTTACAGAGAGTTTTCTTAATGTTCGAGTGAAAACAAGTTCTGGAATGCAAAAGAAACATCGGTATAAAAAAGCATAGTTTAGGGCCCATTCACACCATAAGCACTGGGGGGCAGTTCAGCAAAAAACTCATTAAATCAGTGATGTTTGGCTGGATTCACACCAGGAGGGTTGGGTTTATTGCATGTTAATATTTTCATAAAGAATGCATTTGTATGGCTTATACAAGCGCTATGTGCTATATTGTTATAAACAGCCGTTTTCTAATGCAGAAACACCCCCACAACTACCAGCTAATGCCCAGATGGCCATTGTTTTCCTTAACCTCTATGTTTTCATATCTTTGCTTCTGCCGTGCTGTCGACCAAAAAAAACTCAAGTATTGCTTATAATCTTCATTATTTTGTAATGTTTAAAGGGCACCTATACCGACAATGTTTATTTAAAATAAATCATAAAGAATTATTTTTTCCATCTGCAGTTTTCGTTTTCATTTGTTTACTATTCCTCATTGCCGTGGCATTTCTTCTCTGCTGATTGAAGCCATACAAATCTACGAGAAGCCTACGTCACTGCTGAGGCTTCCCATATATCACAAGGTTTCTCTGCCATTGACTGTCACCAATACTCCTGTGCATAAACAGAAAAAGACTGGCAGAAGGAAGACTCTGCATGGGACCAGGACCGTTTCTAAGGCTATGGCAAATATGTGTGCACATAGGCCACCAGTGGTCTCCCTCGCATGCATATCTGGCACCCTCCCTCCTCGAAATAGGTGCCTACCCTCTCCATGCAGATCTGAACAGTGTGAGTGGTGACAGGGTATGGGGTCGGAGAAGAAGAAGAAGAAGAGGAAGGAGAGGCGTGTATGGGTGTGTTCCTTCCTTCTTCCCAGCCACCCCAGCCCCCCCCCCCCGGTCAGCAGCTGCCCCAATAGCACCCAAATCCCCCCTCGACAGCAACTAGCATATGGCCTAAAATGGCTAGAATTTGTACTGCATGGGACCACT
The DNA here is from genome assembly GCA_036250615.1 of Ptychadena robeensis. Taxonomy (NCBI): domain Eukaryota; kingdom Metazoa; phylum Chordata; class Amphibia; order Anura; family Ptychadenidae; genus Ptychadena; species Ptychadena robeensis. The sequence goes on from CM070039.1 coordinate 7,194,329, forward strand.
GCATTGGATAGGCTACAGGTTGCAATTTCTACAGGATAGCCCCGCTTTCATTGTACGGGTTACAGTGGATGGTAGGGAAGTGGATCTTTCATTTGCTTTATTTTAACAGGCTATGGTGCTTTCCTACCCTATGTGCTATAGAGAGATAGAATGCTGTCTGATATTGTCACATGTCCTGTTTCAGTACCTACCAACACCTTACATTGGTGGGAGCTGGGCAATGGTGCTGCACAGTAAAATATACGTATTTGTATAAGTGAATGGGCCATCAATGTCTCTGGTATGTCGTCATTTTGTGCAACATTTCCTGAGAAACTGGTAAAGGCCAATTAACTGAGATGGGTAAGAGTACTCAATCAGGGACTACACCAGTGGTTCCCAAACTTTCCTTTCAGGGGCCCCCTTTATATTTAGGAACATAATTGAGCCCCCCTCCCTATTCAAACACAGGTTAAGAATGGGGGCCTGCGCCCCCCGGAATACCTTTGCGCCCCCTAGTTTGGGAACCACTGGACTACACCATGAAAAATTTTTGGGTAGAAAGAGAGTGAACCAGCGATTATTTTCCCTATGACATGGCACTGCTAACATTCACTCCTTGGTGCCTAGAGAAGATGACGGATTCCCTTACATTGGGAGTTTCTCACTAGCTGACCCTCCCAGCTGTTTCCCGGCTTGATTTTATGACTTGTAATGTCACATCTGGGGGATGACCGAGTAGGCCCTCTTGAAGATGAGATCTCTGTGCTGCTTTTAGTTAAAGTTAGTGATATTACTGCTTAAGGCAGTGTGGGAGGTTCATTGAAAAAAATAACAATTACACAATTAAAAAGCAAAAGATCCTACATGTTTGCCTTTTAACTGTGAAATCTACAACTATTTTGTTTAATTTTTTTTCCTATGGCTCAAATACAGTATTGCAAAATTAAATGTTCTCTAAATGTAACCATAACCCAGATTTGGTTGGTCTCTATGGAGTCTCTTATATAACTTTTTTATTACAGTTAAGTTACTATTTGAGTGAAACCATCATGTGTATTCCCTTATTAATAGTTTAGCCAATGGATTACACTTATCCGACATAACAGATATGTCATATCCAGCCCCAGCCAGAGAACCGTGGTGCAGAGCTACGTGACAGGGGCGGGATGCCCGGAGAACCAATCAACGGTCGAGACGGAACCGGAAGTGACGGCGTAGGGGCGGAGCCACGCGGGCATAAAACCCGGCGGCGGAACCGAAAGAGCTTTTTTTCACGTCAAGACATCAGCGTGTCCCACCCTCCCTCCCTTTTTTCTTGCTATTGTTTCCCTAGAGATAGGAGGCCGGCTGGTGGCCGTTTCTTTGTCACAGCAGGCGGGTCCGGGCAGTGTCCAGAAGACTTTGGGGGTTAAGATGGTCAGTTCAGGGGCGACGTGCCGGTCCCAAGTCAGTCGCCAGGAAGAAAGAAGGGATTAAGCTCTTACTGGGTTCAATGACCCATCCGGTTTCGGTGACTCGGAAGGTTCAGAGGGAGTCAATTCTGGCGGGGAGCAATCACTGCTGGTATGACGAACGCTGGTGGGCGGAGCCGTGCCGGAGGTCACGTGGCACGGGGACACTGTCTGGGGGACCTTGTTTTTTCTGTTTCTTGTGTTATTTATTAATAAAGCTGTGGCCAACTGTATCCACAAGTTAATGTCGAAGAACGGTGTCAGCATCAGTTATTTGGGTTGGGGGCTGACCGTTGTACGGTAAGGTATTGGTGGTGTTAATCGATTTTCTCTCTAAGTCATCCCTGCCCAGTTCATATGAATTCTCCAATATTTATAGATGTAGCCGGACATTTTATAACCATGTGGTCATGAAGTTGGTAATCGTTATATAAAATATTTATGTGGACAATAATCAATTGGTAATGCCATGTATACTGTCCATACAGACAGCAAATATCTTATTTACATACATTTCTTCCATCTAGAGTCCTTATTTTAGTATTTTATTACACTTCCCAATCTGTGGCATTTGCAACTTAATTGTTGTCACAAGGTTAGGCTGGAAACATGCACAGTCTTGTGTGTGACCATTACTAAGAGTGCACCTTAGTCATTTGTCTGACTTCCCAGGCCTGAGCTCTACAATTAGAATGTACATTCCAACCCTCCTCCATAATCACTCTTCAATTAAGTACAGGTCTTTGAAAACATTCCACTTCCTAACATGACATGTACATTACTAAATGAGGAAGGACACGGTATTCCCCTGTGGTAATACATTGAAGCAATCTTTAAGCTCATCCAATTAAACTCTTCATTTTAAAGAAGAAAACCATATATTGCAGAAGTGGATATGTGGCTTTGTTGAGACTAATAAAAAAGAAATCTAAATATTGTAAGGAGATACAAAAAAATGGCGCATAGAACAATATGCAGCAGCTAATTGTTAGAAATAAACATTTGGCAAAGTAATTTACTTTAGCCTATCCAATGGATCGTACATTCATAATATCTGAAACAAGTCACCAGTCAAAGTTTACATAAAACTCAATTAGAGTTCTGAAGCCTGTTTCTCCTGCTATGCGTAATATGCGTGCCCCCAGGTGGTCTCGAACCCCGACATGGGTGCCCTCCCTACCGGTGCAATCGATGGAACACCTTGGGAATCTGATTTGTGGTCGATTTGGACATGAGCCGATCTCCAAAATGGCAGATTCCACAAAATCTATCGATCAGAAAGGCTGCTGCATAGGGAGCTATGGGTCCACCAACGTACTCCGATTGCCAAACGATCGACCAAAAAAAACAACATGTTTTCGATCTGATTTTTAGTCGATTCTGATTTTGTTTGGTTGATTGTTCAGGGTGGGCAGACCTCCATTGATCACCAATCGATCTTGTGAACATGCACGGTGATCAATCAGTCAAAAATCGTGTGAAAAATCGACCCATGTATGGAAGCTTTAACAGCGAGTGCTTCCAACCTGGGGGTTGGGGAGTTGAGATGGTGTTTCTTGGAGGAGAAGAAGAAGTGTACAACCCCCAGTCGTACAGTTCCACCAATAGCACCCCCAACTTCCATAGGACCCTGGATAAAGGCTAGAAACAGCACTGAGAGCCCTACACTGAAAGCTAAGTCAATATAAATTAGGGTCATTATCCATTGGCTAGATATCTAAATAAAACAAGAAATGCACACAAATCTGGCACAAAAGCTTTTGTAAAAATTAGGTAAGTACACAGGTAGGATGGTACAGTGGTTGTCCCAACCCAAGAGAGTCCTATAAGGAGGAAGGTTTAGTGATAATGGTGTGTCAAAATTCCCATGTTTGACGTGCGTCAAACACAGGAAGTTTGACTTATCGAAGATAAGGCCTAAAGCCCCCAAAACCTTTAGATCACTCCATACAATTTCATTTACATCAACCAACAACTATGTAGTGCCGGGGCCTCCCTGATAGAATACATAGTGATTGGAAGGTATATATCACTGCTATGTAGTGCTGGGTCCTCCCTGATAGAATACATAGTGATTGGGAGGTATATATCACTGCTATGTAGTGCTGGGTCCTCCCTGATAGAATACATAGTGATTGGAAGGTATATATCACTACTATGTAGTGCCGGGTCCTCCCTGATAGAATACATAGTGATTGGAAGGTATATATCACTGCTATGTAGTGCCGGGTCCTCCCAGATAGAATACATAGTGATTGGAAGGTATACATCACTGCTATGTAGTGCCGGGTCCTCCCTGATAGAATACATAGTGATTGGAAGGTTTAGAAAGGCACTCATATTACATAGAAGAAAAGTTGAGTACAGAAATTGGATGGTCAGATTGTAAAGGCCTCCATACACCTTACAAACTTTCCACACAATTTCTGTACAATCAACTTTTCTTTTACCAAAACCATGTAATGTGAGGACTTTTCTAACCCTTCCAATCACTGTGTATTATAGCAGGGAGGCCACTACACTACATAGTTGTTGGTAGGTCTAATGGAAATTGTATGGAGCGATCTAAAGCTAGCCACACACGGTTTAATTTTGGTTCAATCGATGCTCGATTAGATCGAGGAATTCAATCGTCTAATCGAAAATCGATCTTAATTGCATCAACATACACCCCACAATGAGTTTGCGATTGTGGTGAGATTTCGATTCCAAAATATTACTAAAATCGTAGATTTTGGTATGGAAACAATTGAAGTTCAGATTGAAGTGAAGTCTATGTTATTATATCGAATCTAATCGATCCAGGAGAAACACCACAAACATCGACAGTTATAAAACGATTTTGGCACAATCGACGATGATTTACCAACATGTCCGATCAAAATTCGATAAATTTTTCTGCCTTCATCGAACAATTATCGTCGATCGTACCATGTGGGCATTCCTCGATTTTCGTTCAATCGATGAAAAAATTCATCTAATCGAGCATCGATTGAACCAAAATCTAACCGTGTGTGGCTAGCTTAAAGGTGTATGGGGGGCTTTAGGTGTATGGGGGGCCTAAGTAGGTAGATGATGAAATCACCATGTCTCTGTGATCAATGTCTGAAATATAGAAATATATGGACAAACGCCTTCATCTGGTTTCCCTAGAGTTCAGTTTCACTAACTAGCAATATGACGCATTGTCATCATTCAGCAACTTCATGTTCCCTTTCCTAATACCACAGAGTAAGTGATAAGCGTGAACATCTGTATAATATTAAGAATGACATGTTTCTCATACTGGAAACAATGTATCACAGGCAGAAACTTGTACATGGGGTAAAGCCTGACATGATCATTCAACAAAATATTTCAAAACTTCAAGCCGGGTGTTAGAACGAAATGTCTGGAATCTGTAGGAAGAGTATAGGGTCGTATTTACTTAGAGAGTTCCACAGGGTGAAGGTAGAGCAGGCATATGGATATTGAAACATTGAGCCCTTCATTATAGACTATGGATTCATTTGAAATCGTCCTAAATGTTGTGTAAGAAGGCAGCACCTCCTGCAGATGTCATCTAAGGACCTTTTACTGTGAAAACTGTAATATTTATTGAGGTCCAATATCTGCAATATCTTAAGAATGAATGGTCACTATTGTAAAAGGACATTTCATGGAAAGGTAATGGAAATACCATATTTTAGTATAAAGCGATCCGAATATAAGCCGAGGTACCAAATTTAACAAAAAAAAAACAGGAAAAACTGAATGACTTGAATATAAACCTAGGGTGGGAAATAAATCAACTAAGCCATGGATACACACAACAAATGTGTCTTGCAAATGGTATTATTCCAAGTATCATAAAGTATCCAAGTATCCCTCTAGCATAAATTAAGTTCAAAGTCTTAAGCTAGGCACTGACGTCACTTCCGGTACCAGGCTTACTTCTCAGCTGATCTAGCAGGGAGAGGGTGTTACTCTCCCTACTAATGTCCCACCCCGCTTGTGCTGATAATGTACGGGGTGGGACATCAGCCGGCAGAATAATGTCCTGAATCAGCGCCATTTCAAGAATCCGGGAAAAATCTGAGATTTCTTGAAATCAGGGTTTGGCCGGGAAAGCCACATCAAAAGCGTTGACATGTCTGCCAGGGTCCCCATACTCAAAGTAGAGCGATTGACCTGAAAAGAACTTTGTGCAACGGGCACAGACATGGCGGTCGATTGCCCGGGACTCCATAGGTGTATGAGGCGCCTTAGGCTATGTTCCCACTTGCAGAATTGCTGTCAGGCGATCGTCCATTCATGTCTATGGGAACGCGTTCAGGAGGAAAAATGCATGCAATCTTATTATCAATGGGGACAAGCCCATTCAAAATAGTGTATGCGATTGACAGCGATTCTGCAGGCGATTGAAAATCGCAAGCACCAGGCGCCTTAATCGTCTTAGGCCATGTGTCCACTGCTTTCCCAGTAAAGGGAAAAAAGACACACGGCCGCCAATTTGGGCAGGAACGTGCGCTATTAATTAGCCCTTTTAATTAGCATTACAAAGATGCAGAAAAGCCACACCTGATGCTGTTCAGATGTCTAAAGCTAGCCATACACGTGTCGATTCCTGAGCGATCGATGATCCGATCGATTCCGGTGAAGCCACAGGCGTCGATCGATCGACCATACAAGTCTGTGCCTACCACCTTAGGCCACTGATTCCTGAACGATTCTGTTACCAGTCGATCGATTCACAAATGGCAACTCCCCTTGATGTGTGCCCAATCGATCAGAAAACACCAACAGGCTGGTTTTCTGGCCGATCTGATTTGGGGGCCATGTCGATCGGGCAGGGTCGATCGGTCAAGGTGGGCTGCACTCGATTCCTCGTCGATCGATCGGCGTGCACGCGCCCGGTGATCGATCAGCCAGGAATCGTGTGGGAAATTGACCTGTGTATGGCCACCTTATTAAAGCCAAATTTCATTTTTACAGTGGCTTATACTCGAGTATATACAAGCATCAATATACAAGCATCAATATACAAGCATCAATATACAAGCATCAATATACAAGCATCAGCATTGATATATACTCATCAAGCAGTTACTATAGGCACTGTGAGATACCTTTTACACTGAAACCCATAACAACACTTCATACTACACATGATTTGAATTACCCTTGTGCACAGTATCTCAATATTTCAGGGAATGTCAGTGAAAAAGAGTTGGAACTTGTCTAGCAGCATGATGATCTCAGGACTGATCTTTCATCTCCCATTGATGGCTGTGCAAGCTGAGCTCTATTCAGGCTGCAATGAAGCTTACAAGTACAAATATTATTTTTACTATTTTACTTTTCTATTTCCCAAAGATATCTGTATTCTGCAACACTACACTATGTATACGCACCGAGTATGTTGAATAATGTTTGTTAAGGGAGAATAACTGCGTAGCAAAATTGCTGCTGTAGTAACAACACATATGTCTGCATGGTATGTTGGGCTCCATCAGTATCCCTGTATAAGAATTCGTTTGTGTTTTCTCAGGGCTTCCTCCACTGTCATTGCCCATTGTTCACTCCTGAGTGCAGCTGGGCACCTGGGTCACCTTTGCTGACCCTCTTCCCTTGTTTTTTGATGTTCTCCTACTCTTTGTGTCAAAACCATGTGATCAGAATGTCAGCATATTTCTGTATGCTATTTCTTATTAATTCAGCATAGACATTCGGGATTAAAGCATGGAAAAAGGGGGCTCGATATTTGAGTTCCCTGCAGCAGCATGATGAGGTCATCACGCTGCTGTCAGATATCGGCAGAGCTTGGGAGACAGCTCTGCTCTCCCCAGCTCAGCCAATGCTTTACATGGAGACCCGTGGTTTCCATACAAAGCAACGGATATCGGCCGTATTTACGGTCATGTCCAATATGGCTATTTTCGAGCGGGAAACAGCGATGGGCACATATTACATGGGCCAGATAGATGGCCATGAGTGCGCAAGGCGATTGAATCGGCCACCGATCTGGCCTATATCTACATGTCTGTACCCTGCTTAAGTCTTTTTTTTCTACAGTTGATTGTTTAGCTCTAATCACTGTGGTTTCCTAATAGGAGGTCTATGGGGGCTTGTATCATATACATTAGAATAAAGCAGGGAACACATGTGTAGATATGGGCCAGATAAATGGCCGCTTCGAACGCCGTGCACGCTCACAGCCATCTATCTGGCCCATATCTAATGTGGCCATCCCTGTTTTCGAGTAGGACCAATCAATCCCGCTCGAAAACAGGGATGTCGGACATGACTGTAAATGAGGGTCGATGTCCATTGCTTTGCATGGAGACCGCGGGTCTCCATGCAAAGCATCGTCGGACCTGGAGACACAGCAGTGCTGCACCCCCAGCTCCTCTGACATCATCGCACTGCCGCAGGGAACCTCGAACGGCTTCTATAGCAAGCCGCTTGCTCCCTGCTTAAAGCCTGCCATACACACGCCGATGTGTGTAGGCAGACTAGTCCCGATATCTTCCGGGATGCTAACATGATGACGTCATCACGTTAGCACCCCGTTGCATTATGGGGCCCCTTCAATCGGCCGGGCACCCTTTGTGTGCCGGCCACAAGCTGCATGAAGACACCGTCTTCATTGCAGCTTATGGCATCGGCTTGCCTCGGCTTGCATCGGCCAGAGAAGATCGGACATGTCCGTTCTCTGGCCGGCCGAGCTGTGGGGCGACAGGGATCTGTCGCCCCATGTGGGCACACGCCGATAAGCGGACGATTTTTAACCTGACCGACGGCGCGAGCGCGCACGTCCGCCGGTCAGGTTAAAAATCACCCGCTTATCGGCATGTGTATGGCTAGCATAAGAATGTATTGAAGACAATTTTATCAGTAATTGTGTTACATTGTAAGAGAGCATTCTAATTCTGCCTACCTAATGCATAGCGTCACAATGCCTGGTGCACTCAGACCCACACACAGGTGTTACATTTTTCCCATTTTCCCACAATATCCCTTGTGTGTTGCATAAAACAAAGCAGAGGTGTTGGGTGTGGGCAGACTGCTTTGCCAGCCAAAAACCCGACAGTTAGAAAGCAGAGGTATAAAACAGCCCGAATCGTACTTCAAGGTCATGCGTGTCGCAGCAGGCAGCCGAGCTGATTAAAGAGAAACAAGTCCTACCTTGCAATGCGATGAATGGACACCTTTCTACATCTTGCCGGCTGTTCTGAATAACTACTTCCATTGTATTAAGTTTTTGCACAAAAAATACATTACTGTGATCACTGGTGTATTTTGCTTGAGCGCCAGTATGGAGGAATGTCTAGGAGCTTAGGGCACCAAATTGCTTCTCATAAAGAGAAAGCATCAGTAAGGAGCGTACAGAATATAATGCTATATAATACCTAGCTAAAAGGTAAAAAAAACACCATAAAAAGTCAACAAATCATCTTTCCTTTTTTGGCCATCTTGATTTGATGAAATTATTGTTCATCTCAGGCTCTCAGAAAGTACTGAAGACAGACAAAAATTTCAGGCAACTTGTTTTCTTGGTTTTATTTAAAACTTAGCAATGGAAGCCATCATACTGCTTTCAATAAAGGTATTCCAGGCTTAAATTTGGGTAATAGGTGCCACTATTACCGTAATTAACTGTTTTAACACATGGGCAACCAACAGTAACACATGTCCAACAAGTGCACATTACATCCATGGGCCTGGTCATCATACAAATGCATGTCAATACCCATAAATAGGGTAAGTGTGAACCTAGCCCTAGGCCCCACCTTCATTTGGGGTTAGGTAGTTCACAGAACCCCACTAAAGTGCAAATGTAGGCTTCATTGTAGAGCTCTAGCCCAGGGGTGTCCAAACTTTTTTCAAAGAGGGCCAGGTTATGTGAAATGAAATGTGTGGGGGCTGATTATTCAGCCTGACATTTGTTAAACCATTAATATTGAATGCAAATGAATTATATTCTTCCTTCACACATACTTGGCATTATTATTGTAAAGCAGTAGCCATTCACTGCCATAGCACTAATAAAGACTGCCTCTAGGTATGCTGGGACTTGCAGTTCTCCCAGCTATCCAGCCACATTACACCTAACCACAGACATCCTGACCATTCCCCTATTTATGGCATATGTGGAAAAGTAGGTATAATCTGCATGCTGAAGCAGCCATAGACAGGCACAGCACGGTGTAAACCCCTGATTGTACCATTTACATGGGGGGTCAAGCCAAAGCCCCTGCTAGAACTTTCTCTCTAACATTGCAGCTCTGCTTCTTGAGGGAGGTGGAAGTCATTTTGCTGCAATTGAAGCAAGCCCTTAAGCTACGTGCACAAAAAACCCCAACAAAATCGGCACTGGTTGGAAAGTTTGGTGTCACCCCTCCTCTAGTAGTAAAATGGTATCACCCCATTGCAGATTGGCTCTGCATATCATTGAATTTATGACTGGGGCTGTGGGCCATGCATGCTCTAGCCCAACTAGGAGATTTAATTTTAAATATATTCTACTGATGGAGTTGCATTTTGCTTCTACAAAAGTAACATACGGTAGATTAAAAAACAGAACTATTATCTCTTATTATTATGTCTGTGAAGTTAAATGAGTTGACATTGATATTGATACATTGTATCTCCACATACAAAGATGACTTGTATTTCATGTGCTACGGCTGACTTTATGTTGTGGAATTTATGGCTTGTTTCCATTATACGTCGGGACCCCTACACTAAGCGTATACGCTTAGCAGGGGTCCCGACGTATCCTACAGACTTTGCCTGCCGGTGGATGGTCATCCGCCGGTGTAAAGGCTGAACGTACTCGACTACGTTCAGCCTTACACCGGCGGATCGACTCAGCGCAATGAAGACAGACCCTCCGCCAAGCAAGTCTATCTGTTACATTGAGGGGTCCCAACGCAATGGAAACAAAGCCTAAAACCCATCCATAGTAAGGTTGGCCATACATGGGTCGATTTTTTAATAGATTAAAGGACAACCGATCGGCGTGCACGTTTGCCATTGTTAACAAATCAATTGCATTCAGCCTTTCTTCTTAAGGGATCAATCCCGCTCAAAGAAAGATCGCTCAAACCTGTTGGTAAACCCTGTTCAATTGCCATAATCCAAAGTATCGTAGGGATCTATTGCACAGAAGTGCTGCACATCGATTCTCAGTTCACTGACAAAGCTCAAGTGTAGCGTGGTGACATCATCCCGCTGCACTCAAGGGTTCATCGATTGAATGGGTTTTGACCCATGTATGCCCACCTTAATCATATGCCAAAGAATAAAAGAAGTAAAATGTCTTTCATTGGTTTACAATACTATTAACCACTCAAGCATTATGCAAGACAAAACAAGGAAATGTAAAGTTACCTCAATACTCTACATGATATTATGAAATAAAATGTCTGTTTGGATTTTCTAAAGTTTAATTATAACACTAATATAAGCCTGAGGCTCTGGAAATACGAAGCCGCGGTGAAAAAACAAAGCGGTGATGGGATTTCTGCTGCTCTCATGCCACCTGGTGGTGAAGGATAGAAAGTACATGCATCTGGCATACCTCTGATGCATCTACACTATGGACATGACCTAAGACAACTGACAAGTGGTGAACTGGTTTGAAACCCCTCATGACTGAACCAAGACGGCGCAACTTTACTTATAGACAAACTGTTGGACCTAATGCCAGGCATACACGCGGCGACCATCGCCGACATCTGCCCCGATTTCTTCCGGGATTGTAAACGTGATGACGTCATCACGTTTACAATCCCATTGCATTCTGGGGCCCCTTCAGTCGGCTGGGCACCCTTTGTGTGCCGGCCATAAGCTTTTGGCATCGGCTCCCATCGGCTCAGATTTTCCGACATGTCGGATCTCTGGCCAGCCGAGAAGTGGGGCGATCCCTTGAGAGCGCGCACGCCCGTCGGTCAGATTAAAATCCGGCCGTTTATCGTCATGTGTATGGCCAGCATAACAGACAAAGACAAATAGGACAGGAAGATATCTCCCTCGTCTGATTCAAAAAGTGTTCTCATGGTGGAGCCACACACCAGGTGCTGGAGACATAATGGTGCGGCCTCTACGGCCGTGGAGTGGAGGCTTGGGAGACATCGGCCCGACGCCTACCTATCCGTTCACGGCAAGGAATAAAGAAATATACTGAATTGATCTTCAAGGATGCCTGATGAAGTCCCAATAACAAGGGGATGAAACGCGTTGGAAACGCATTGGAGTATAACCATAGAACTTGACCCCTGAATCATCAAGATGTTTAATGAATTTTAATTATGTAATGTACGGTATGGAGGACCAAAATGTTTTTTGATGACATGTAACTCAATGGTAACAATACTTGAATTGTGGATAGTGTTATCCTGGAATACTAATGCTATGTACCATGTCATATTAAGCTGTATTAATAAAGTGTAATATACGTCAATCCCTTGATTGGAACTTTTTCTAATATATTCACCTCTAAAGTCCGTTGGGGCTGGCCACCCCCGAGGGTTAGTTCCCCCCTCCCCCCTCTAAATTTACCTCTGAACTATGTTATTATAAGAGCTGCCATAGCGAAAATGATTATAAAAAATGCTAACTGCCTGGATGTCAACCTGATCTTTGGGCTTAAATCACAAACCTGAATCAAGGGTGCGGCTTACTGGACAAGCTATGCCATAAATACAAAACACCAGCAAAGCTGTAAATTCCTTCTGAATGCATAGAAAGTATTAAAGGAAGATCAGAACTTTAAGGCAAGCAGCTTAGAAATAGCAAGTCACATAAGGATGATTTAAAGAAAAACAAATCAGTGAGAATGAAGGTTGGCAGACCTGCATGATGCTAGTTACCTGCAGGACAGGTGCGCATAGCATATATACTCAAATATAGGCTGGCACGAATATATATGCAGAGGTGCCCAATAATATATAAAAAAACAAAAACGAATTGACTTGAGTATAAGCCTAGGGTGGGAAATGTCAGAGAAGAGAAGTCACAGAAATGCCCAGCAAATGTGCTTTTGTTTAGAAATGTCATTATTTTAGCTAGCCGATTAAAAGGGTTATTTCCAAACCCCTGAGCATGATATCAACAAAATTGCTGGGTATGCAGGGAAGGGCTGTAGGAACATTATAAAACATATAATTGCTCTAGCATATGTCATTAATTCAGTTTAATGCTAGAGTAGTACTTTTTAAATGTTACTCCAACCCTCCCCTACATCAGATATGTAAGAAATGTGTAGAGATGGTTTGTGTGACCCTGGATTTATGGTTAGTTGTGCTGTGTAATCTGAGTTACATTTATTGATAATGAGCCTGAGAAATGGACACACAGGAAGACAACCATAGGAGAACTAGCTGCAGGCAGTAGGTGCATGTAATCTGTGTGTCTCTGTTTGTGTCTGCCTCTATGTGAATGATGAATGTTTGTGTATGATTGGTGTGTGTGTGTGATGCATGTCTTTGCATGATGGTGTGTGTGAAAAAGGGAGTTGTATTTCAAATAAAGATTGAGGGACATTTTACACTAGCCACTTTGTGGCTATGGTGTGTTTACCATAATGGTGTCTTTTTACCATAACGGACATGCTAGTGGTAATGCTACCACATCTCTTACCTTTAATACACTTCTGAGGGTGGGACGGCACCATTGACTTCGATGTCAAGCAGGCAATGTTGGTTTTCCGCACCCACACCCCCCACAGATGTGTAGAGGGGAGGAGGGAGGGCCTCCTAAAAAACAAGGCTGTAGGGGTGTACCACCAGTGAAGTTAATATACCAGTGATATCATTTTTTTACTTTGTAGGTTTTGTATGCACACTTCCTGTGTTACTTCAAAGAGTGTTTCTAGCTTTTATCTTGGACAATGTTTAGCGTTTAGACAAATCAGTCATGATTTAAAAGCCACTGCCAAGGAAAATGAACTCAACTGATATTTTTTCACAGGCACCTGTGTAGGGGTGGGGGATATGTTATTACTTACTAAGATAATGTGTTAGGAGAAGTTTAAAATGAAAGGACTAGAAAAAATTTGATAAAGGTCAAACAGTGATGATTAGATTGAAGGGTGTATCTATAAAATTTGGTGTTTTCCCTATACGCAATGGTTTGTATCAACCAAAAGTATTCCAATGTATGAAGAACAAAGTATAGTCCATCTGGTCTTACAGGAGACTACTGTAGCACAACTGCATATATACTTAAAGCGGTTCTATACTCAAAATAAAAAAAACCTCATACATTACATTGACATAATACTCACCTGTCAGCAGATTACATCTGTGATACAGCTACAGAATAAACTGCTACAGAATAAAAAAAAACAACTACTCCCCTTCCTCACTTCCTCATTCCCTGAGAAATTATATTTTTTAAGGACAGAGAGAAGCAGACTTCAGGAATACTTCTTACTATTGTGCTGTAATTCTAAAGACGACCACTAGATGGAGCTTAAATTACATCACATTAGATTCTGCAGATGTGAAGCTGCATTCCAAATCACACGAGACTTTAAGGCCCCTACACACATAACGAGCCACAGACGATTTTTCTGCCAATCAATGTGCGTGCACGCTGGCAAAATTGGCCATGGGGCAAATCTCTGGCCAATGCCATTAGTTTGAATAGGGACTGGCATCGAACACAAAGGGTGCCCGTCGATACGCTTAGTGTCGGGGTAAAGCATGATGACGTCATCACGCTGCACTCGTCTCGTCTGTCGCCCCCACTCGCTACATGTGTAGGGGCCTTAAGGACTTCTTTCCAGATGCCCCTGCTGTAAGTGTTTACAACCTGGCCGCGGCAGGTACGTCACATAGTGTGAGGGGAGAGCCCAAAAATCGCCCCTCCTGCTGTAAAGAATTTTTTTGGTTGAGCAGTGAAGACCGGGTTCTCTACCCGGTCTTCAGTGAAATATTCTTCCTGCGGCGGGATCTCGCTGCAAATGATCCCACCGGAGGAAGAATAGAGGGCTCCTTCTCGCCGGCAAACAGGGCGGGTCAAACACCTGTACTGTCTGCCGGCGAGAAGGAGGGCGAACATGCTTGTTCGCGGTCAAACTGTCCGCCTTGCGGGCAGTTCGGCCATCACTATTGATGACCTATCCACCACTAAAAGCACCAACAACAGGCATGTAAATGACAGAACTAGACCATGGAGAAGTGCAAGAAGGTTTTCTGGTTTGAAAAATTGTGTTTTCTTTGTGCACATGAATCATTTCCTCAGGAAAGAGAGGGGAGCAGAATGCCCAATGGGAAGAAGCCATGCTGATGGAGATATTGTGCTGCTCTGGGCAATGTTCTATTGGGAAACCTTAAATTGTAGGCAACCTGAAACCTTCCTTTGGGGGAGCAGTATTCTCTTATTTGGAACATGACAAAGAGTACAAGGAGATGACAATTTGTGTAATGATGTTAATATTGATCGGAGATCACAAATTTACAAATTTATTGGGAATATTAGGTGAATAATGTGCTTCTCATCCCTACCCTGGCCCACATTTGACACCCCTTTACTAGATGTAACACGTACACGTAACAAGACCATGTAATAATATGAAATAGAATTTAAAACGTTTATTATCTTTGTTATATAATACCACTGTAAGGCTGAGTCTACACTGAGGAAAGTGCAGCCGCCCCCTGTAATCCCCTATGGGGAATGATGTGCCAGTCTATACTGGCGTGTCATGCCCGGGCGTTGGGGATCGGGGGCGCTGCTGCACCGAGGACATGTGCCGCGCCCATTGGTAAACAATGGGTGCGGTGTGTGACGCACGCAAACCGCACCCCATGGACGGGTTTGGCAATAGATAGGAATAGGATGCGGTATTGCCTGCACATCAATACCGCTTGTTTCCACTTTTGCATTTTCGTGCGGTTGTAACCGCGCGGCTGAAACCGCATGAGCATCTGCACAAGAACGCATGGCATAGTTTTCGCGCGTTTTTGAATTTTTTCCCAAACGCGCCCAGAATGCGCGTCCGCTCTGCCATGCGTTTTTGCGCGTTTTGAAACGCATCCAATGCTTTCCTATGGATGCGTTTTTGGGATGCGGATGCGGTTGGGAAGCGGATGCGTTTCAAAACGCTGCAGGCAGCGTTAACAACCGCACCCTAAACCGCATCCGCATTCGAACGCGCACAAACGCACCAGTGGAAACTATTTTGAAGTTTCCAATGGATGCGGTTGTGCTGCAAAAGTGGAAACAAGCCCTCAGCCTAACATTTATTCAACAGAACACTTTTGTGTTGGATGATAAAAATAGGAAATATTATGTGGTATTAGTATAGTTAATATTATCCAAACCATAGGAGCAATGCTTTGCCAAATAAAGATTTCCCTTGAGTTTATATTATTTTACATATGTATATGTAGCAATTATAAATCGGCAGTTACATTTCTAAGACACATTCTGACAGTGATATGGATTCAGGAATTTAAACAACTCTTCATTTACTGAAGAAAAATGGTGGATTTTTGTTCCTTTAGATTAAACATTTGCTTTCCATTAGCCAAGTCTACAAGCATTTTCCCATCGTTCACTATCAATGATTAATGTCCTCCTCTACCGGGTAGACAAAAAATAAATATAAAACTTTGGAAAGGGCAGACTGCTGTTTCAATGCAGAAGTGTCCGTGGTGAAAGGGAGGATTAGAGCCGGGAGGAATCAGAGAGTACTTGAAACAAGAACAGAACCCCACTGATGGCCACTCTGTGCTTTGCACTGGTGAATAGTTACGTTTGCCTTCTCATTCGGTTTAATTACATGCTTTTCATCTCGGGGGTTTGGCTCTGTCAATATCAGCAGAACACTAATAGACCGGGGTTTGTACTATGTCAATTACAGATTATACACAGTGGCCGTCTCCCACCTAGTCTCAGAAGAAATAATTCCACTTAAGAATACGACCATTGTTCAAGTGTCAGGTCTGCTCATAAAGTATTTTTAAATATTCTGACTTATGCTAGCCATACACATACCGATAAACGGCCGGATTTTAATCTGACCGACGGGCGTGCGCGCTCTCGCCGTCGGTCAGGTTAAAATCCGGCCGTTTATCGGCATGTCCCCACATGGGGCGACAGATCCCTGTCGCCCCACTTCTCGGCCGGCCAGAGATCCGACATGTCGGAAAATCTGAGCCGATGGGAGCCGATTGCCATAAGCAGCAATGAAGACGGCGTCTCCATCGCTGCTTATGGCCGGCACACAAAGGGTGCCTGGCCGATTGTGGGGCCCCAGAATGCAATGGGAGGCTAACGTGATGACGTCATCACGTTAGCCTCCCGGAGCGACATCGGGGGTAGTCTGCTACACACATCGGCGTGTGTATGGCAGGCATTAGGCTTTGTTTCCATTGCGTTGGGACCCCTCCGCTAAGCGTACACGCTTAGCGGGGGGTCCCAACGTAACAGATAGACTTACCTGCTCGGCGGACGGGTCTGTCTTCATTGCGCTGAGCCGATCCGCCGGTGTCAGGCTGAACGTAGTTGAGTACGTTCAGCCTTTACACCGGCGGATGTGTGAACAGACTATCCGCCGGCAGGCTGAGTCTGTGAGATACGACGGGACCCCAGCTAAGCGTATACGCTTAGCGTAGGGGTCCCGCGGTACAATGGAAACAAGCCCTTAGAGGGAAAAAAATATTCTGCGTGTTTGGAGACTAAACTTTCCATTTGTTAGTTCTGGATGTAAGGTTAAAATTATTTTTTTAGGAATGTTATCACTTAATGTTCTGCTCCAGAGGCATATTAGGAAAAGATTTTTTAGAACTTCCTGTGGTCACCAGAACACATAGAAAGTGATTTCCCGCAACCAGGAGCAAAAAGAAGAAAACAACTAAGGCTCGCACATGTATTATTGAGGCATTTTATAGCTAAAAAAAATGCTTGGAGTTTGGAAAATCATGAAGCCGATTACAAATATTCATTTAGTAATCATGCTGATGCCTGTGGGAGCCGCCATTTTAGATTCAGTGTTTGATTCCAGGCTTGCAGGAGTTGAAGCTGCAATATCGCCGACGGCCACCGGGGGGGGGGGCAGATACAATGAAAGTAAAATAAATAAATAAATCAACGTGAATAGCTGCTAGAGATGTTGGCTGCTCGCTGCGCCGCTGAGGAGATGCTCACACAGAGGAGGAGGGGTGAGGGGACAACTATACAGATATCTCCCATCTACTCCTCCCTTCATCCAATTCAGCTGTTTGTGATAATTCAATCACATCTC
>CM070039.1:7222686-7242471 GCA_036250615.1 Ptychadena robeensis
ATGTATTCTATCAGGGAGGTCACTATACTACACAGTTGTTTGTAGATCTAATGGAGATTGCACAGATCGATCTTAAGGTGTATGGGGGCTTTAAAACATTGTGCGAAGCACAGGATACACATTCACATTAATGTGTTACGTTGCGTGTTGTGTGTCAATGCGTTTTCTGAAAGACACTACAGTATGCATCTTGGCGTTTGTGGTTCTAGTTACTGTGCAGCCATAAAACACTATATTGTGTAAAAATATTGTGTGTTTTTCTTTCTGTAAGTTTACAAGTATTTTTTTATGAATATGTTCTGTATAGCTGATAAAGTAAATGTCTTGTAATACATAAATGACTGGGACTTATCTTGTATGCTCCTATATATTGACGTGTAAATGTTATAACCATGGGGAAATAGTTACGCATATGGTTACTAAATCGTGTATTATACCCTCAGTGGCATTCGTATGTTATGTCTAACCAGAATTTACACTGATGCACTTTTTCTTTTTTTAAATCGGCCAAACTAAATAAACTTCTGAAAACTTGAAAAGAACTTGTTCTCCCCCTGTCAGTTCACTTCTTCTATTTGTGGCTGCCACTGGGCTCTCTGTGTAGCTGAAGAAAGACGTTAATTGCCTTCGCATAGCAACTCTACTATACGTTGCCAAGCAGGGCAGCTCCATGAAACAATACAGTTGTGTAATGTACACAAGAAGAAGCAGATGTCTGTCCCCAGTCCTTCCTCTGTCACTACCACTCAATTCCTTCCTAATTAAATGCCATTTACTATTCTTCTCTGTGAAAAGACCAGGTTTGTTTGGGGATGTTCCAGTTGCCTTTAAATTTATGACAAACACAGATGCTGAGTGCACATGGTCTTCTCCATCTGACACCCACACCGCACTTTCATATTTGGACTGTGCTGCTGTTATTTTATTTTCTCGTCTCGTCTGTCGGCAAGTTTTCTTGGTTCAATTCATTCGAGCGTCTGCCATTAAAGAACAGGCCCGCTCAGATGGCCCAGAGAGGAGGAAACCTGTGTTTTCTTCCAAAGGAACCTTCTTTTCACCAATTTGTAAAACAGAAGCTATTGTTCGCAGAGCAAACATCCCTGAAGTTGTTAGATAGTTGGCGGCCTTGGAAGATCCGTTGGATGTGTGCGCATATTCAGAATACTAATTGCCATTAGAGCTGGGAAAATGTATTCATCCAGAGGCCATTAATCTTTGCAGATCACTAATTAACAGGTAATTAACGGTCCATGTCGCTAAGCAATAAGCTTAGGCATGTAAGTTAGATCCAAGCTGTAAGATTGCATAAGAATAGAGGAATCCGTGACGACAACAAAACTTGATTAGTTTTCTCACTTGGAAAGATAAAAAGCTTGATAATGTCTGCAACTCCGATATGCGTCTTTAAAGATAATGGTGAGCACTGAGGGCCTAGATGTGGTCCTGCTTGTCATCTGTTTAATGATGTCTCTATCTTCTTGAACTTCAAGGGCGGATTTCAAGGTCCTCAAAGTCACAGCTTCTGCTTTAAAAAAAAAGTATACCTGTGATACAACCACAATACCACACGTGTAGGCCAGGAAAACACGGCTCGATATTGGAGCCGTTCGAGGTTGCCTGCAGCAGCAGCGTAATGACGTCATCGCGCTGCTGTCAGATATCGTTGGACCCTGCAGTCTCCATGCAAAGCAACGGACATCGACCATGGTTTCATTCATGTCCGATATCGCTGTTTTTGAGCGGGATTGATTGGTCCCGATCCAAAACAGGGATGGGCGCATATGAAATGGCGCTCGAAGCGGCCATCGATCTGGCCCATATCTACAGGTGTGTACCCAGCTTTAATGTCCAGAAAAACCTCTCTCCAATACTCTGGTGAAGGAGGAGCCTTGAAAGTGTATCTGCTTTTACATTTTATATTTGTTTTCTTTTTAGAATAAAGTTATTGTAACAATCTAGGGTCAGACGCAGAGTGCAGTAGCTGAAACAGCAACACAGGTGCGGGCAGGATGAGTGCACAAACAGAGGTAGTAGCCAGTCAGGAACAAGTGTAGGTCAGTAGCCAATGGTGTCAGGTAAGCAATGGCGTAAGATGAAGAGTAGTCGTGTCATACAAAGCCAAGAGTCGGTACATGGGTGATGATATTGAGAACACAAGAAGTAGCAGCAGCAATAAGCAAGAAGTTGTCAGGAGCACAATAATCTGGCAATGAGGCAGAGCAAGGACATGGCTGTAATAGGAAGTACATGGTAGGGGAAAGGAGTTCAGGGTTTATTGAGTAACGGGGTAATAAGTTATCTTTGTACAAGGGATCCAACAAGGTATCACATCAAACATCCAAGTAGTTCAGCAGACATAGCTGCAGCCAGACACCACAGTATCCCTGGGTTTGGATCCTGATAGTACCAGTCTATTTACTAACTTGTTCTGGTACTCTAGCAGATCTACTTTTGCCTTAAATATGTCGGTGAGTGACCCATTATGCCAACATAAATGGGTGTTTCCAGCATAAAACATGAAAATGACTGACAGGAGAGATGGCAAAATGGTTAGACCTGAATCCAATGCCACTAAGGCACTTTGCAGCTTTTGGAAACACTTTGGACCAATTTGTGCTAAATGGACTGCTCCTAACCCATTACTGTATTAATATGTACTGTAATATTAATTGTTAACCTCCCTGGAGTTACAACTGCTTCGAGCCATTGTTTATGGTGTGATTCCCTGCCCTCATCCCTCCCTCTACACATCGCCGCCACCAAAGAGACAACAGCGATGTGGGGCGGGAAAAGCAATGCCTCCTCCATTAACATAAAGGTCTATGGTGGCACCCTCCGCCTCTTCTGCGCCACCGATGAAGCCGGAAGAGATGTGCAAGCCAGCAATAATGCAGAATCGTTGTGGGCTCGCAGAGCATGGGCATGTATGACCCAAGCACATATACTGTGACCGTACTGGGTTTGTGCATTACGCCAAGGAAGTTAAAATAGTAAATAGATAAAACCTGCACTGGCTCAAGTCAACTAGAATTAGTTTTTGCTGCTCTGCTGCGAAATTGCAAAAGCATGAGAAAACACATTGTTTTCAGTATAGTTCGTTCACACCAAGATGCTATTTGTAGTATTTGTATGCTCTACCCACGTTTGTGTGGGTTTTCTTCCAGGTGTTCTGGTTTTCTCCCACAAACCAAATGCAAAATAAGAGTTTTTTGTCTTCCACCCAGCAATGCCCCCAGTGTTTGTATCAGAGAGGCACGGAAGTGAGCTTCTAAACCCCTTGAGGCACGGGGACTAATGATAATAGTCCTATAGTGTGCGCCATTTAATATTTTAAGGACCATATAAGGAAGCAAAAAAATTATTCATAAATTCAAGGAGATGAAAATGAGTAAATTAAAAAAAATTTCACTTTCACTGCTGGCTAGAATGTTAAAGGATTAATACCTTAAGTCATCCAACTCTAGTCCTTAACAGCCTGGACATCAAAGACTAAAATTACGGTAGCTGTTTATACCAAACTTCAGCCTGTAAATAACATTCAAGGACATATGCCTGCCATACACCCACAGACGGGTGCAGACAGACGAGCTCCGATGAGCTCTGGAATGCAAACGTGATGATGTCATCACGTTGCATTCTGGTGCTGCTTTAATTGGCCGGGCACCCTTTGTGTGACGGCCATTGGGTTCAATAAAGAAGCCAGTCTTCATTTAAGTTAATGGCATTGGCTTGCATCGGCCAGAGAACATCCGACATGTCCGTTCTCTGGCCGGCCGAGCTGTGGGGCGACAGGGATCTGTCGCGCCATGTGGGCACACACCGATTGGCGGCCGATTTTGCCGCCGACGGCGAGGGCACGTACGCCCGTCAGTCAGTGGAAAAATCTGCTGCTTATCGGCATGTGTATGCCAGGCAATATGCTTTTGCTGGAGAGAATCATAATCTTTGTCCAGGTAATCTTTGTTACTGGATGGAAAGTCATGGAAAAGCCTTGACAAGAGATATAAAAAGCTGTCCATACACCTTTAGATCTCTCTGTCAGATATCCTTTTAGGCGGCCATACACAGGTCGATTTCCCACACGATTCCTACCAGGTGCACGCACGTCGATCGATCGGTGAGGAATCGAGTGCAGCCCACCTTGACCGATCGACCCCGCCTGATCGACATGGCCCCCAAATCAGATTGGCCAGAGAACCAACTTGTTGGTGTTTTCTGATTGATTGAGCACACATCAAGGGGCGTTGACATTTGTGAATCGATCGACTGGTAACAGAATCATCCAGGAATCGGTGGCCTAAGGGGGTAGGCACAGACTTGTATGGTCGATCGATCAACACATGTGGCTTCACCGAAATCGATTGGATGGTTGATCGATTGCTCGGGAATCGACACGTGTATGGCTTTCGATCTACCAACAACTATGTAGTGCCGGGTCCTCTGCAATTGAACACAGGTAGACTTGATTGTTTAGAAAGTCCCTCATATTACATGGTTTTGTTAAAACAAAAGGAGATCTAAAGGAAATCTGACAGAGAAATCTAAAGGTGTATGGGGACCCTTAAGCAGAGTACAGACGACTCAACATTTGACGTCATCACACTACTGTCAGATATCTGTGGAGCTGGAGAGAGATCGATTTCCGTTCACACTGATCCATTCTTGGAAATTGAATACACATGATCACAAGGGAATCCAGACGTGTATGGTTAGCCTTAAGGCCCCCATACACATAGAGAGCCGCGGCCGTTTTTGCCGCCAAACAATGTGCGTGTGTGCTCGCGGCCGTCGACAAAATCGGCTGCAGATCCCTGTCGCCACAAAGCTCGGTTGGCCACAGAATGGACATGGGTGGGAGTAAATCTCTGGCCGATGCCATTAGTTTGAATGGGGACCGGCATCCTCTGAGCGATGTAGTGCAGCGTGATGACGTCACAACGTTGCACTCCACTGCTCGTCTGTCGGCCCCAAGCTTGCATCAAGTATGAGGGCCTTAAGTCAACCCTAATCTGGTCTTTTCTGTCTAGCTGTGGCTGGTAGCATTACTATATTACATAACTATTACAAATGATTCTCAGCTACATTGATGTTACCTATGCAGGGAGTATTGCCAGCTTACTAATGCATAGATTGTCCTATTTATACATTGTTAACTACATGTACATGTGTTCAGCTGGCAGCTCTACAAATGACATCCTCAGCATTATATCAACGTGCTAAACTGGTGAAAGGCAAGATAGTTCTTGGCCTGTTTGCTGGGTGTGGTGACAAAGAATATTCCTTAAGGCAAGTCTTTTCCAACCGGAATGTTCAGTCATTGTTAGAAAGACACAGCCCTGAGCTGCTGTTCTGTTCAGGACATGTTACCTGATCCTTCTGTATGAAACAACTGCACACCTGATTCTTGCATACCATTTAGGGAGCCTTTCTTGTAAAGCCCCCCATAGACAGGCAGACTCCTCCATGCAACTTCTGTACAACCAACTTTTCTTCTACCAAAACCATGTAATAGGAGGACCTTTCTACACCTTCCAATCACTATGTATTCTATCAGGGAGGTCACTATACTACATAGTTGTTGGTAGGTCTCATGAAAGTTGTATGGAGGAGTCTGCCTGTCTATGGGGGGCTTAACATACCGTCTGTAAGTTATCCTTCTACACAATGGCCACACAGCTTCCAGTAACAGACTAGGTCACAGTGAAGCTTAGCTACAGAACTGGCCTATTTCGTGCCGGGTTTAGTCTGGTAGGCACTTTATGGCAGAGGGGGTTGTATTGGTAATATGATTATACACTTCTGGTCTTGTAAATTGGGGGGAACATTCTTGGGGGATCTGGAGAACCAAACTCTTCCATGAAGTAGTAGGAAGGAAAACTGTGACATAACGTGCACCTACAGACCATATAAAAAAACGGACTAATTTTGTCCCACCCTTAGCCTGGTAGACGCTCACTTGGAAAATAACAACACTTAATTGTTAACTATGTGCAAACAAAGCCTGGCAGGGGTGTTATGTTGGTGATATCTTTACACTGACTTTGTGCCTTTGTGATTCTGGAAAATCTGGATCTCTGATGCAAGAAGCTGCTCCAGTACCTTGGGGGTGGTGAACATTATTGGGGATTTGGAGAACCCAACTCTAAAGCAGGGTACAGACGGCTCGATATTCCCGATGTTCCCTGCAGCAGCGTAATGACATCATCACGCTGCTGTCAGATATCAGAGGACCTGGGGAGACAGCTCTGCTCTCTCTCCCCAGCTCAGCCGATGCTTTGCATAGAGACCCGCGGTTTCCATGCAAAGCAACGGACATTGGCCGTATTAAACAGTCATGATCATGATCAAAAACAGCCATTGCCACATATTATATGGGCCAGATTGATGGCCGTGAGCGCGCACGGCGCTCAAAGCGGCCATCGATCTGGCCTAAATCTACATGTCTGTACCCTGCTTTAGGGCCCCCCATACACCTTTAGATTTTTCTGTCAGATTTACTTTAGATCTCCTTTTGTTTTACCAAAACCATGTAATATGAGGGACTTTCTAAAACATCAAGTCTACCTGTGTTCAATCGCAGTGTACTACATAGTTTTTGGTAGATCTAAAGGAAATCTGACAGGGAGATCTAAAGGTGTATGGCCAGCTTAACTTGTATGATATAGCAGGGAGGAACACTGTAAGATCACTGCAACTTCAGCAAGTGACCACAACCCAGGGTTCCAGGTACTTTTTTTCAATGTATTCTCCAAATGGTTTCATTTTGGTTTCATATTCTCCAAATGGTTTCATTTCATTTCATTGCTCCCAGATAAGTTGGGCCTATAAAAGGATGTGACCTCAGATTGGATGCTACCAACGTGCCAATGCTCATTAATTGTTTATAAAAACAGCCCAGTGTCAAACCTTACCAAAAACCACAACCAGAACTCAACATACAATAAGTCTTTGATCCACAATTTTTACATGTATTTCTGTTAATGACCCGTGGGGACACAGGATTTAATGGCCGTTGCTTATTTTACCAATGCCCATCTTCACATTTGAAATTAACTTTGTTCTGCAAAGTGAAGTTACTTATATATCCGCATACAGCCTGACCCTCAGAGCACTTCCTCCGTTCTGATACCTTATACTCACCACTAAACCCCTAGACAGCCATGCAATGTCCTTTCCAGACACCACAGCAATTATTCTCATAAATGAGTCAGGTGTGAAGGCAATAAATTATAACTGTGACTAGACAAATGACAGAAGAGCTGAGCACACACATAATATATATACAAATGTATAGGCAATAAAATGTTTTTAATGATCAGATGCTGCCAATTGCTGTAGGTTCTGGTTATGCTTTGCCCTAAATAAAATTATGGTTAGTGTATGTACTTTTTTGTCCAAACAGAATCCACAGCTCCTGTCTTTCTAAATGATGTAGGAAGCTCCTGGTCTTACTTGTTTAGAACCCCACATTGACCATTATAGAGGCTTACTAAAAGGAGAAAATAAAAAAAATCCTTGCCCATGTTTGAATGAATAAAGCCCCCCATACACCTTAAGATCGATCCATACAATCTCCATTAGATCTACCAACAACTGTGTAGTGCCGGGTCCTCCCTGATAGATTACATAGATATTGTAAGGATTAGAAAGGTCCTCATATCACATGGTTTTGGTAGAACAAAATTTGATTGTACAGAAATTGTATGCAAGATTGTAAGGTGTATGGGGGGCTTAAAACAGGGAACACACGGCTCGATATTGGAGCCGTCCGATGTTCCCTGCAGCAGTGTGATGACGTCATCACGCTGCTGCCCGATATCGAGAGAAGCTCAGCCTATGCTTTGCTTGAGCGTGCACGACGGTTGAAGCGGCCATCGATCTGGCCCATATCTACATGTGTGTTACCAGCTTTAATTCAGCAAAGCTCCAACTAATTTGCTACATTATGGGAAACAGTCAGTTTGCAGTGTGGACATGTTCTGCTCCTATAGCTGTTCGTTTGATTCTTATTTCACTATATGGTTAGGCTATGTTATCACGGGATATTGGGAAGTTGTTTTCAGGAGGTTGACAACCTGCACAACAGACAAGGGTTTAAATGGCTTTGGTGGGTGGCCATTAGCCACCTCCTATCACCCCCAACCATTCCCTATGGACAGCCATGCCTTAGTGTCTTAATTGTGGCCTCAGTTATGGACAACTGGGAAACCATTACCAGCCATCCATAAGAAAGCAGCCCTGAGGACTGAATGAACAATCTATTGAGTTACATTTTTTATTAACAGCTTTCTTACAGGTCAATATCAAAACCTGCGCAGTTTAACCCTTTCTTACAAGTAGATACCAACAACCACCAGCAACAGAAACCGTTTCAGGGTTAAGTTAACAGAAAGTTAATTTTGTTAAACATGCACAATAATTAACAAATACCACCACTTGCAGCCATGCCGTGTCTCAGGTATGTTGACGACTAAAGTATATGTTTCCATGACAGTGACCACAACATATAACCTTTGCATCATACACAATAGAATGTCATGAGCTTTGGACTTCATTTCTATGAATACGCCATTCTTCATGCACTGACAACTGTGGTAGGAGTAAATTACACATATTTTAGGAATGCAGGGTGGTGAAGATATTTCACAAGGGACAAGATAGGATCTGTGCCTGACCGATTCCGCATTCATGGTTATATATTTCACCCAACAGCAATCTGGTATAGAAACGCAGTCCATTTGTTTTGCCCTGATGGCCATATAGTGAGTAAACTGACAAGAACTCTGAAAAGACAAATGCATCAGTGCATTGTTTAGAGTCTGGGATGTGAAGTCGCATATTCAGAGCCCCTCGCAGACACAAGGACAGTCACATAGATCTGTCACACAGACAAGCCGGTGGGGACACAAAGGATTAGGGAAAGGGTAAAGGACACTGCCAAGACAACAATTCACAAGGAGGGGTGGGAAGAGGGGGGAAATTAACACCTCAAAGTGTTTTTTTTTTCCAAAGAGAGAAAGTATTTTCTAACAGGACCTAAAAAAGTTTGGCTTTTGTTCACATTGAATTGCAAGTATGGGGCTCTAATTCGTAGCCTTTGCTGCTTACAAATCCCACCTGTTGTGCAAAAGAAGCACCACTCACCCTTAGGCTATCCATAAATTAATGGAATTTCATTTTTATTTTATCAACTTTTTAAAATATGAGTTGATCAATATATTTTAACTCAAAGGGTCTCTGAAATAATAAGGATAAAAGACGTTTAGAGAAACCTACTGCATAAAGTTGACCAATTGATGATGCTCTTTTGATTTAAAATACGATTTTGTTTACATTTGGTAGATCATAGAAGAAATAAAAAACTTTATTGTCAATCATGCATACTGAATGAGTTGTTTCATACAAGTATGTATGCTTGTATAAGAGTATGGATACTCTGGTGCTGAGCTTTAAAAAGGTACACAGCAATAAACTTATGTAATACACATTTAGATTTCTCTGTCAGATTTCCTTTAGATCTCCTTTTGTTTTACCAAAACCATGTAATATGAGGGACTTTCTAAACAATCAAAGTCTACCTGTGTTCAATCGCAGAGGACCCGGCACTACATAGTTGTTGGTAGATCTAAAGTATATCTGACAGAGAGATCTTAAGGTGTATGGCCAGCTTAACTCATAACGCAGTGTGTACAAGTTTGAATGGTACAACATGTTTCCTATGGGCCCTAAAGCCCCCCATACACCACATACAACTACCATGCAACTTCTGTACAACCAACTTTTCTTCTACCAAAACCATGTAATAGGAGGACCTTTCTACACCTTCCAATCACTATGTATTCTATCAGGGAGGTCACTATACTACATAGTTGTTGGTAGGTCTCATGAAAGTTGTATGGAGGAATCTGAAGGTGTATGGGGGGCTTTAAGCCGGCCATAGACGTCCCGATCTATGGCCGACTTCTAGCAGACTCATCACAGCGTTCCACTAACACACTTGATTCCTGTCAGACTGTAGCCAATTACCTTGAAGGGGGAGGAGACTTCCCCTCCGAGTTAACAGCCTGCAGCACGATCGTGCAGAAAAAGAACCAGCAGGACGGATTTGAAGTGTGATCCGACCTGGCGGCTTTTTTTCTACGAAACTCAAGGTGGGCTCCCTCATAGTTGCGGCCGACCAACCTTTATGTGCTCGGCGGGAGCGAGCACGCCGGTTGGGCGGCTGCAACTATAGCCTGGAATAGGCCAGTCTATGGGGGGCTTAAGAGCTGGTAAACTTATGTATTGAAAGCACATCCAAGGTCTGCAGTTTTAGTTCCATTGTGCTTGTGTGCATTGTGCTTGTGGTACCAACAAAAATTAGACACTGAAACCAATATATTTTATATTAAATTATATTATAATTTTATATAATATATATAGTATAACTATTTTGGTCTCACAAAAAGTGTGTGTTTCCTCCATCAAATTCCATGTATGTTTCAACCAAAGAAACTTGTAAACATGGATTCTTTGTTCTTGCTTTTGGTTAAAAGAATGGATTTATGTTCCTTTAAACCACAGTTACATTTTATGTCCATTCCAAACTGAAACTTCCGTTTACAGCAGATGCTGACACAGCCTCATACTTTCAAAGTACAGTAGATTGTGAGATCTGTACTAGAATTTCCAGTTATGAACAGCTGCCACAGTCATTAAAAGCTGGTCCAGCTCTCCCATGCTGGATTGTTAAAATAT
Source organism: Ptychadena robeensis (assembly GCA_036250615.1). Classification (NCBI taxonomy): domain Eukaryota; kingdom Metazoa; phylum Chordata; class Amphibia; order Anura; family Ptychadenidae; genus Ptychadena; species Ptychadena robeensis. The sequence goes on from CM070039.1 coordinate 7,233,424, forward strand.
AACTGTACTTTGCAGCAATGTAAAGTCAGAAATCTCCCTTGCTGACCCCTGTGATCAGTCTTCTTTTAGGTGCAAAAACTTTAGCCTACTTGATTGACCACAATTGCATTCACCCTAGTTGTTGCTCTAGTATCTTTAATTGCAGAAGAGACATATTATATCTTAATTTAAAAAACAAAAAAGGAGGGCGCCCCCTTGAATTCCCACAACCTGTCCAAAGAAACCTTCACTGTCTGGTCATTCAGAGCAGGGACATTTCTCCCGCTATGCAGAATATGAGTGCACATAGGGCCCCGGGGACGCTGGGGGCCCCAGTTGGTCCAAGGAAACCCTCCCCTGCACGCATTTTCGGCACCCTCTCTGACATGGGTGCCCTTCCTGTCTGTCTGGAAACGGCCATGATTCAGAGACTCGCAGGCCCTAAATTGTCCACAAACGGAAGGCCATGGGGGAACTTTATGAATTTGTGGAAGAGAGGAAATGCTAACCAAAGCAAAGATATCCTTATGAAATGATAAATTCAACAGAACAAATAAGAAAACCTGAAACTCCCAGGCTGGTGGGGAAAAAAAACAAAATATTGTCTCGATATTAGAGGTACGGACATGAAGGGAGTTAGGAGGTGACCTAGTCCACTAACTAACTCTTGGGTATACAGAACAGACACCTACATCATGGACATGTATATATATATATTATTTTTTAGTACATACTATTTATATTTGAGATATTCTCCTTGCATGCCCCGCATAGTCTGTAAGCTATGTTGGTAGAAGTATACAGTTCATATATTGGATGCCAGCAGTGACAGACTGCAGGGAGTCGCTGTGTCTAGCATGTGAAGTCTGTATAGTGTTACAATGTAACTTCAGAGCATGTGGCACATGTGCAGCAGTAATCACAATGTGTGAGGGCGCCCATGTATCCCGCTCTCTAGTTACCTCTTCTTTACAACTCTTTATCTACTGGTAGTTCTTTTCCTTTGTTCACATGAAGCCTGCTTATAAAGGTGACCTTTGCCTTACATCTGAAAATCAAGCCATACTATACTCAGGAAGGGAGGCAGGTGATTACCCATTTATGCAAGAAAAACATTCGCTTTGAAGACACAATGTTAACAAAGGAAAAAGAAACAAACATGAAATTGGGGCTTATACACTCAAACATTATACCTTAAAGCAACAAAGAAGCACAAAATACCAATTGTTTGCGAGGGAATGGTTTTTACTACTTTTTATGTCTTACACAAACATGGAAAAAACAAACTAATGCTGAAACCATAAAGCAATTTTATGGCAAAGTTAAGCAGCCCATACACGGGTCAGATTTTCAATCAATCAACTTAAAACAATCAATTTTTAAGTCTGTATAAAATTGTATGTCGATTGTATCATGCCCCATATGTAGTACAAGATTTTTGATCAATTTTTGATCGATTTTTTTTTCACTCGACATAATAATCGATCCAAAATAGTCCGATTGAAATTTCAATCAGAAGTGAGGTAGAATATGTAGAAAAAAAAATCGATCAAAAATTGGTTGACCACACTTACCGAACCAATTTTCAATCGACCGATCAAAATTTACCATCAAGTCCGTTCAAAAAACGACTGAATTTTCACTAAATTTTGTTCAGGTTAAGTCGATTTAACCAGGTGGGCAAAACTCAATTCTCAATCAATCGATTAAAAAATTGATCGTTTTAAGTCGATTGATTGAAAATCTGACCCGTGTATGGGCTGCTTTAGGTAACTTCAAACTGAACTCAACCAGCTGAACATATATTTTCAGATACAACATGAACAGCACTTTCAAAATGAGTAAACCTAAACAGTTTTCTACATAGTTTGTCCACAGCAAGGACAAATTATAATAACTTCTAACCCATCCTAGTCTAAATATACCAAATCTCCAACAGCAACATTGGCCTTCTGTCCAAAGTGCCCACTTTACTTCTCTTCCAACATACTTTTTCTCTCTGCAGAGTAATATGCTCTGGGTTTTCCAGAGATTGAAAGAATTTCAGTGAGTTTTAAGGCCCTCATTGTTATACTCCATACTATAGTTTCATAGGTACTCAGGCCCTATCCTGGCCTATCTGGCATCCCCAGTGCCAACACAACATGTCAGTGGTTCCCAAACTTTCCTTGCAGGGGTCCTCCTTTTCTATTTAGCACCATTATCCAGCCCCCTCCTCATTCAAATACAGGTTCAGAATGAGGGCCGGAACCTCCCTGGAATACCTTTGCTCCGCCCCCCAGTTTGGGAACCACTGTCCTAGGCAATCTTAAATATCATGCTAATGCCTTTCTCTGACTATTAAAAAAGATCTAGGTCAACTTGTGCATATGGTCAAGGTCAACCTGTGCATATGGTCAAAGGCCAATTTGTGCAAAAAAAAATTATTTCATACATATTGTACCTAGAGTAAGATTTATTTAGTTGAAGATTTGGAGACTGGTGACATAAAGTAGTACAGGTAGGTCATATCTGAAACTGGTTGATAAGGCCAATGGTGTATATATTGGTGACATGAGTAGTATAGGTAGCTCATATCTAAAAGGTTGGTAAAGCCCGTGATGCAAAGACTGGTGACATTGAGAACCGTAGGTAGCTCATGTTTAGGACAGATTCATTAGATCAATTATATATACACTGTGACACAGTAGGCAGTTCATATGTGAGATAGATTAGAGATGGTCAAATTTTTCGACTTGCTAACTTTCAGAGCTGATTGCAAAGCTGGAAATGTCGAAAATTTGGAAATTCGACTTTAATTTTGAACTTAATTTATTCAAAAACTATTTGTGTTAAAGACATACTGTTTTCTTTAAATGTTTCCCTAACCCTTCTCTACATCTCCAGCAAATTTGGTGATGATACCATGTTCACGGTATCATCACCAAATTTGCTGGAGATGTAGAGAAGGGTTAGGGAAACATTTAAAGAAAACAGTATGTCTTTAACACAAATAGTTTTTGAATAAATTAAGTTCAAAATTAAAGTCGAATTTCCAAATTTTCGACATTTTGACTTGACTTTGAACTTAATTTGTGCATTGTGTTAGAGACATACTTTTTTTCTTTCAAATGTTCCCCTAACCCTTCATTACATCTCCAGCATGTCTGGTGATGATACCATGTTCAGGGGCTTTGCAATTAACCCGAAATTGAAGAATTTCTGAAAAAAACTTCGAGCATCTCTAAGATAGATATATAAGGTCATGTGTAGCATACACTGGTGGCATTAAGTATTATAGACAGCACAGCTCTTATCTGAGATAGCATGAGAAGTTTGCAGTTCCCCAAAACAATATTTTAACAATACTGTGCAAAGGGGAGATGACTTCAGACTAGTTGATCTTAAGTCTCAGTAAGCCCCCCTTCTATGTTTTTGACAAAGTTTTAAAGTTCAAAGCTCAAGAAGTACAATATATCATTTCAAAATGACAGAGAGAACAAAAACAGACTGTACACACACTCCTAACTGACTGCATTTTACACAATGTCATTGTACTTTCAATGGGCTTCAGTTGGCTGTGAAGTTGTGGACGGAGTTCACTTTTAACTGATAACTTTAATGTTGAGTGAAGTGTATTGAGTGTATTCTGTATTGTTCTGGTTAGCTGCTGTGTTTGAAGTTACACTAGACTAGCTCCTGCTAGCAGCCAGTCTATTACAGTTTTTTTTTCAGCGTCTTACAATATGTATATAAAAGAGCAAATGGATAAATCTTGTGGGCACCAGCTGAGCTCTGTATTATAGCAGAGTTTCACAAGTTCAGGTTAACGATACTAATTCAGCAGAATCCAAAATGGACAAAATCAATGGCAGGTTTCAACATTTGTCTCGTAGTAAAAACCTCACACATGGATACAAAGAAAACCTGAACTTTCAACATATTTTATTGTACAGAAATTGTATGGTATGATTGTAAGGTGTATGGGGGCCTTTAAAAAAAGAAGACTCTTTGGCTTTGTGAAGGCCACAAGCCATAACTTGCACTGGCCATCAATTAAAATACTAACCATGAAAGTACAACATTTAAACTACTGACATGAAAGGGAACAGCAAGAGAGTGAACCAAAGAGATACCCAACCAATTTTAAATGATATATCTCAATAGTGCCAACATTTGCACATTGGAACAACCTTAAATGTGATGTGTGAATAGAATCAACATTCTATTCAAACAACACCAAAGATTTTTTTTATTGGTCTTTGTGGTCTCCATTGGATGTGTGCATTGAAAATTTAAAAAATTCTGTTTTTGTTGTCTTTTAACCAGTTATTATATACTGGATCCACTAATAAATGCTTATTGGTATTAAGAAGTAATAATAAAAAGAATTAATGTCTGGGAACACAATGTTCTGAACACAATGACCCATTCCACACTTTGTCAGCATTTGCTCCTATAATATAATGATGGTCTTTGTTGCTGAAATGTATAGACAAACTGGAGTGGGAAGATTTTGTGAAAGGAATGCTAAATGGAAGGAAGAAACACCCTCATCAGCTGTTATCTACTGTAAATAAGTACTTAATACCAAGATGTAATGAATGGTCACTTTTGTCCATGACTTGTAGTCTTATTATCCTGAGACTAATGCTAGCCATACACAGCCCGATAAATAGCCCGATCAACCAAGCCCGATCGATTTGCCGATAAAAAAATTGGCGTTTTCTCGGATGATCTAACAAAAAATCCCCACATAGAAAAAATTATTTTTGAACGATCTAACAGTTTTGATCGTACATCATAGTCGGAGTTTATCGTCATTTTTGTCGTCCAATTTTTCATTCAATGGGAAATAATAGTAATATCGGGGATGATCAGTGTTCATTTAGTCGGGCGCTACAAGAAAAGTAGAACGATGTAACCGGACCGATTAAAATTTTCCAACATATCCGATCATGTGATGGCCGATTTTCTGCTTAATTTTGATCGGGAAAGCTCTGTCAGACCATGTGGGCAAAACCCGATTTGTGCCCGATTAAGGAAAAACTTTGATCGGGCTTGGTTGATCGGGCTATTTATCGGGCTGTGTATGGCTAGCATTAGTTACACCTGTCAGAATCCATCTAAATAGAATGAAAAGGACTAACTAGGTTATGAGACCATAGAACATAAAAAAAATTTACAGTTGTGTGTGAACATGAAGGAACTTATACATCCCATACAATTTCTATACAATCACCTTTTCTTCTACCAAAACCATGTAGTATGAGGACCTTTAACTACCCTGTTTCCTAGAAAATAAGGCATCCCCCGAAAATAAGGCCACCCTTACTTTTTTGCCTCACGCTGAAATATAAGGCATCTCCCTGAAAGTAAGGCTCCCCCGAAGATACGGTACTGTAACTCTGGACAGGGGGGATCAGAGGGGGCAATCACAATGGAACAGGAGGATCAGAAGGGGTAACTAAAATGGTAATCCCCCCTCTGAGTCGCCTGTGTCATTTTAAGCGATCCCCCCTCTGACCCCCCCTGTGTCATTTTGAGTGACCCCTCCACCCTGATACCCCAGTGCTGTATTCTTCTTAATGGAAAAATAAGACATCCCCCGAAAATAAGAAGAGGGCATCTTTGGGAGAAAAAATTTATATAAGACACGGTCTTATTTTCTGGGAAACACGGTATGTATTCTATCAGGGACCCGGCACTACATAGTTGTTGGTAGATCTAAAGGAAATTGTATGGCGTGATCTAAAGATGTATGGGGGCTATAGAATCAAAATCAGACCTTAACAGAAGTAAAAACTTCCGTCTGGTTTTATTCCCATTTTCTCTGAATATATTTTCCTTGACTTTCTGTAATGTCAATGAGAGTGAACAGATGTTCTATTTGTGCTATTTATCTCAAAGAGAACTATGGTGGGTTTTCTATTCTATCCAATCAATGTTCCCCTTTTAATGGTCATCTAGTAGGCAACTGTGTCTACTTCACTTCATTTACCTCCAGCTAGAAAAATCTTAACACAGGATTTAGTATTTAAACAAGAAAGTCAGCAATTCATTTAACTTTGTCACATTGCTCAACATGTATTTGTACATATAAAAACAACTGTGAGATTTCATTGTCAGTTCTGTGTAGCTAACCATAATTAATTGGAAGAATTTTCACACATTAAAATTTTACTGGACACATGTTTTTCATCATTTCATCATAATTATACAATTATATTGTTTGACATACAGGATGTACAGATCGTGAATATCTGTTGACCCATGGGAGGACGTGGAAGATAATATTCTATAGAAATATGTCTCTTAGGATATGCTAGTACACAGTTAATTTTAGAAAAGTCCATGAGACAAATTCAGTCATTTGTCTGGGTATTAGAATCTGGTAATGATTAGATTCCCAGATCTGGGATAGATGGCCTTATCTTATATTCTATAAGAATTTTAAGGCTATCATTAAACCTCCCTAGCGCACTGCTGAGGTCCAGATTTTTGTACCAAAAGTGAATCATAGACTTCAATGGTACATTTTTCTTTATGTTGTAGGCATGTAACTTCCCAAAATATGTCCGTACAAGGGTCTAATAGACATCCTGACTATAATAATGTTTGAAACACTCAATTATGTCAAATAAAATAAAAAATTTTAATACATTTAATGAGAAAACACAAAACTCAGGGCACAAAGCTTTGCTGCTATGTACAAAATCTCGCCCAAATAAAGTCTCTGGTGCCCCAGATGTGCCCGTTTTTCAGTTAACTCTCTCTAACCTGGTGTGATGGATGTGATAAAACACACATCCAGGTTAGAGAGGGTTACTGCATATGGAGACATCTGGGGCACCAGTGACTTTTTATATGGCCGATATTTAGTACACAGATGCACTTTGAAATCAGTTTTCTACATAGATAACTGATTTCATGCACTGTACTTTTCAAATCTCCCGCCCCCCCCCCCCCCCCCCCCCCCCCCGATGTGACGTCATCACGTCACTGGGAGGGGGGGAGAGGAGAGAAGGAGGCAGAACTGTGAGTATGCGCTGTCCCGGTGCCCCCATGTGTACTGGATGGCAGCATCTCGTCCAGTGCTATAGTAGCACTAGCAGCGCTGGACGAGATGCTGCCGTCCTGACCGCTAGGGCGGTTAAGGAATGAAAATATTATTTCTTATTAACCAATAATGCAGATGTAGAATACTTTAATTTGTCCTAGAACTGGTCATGTGTCATTCCTCAAGGGAAGGATCCCTTTTCCGGCAAAGTTTTTCAATGGTCCTTTGTTTCTAAAGACCAGCGTCCAATCATCTTTATCAGGCAAGAGGTGCCAGATAGGTAAAGAGTAGAAGAACTGAAGGACGAAAGGTACGTACCTCTCATGTTTTGTTTTCTGGCGCCAAGGGTAAACATTGGGCTGAATTACAAAAGAGGAATCGCCACCTGTAGGAGCATCACTTACAATTTTCTTACAGAAAGAAATATGAGGGGTTTATTGTGAGGGATTTCCTTACCTCCAGCTTTGATAAAAAGTCTATTAAGGTGGGGTTACACCTGTAGATTTTTTAATTCCATCAACAAAGAACAAAGTATTTTTTGGTTGATTGAAAAAAAAAATCTAGGATGCCCAATTTGTTTGATGGATAAATGAAAAAATCGTTTGAAAGGTCATCGAACATGTTGGTAAATTTTTATGTCGTTGTAATTTCCAATGAATCTTCATTTGATATCGACAATGAAAAAACAAAAAAATCGAATGTTACATTCGATAAATGAACGAACGATGTTCGACATCGGACAAAAAAGCTAATTGGCAGTTGATTGAAGAAAAAATCTACACGTGTAAACCCATCTTATATCTACTGTTTTTACAGAGAACATCTGAACCCACTTGCTCTGAACAGCTAATATGAATGTAAATATACCTGGCACCGGATGATTCAGCAGCTGGTATCTAAGTGGTTAAGCAGACGATAACACATAGGAACTATAATATATCACTTCAACATAAGAGGCACTTCAGGGGACACTTTGCTCAACACAAGTGACTCAGTGCACATGTTGTACCTTCAGTATTTATCTTCCCATGAAAAAAGTGTCACTGATCATATACAATAAAAAGTCCCAAATATAAAAGGAGCTTTGATAAAAAAGGCTTTGTCTATGACTAGTTCCATGACCTTCCAATTCTGTTCACTGGTTTCTTAAGTTCAAAGTTTAAAAATTCTATAAAAGTACATTAATAGAAAACCATTCTTAATCTAACAATTTGCAGTATAAAGCGGGTGGTGGAGGAGTATAATTAATTTCTCATCAAAGAAATCTGGTTGATATCTAGTGTTGCAAGGAGGCTAAATGATTGATATTCCCCAATCATTGAAATATTGTTTGGCAGAGTCCATCATTCACCACCCCTTGTGTCTCAGCTGTGCGCTCTTCTGAAAGGAAACACCATAACTCCGTTACTGGACCAGTAAACCAAAATTAACAAGCACTATTATTGAGTTCTAGTCTTCAAAGCCATCTCCAGGATGGAGTTTCTCCATCCTGATCAACTGGTCTGGCAGTATGTACAAAGACAAAATCATTTACTAAATGTCATATATTCACCAAATGATAACTCGCCCTCATCATGCCATGATCGATCATTAGCCGATCAGACAGTTATCGACCCGTATATGTGCTAAGATAGCACAAAATGGAAAGAGCCATGATTGGTCAAAATGAATTGAAGTTGAATGGGAACTTTACTTACTTCACTTTTGTCCCACTTCCATTTCCAACTTGGTACCCCTTGCTGACATCCCCATTCTTAACATTGTCACATATGCAGCTTTAAAACTTCGCCAAAGCTGTTCCTACTGTCTGGAACTCTCTCCCTCATCCCATTAGACTTGCTCCTACTTTTAATTCTTTCAAAAAAGCTCTGAAAACCCACCTCTTTTGACTGGCCTACCCGTCTTCTCATTCCTAACATCCCCACAATGTCAGTCCCAACCCCCCACCAATTGTATACTCTGTTCTTCAACCTCTTAAGGCCCCCATACACGGGTCAGATTCCCATCTGATTCCGGTACGATCGATTCCG